>CM021103.1:541269145-541869145 GCA_007115665.2 Sequoiadendron giganteum | reverse complement strand
ACTAGGGCACGACGAAAAAAATGAAAACCACCAAACACAAAAGCAACAACAACGAACAAAACAAATAGGGAAAAAGACAAAAAGGAAAGAAAAATGGAAAGAAAACCAAAAAGGGAAAACAAATATAAATACCACAAAAATGAGCGAAGATTCATGAGAAACCTCTCGTGAACGTGCGAAGAACACAAGACATGAACAAAAGAAATGAAAAATGACAAACAAACAAAGCGGGAGAAAATCCCACTTACCTCAAATGCTACCCAATAGGTTGAAACTTGATCCAATCCACACGCAAATGCTTGCTTCTTGACTAAATCATGATCCTCCTTCTCTACCTCAGCTTTGGTTCACTATTACAGTTTAAACAACAATAATAGTGAGAAAATTAACCTTAATTAAGGTTATGAATTCAATTTCGCATGTGTGGAGGGTCTGTAATTAAGGTCATTAATATGGTTGGTCGGATGCAGAATCATGGCGGGAACAAGCACACAAACTACTACGTAACTAAAGTAAAGTGGAGAAAAACAAAAGAGCGAGGGCGGGATCGGGATCAGAACTAGTCAGGGAACTTTTGACAAGTTTCTGGTTTGGTTCTGGTTTTGGTTCCACCAAAAACAAAGAAATTCCAAGAATGAAGAATGAGAAGGGAAAACAAAGGAAAGAGATTGGATCCAAAGGAATCGAGCCCAAACAAAACAGACAAGCAAAACACAAAGGTGGGGGCAGGATCGAAACGGGAACAAAACTGGGAATTTGTCGAAGTTCCAAGTTCGGTTCCGATTCTGGTTCTGGTTTTTCCAAAGACAAAGAACAAGACAAACAAACAACTAAAAACAAAGGAATCGGGACCAAGACCGAGCTTGTCCCAAACGAAGCAACGAGAAACAAAAAAGTAAAAGGAAACAAAACGGAAGCAGAGTCGGGACGAAATCAGGACATGGAACCTATGCAAGTTCCAAATTCAGTTTTCATTCCGGTTTTGGTTCTGCCAGAACAAAATAAAAGACAAAAGACTTGGGAGAAAAGAACACCTCCTAAGTCCCAAACAAAAACACCAAGGACAAGAAACAAGGGGGGCCCATTTTGACCAAAGTTAAGATGGGGTGGTTATGCAAGGCATAACAAATATGTCAGTGTTGATATTTTACCATTCAAAATTCAAGTTGCAAATATCAACTATCAGGATTTAGTTTTTAAGAAATTAGAGAAATGCCTATAAATACCTAGTTATTGCATCATTTGAAAGGGAACAAGTGATTCATTGGAGAACTTATGATCAAGAGCATTATCAATCAAATCAAGAGCAAAATTTCAAAGCTTTATTACAACAATTCAAGATCCTAACATCATGTCAAATCCTATGTGAGTTTATGTGTGTTCATGTTAAAATTGTTTTGTGAAGGCTAACACTTTTCTAGGTTTCCAAAGCATTCAATAAAATCAAGCAAGTAAGGTCCAAGACCTTGAGATGATGTGCATGACTTAAGTCCTTCAAGGAAGCCATTGAAGGGTGGTGAGTTGCATCATTTTGTGATTTCATCATTCCTTCCTATCCATTATCACTTTATCGTTGGCATTATCATTGTGGAAGTGGAAACACTAACATGGGGTTTGACTAAGGCAAGCCCCTAAATGGCACATCTCTTCTCTTTGTGAATGTGTAGATTTCAGGTTTGAAGAGGATTGAAGGAATCTTGAAGAAATTATTCATTGTTGCTATCGAATCCCTACATTTTGTTAACTCATGAAAAGTCACCAATAGAATTATCTGGTAGTGTTCCAACAACTTTGCAGGTAGGAATCAGAAGCTCGGATCTATCATTAGAGGACCTCAAAAATAGAGCAGAAGTAGCATACAAAGACCCATTCACCCTAAGGCAACTCTATCCTCAGAAAGTGATCAAAACCAAAATTTCAAGATAGGTACATAATCCTTTGTACTCCCTAGATCTACCTGCAAGTTATTGTTTCAGTCTATTAATTATCATATTATTGCATTTTACATATTAGATCACATAATCTAATTAGGTTAATCATAGAAAATCAATTCCAAATCATTCGAAGACCTTAAAATATGTAGATCTAGGTCTGATTGGCTCACCTTCATAGTTGAAAGTCAATCTAAACACCTTATGATCTCCATCTTAATGAAACATAAGAAAAATAACCAATAAAATACACCATAAATTTGAATCCTAGGTTTATACATTAGACCTAAGGTCTCCATTTTTCTTTGCTTCAGAAATATGATTGCATAAAGCCTAGTTTATACCCCCATGCATGGTAGTGAGTATGTTATGATACTACAACTACCACATGGTAAGGAGCAAAGCACATATATTTTAGTCTATCATTTTTTCAATTCCATCATTGTAAGGATCAAATACTTTCAATTTATTTTTTAAAGAACCACATTTTATCAATAATATGTCCAAATATTTTGCGATATGCACATTAGGATGTGCTTTTATTCTTTTGTTTATTATCTTTTTGTTCGCACATGGGTGGTAATGTAATGTGTCCCAAGTTTAGAATCGTAGCTAAATTACGCTCAATCTCCGATAAAGGACACATAGTAGGTAACACACCTTTCTTAATAGGACCTCAGGACCATGGACTTTGTATTGCTTGGTTAGTGGAACAAATGTGTGATGTAAAGATGGAGGACCTTAGTAATTTATTCCTTTTGTATCTTTGGATGGTGCTTATTCCAAAAGGGAATGAATTTCACATCAGGTTCACAAAAATGAAATGTAGGGAAATGGAAACCTTAGATATTTCACTTTAGGGTTTGGACACCTTTCCCTAATTTCATTTAATGTATGGATGGGATGTGGGTTTGATTAGATTTGGATAAGTTATATGATTGACTTACAGCCTAAAAGGTGACTCAACCTGCCCTTAACCAAATCTGAAAATAACCTAAGGATGAAATGAAATGATTCAATTGACCTAATAATGCAAATGACTATTTTGATGCAAATACAACGGCTCTAAGAAACCATAAATATAAATAGACTATAAAAATGGATTGAGCAAGACACTATGCACCTGATATATAAGTTTGGAAATGAAAATGTTGGACATAGGTGCCTTAGGCGCCACTGTCTTTGTAGGGATAATTTAGATCTATTTTTGCAGTTCTTTGGTGTCAAATTAGAGCTTTTGTTTCCCAATTGTTGCACTATCGGATCACAGTCAAATAATTTTGTAACTAAGTTTTCGTGAGTTGTCAAGGTGTAGGATTTCAAGTGCAACAATAAATAATTGATCTTCAAACTTCTTTCAATCTCCTTTAGACCTGAAACTTGCACATTCAAAGAGAGAAGAAAGATTGTGCCATTTAGGGGCTTGCCTTGGTCAAACCTCGTGTTAGTGTTTCCATTTCCATTATGACAATGCCAATGATAAAAGGATAAATTATAGGAAGGAATAATGAATCCAAAAAGTGTTGCAACTCACCACCCTTCAATGGATTCCTTGAAGGACTGAATTCATACCCATCTCCTCAAGACTTTGATCTTGCTTGCTTGATTTGCTTGAATTGCTTGGATTGCTTGGAGACCTACAAGGATTAGTCTTCACAAACAATATGAAAATATAAACATAAACATGCTCACATACACTTTGAAATGATGTTTTGATCTTGAATTTTTGTAATAAGTCCTCTAATGGTTGCTCTTGACTTGCTTGATAATGCTCTTGCTTCACAATTATTTCACTTGTTGCTAGATCTTTCTTGTTAATATTTGAATAATACAATAACTAGGTATTTATATGTTATTATTCTAATTTTCCAAAAATTAAATCCTAATAGACGACTTTAGATATTTGAATTTCAAGTAATAAAATGTCAACACTAACATATTTGAATTAGGGGAAAATAGGCACCCTAGGTGCCAGTGTCCCAAACCTATTTTTTGAATATTAAGGAGTCTAGGGAAAAGTATTAAATGAGAGCGTTTTATGCTTAAATTTGTTGGTAATTATTTAAAATGGGTTGTGGAATGCATAATTTATGAAATTAAGTGCTCAATTAGGTCCAATAACTTAAAGGGGAGAAAACAGTGTGAAATTATCAAGGGTGATAGTTTATGATGCTACTTTTAGCCCCCACTTTAGTAAGAGTATGAAATTATGCTTAGACTCACACTACATTGATCTTCAAGTTTGCATGAATAATCATGATAGCCATCTACACTAGTGGTCTCAACCTTGAAGTAATCCATGTTTGTATAAAAATTGAAGATGGTCTAATTATCCTCAACAATATCATCTATAATATCTTAAGCCTTTGGCTCTTTATCTAGTCACACATGAATCCCATTGATAGGAATCATGGCATAGGAATAACCCATTTGAATACTTCCTCCTATACTTGCACACCATATTCTTGACAATAATATTTCATATTGGGGTGAAATGTCTACCACTGTCACACTCATTTTGTACCCCTTTTCTAGATAGATTTCCAAGTTGAAGTCAAGGTCCTTCATGACCCAAATGAACAATACCTCCCTTGATTCTATAGAAAAACATCTCTCCAATAATGTTGTGACTTCTAGACTTGATTGATTAATTACTTACAAAGGTATTACACTTGTTCAAGCCATGCAATCAATCATAAAGTCCCTTACAAATTTTCTATTTATGGAGAGTGTAACATAGAAAGGATCCACCTAGGATAGAGTCTTTTTCAAATATGGTTTCGAGATATACTTTTGGCCTTTTTGTATTGTCTAATTTATAGGTTTTTTTTGTCACTTTCTCTATCCTTGTGCTTAGATATCTACATCATCTCAATTAGAGGTGTTAGGGTTTTGATTTTTTATAATCTTTGTAAGTTATTTCCCCCAAGATTTACTAATCCAAATATTTATGAGGGGTTTTCCTTGGTTTTTTATTTCTATTCCCTTTGTTTTGAACTCTTGTCAACTCAAATATTAGCTATTTTTTTAAGTATTTAGATTTTTTGAGAGATCTCAAAACCTTAAAGGGCCAATAAGGTTATCACCAACACTAGTTTTCTAATGCCTTCATTTTGTAAAATAAATGCTAGTATTTCTCTGTCAACATTTTAAAGTGGTTTTCAAACCCTTGTTAGATCTAGAAAAGGTTATCAAAACCTTCTTATATCACAACAAAAATTATAAAATCTTTCTTTTCAAGTGGTATTTTCTTTTCAAAGTCAACATTAGTGTAGTTTTGAGGTTCTCAAACCTCTCTTGGATGTCGACAAGGCTCTTGTTGGCCCACAGTTACCGTTGCACCAAAAGATTGACTTGCTAATGTCTGATACAACTACCAGAGATCAGGGATCCACAAGAGGCAGTTAGTCCATGTCACAAATCTCGAGGGGAGCACTAACCATCTGCCAACAATCTCCCCCTCAACATTACCCGAGGGGATTCAAACCCGACACCTTTGGCTCTAATACCACTTGTTGGCCCATAGTTGTCGTTGCACCAAAAGATCAACCTGTTAATGCTCAATACAACTACCAAAGTTAACGGATCCATGGGAGGCAAATAGTCCATGTCATGAATCCCAAGGGGAGTGTTGACCATCTGCCAATAGTTCTCACAACCTTGTCAGAGCTCGACTATCTTTTTGAAACTTTTGAAGGTAAATGGAGAAGGATTGTGCTTATTAGTTTAGTGGATATTTGAGGAGGTTTGGGAGCCACTATTGGTTTACAGTGAAGGTTTTATCGCCGCCTTGTTTTTCTAACAAGTAGAGGAATGAAAATAAGTTGAAGGAGCTTACAAGGTGTTACTTTTTTGGCAAGTTGTGATGGTTCTAAAACCTATGTCAGCTCCCAAAATTGTTTTCACAACCTTGTAAGAGCCTGATAGAATTTTTGTAACTTTTGAGGATTGTAAGTGTGTGGCTTTGTGGTGTGTGCATTAGATTTTTCAAGTGGTTTGATAACCACTAATGGGAGTCAATGAGGTTCCAAGAACCCATATTTTTCCAACACATAAAATAAAGGTGGTGGACAACAGGGGAAATAAAGAAAATAAATTAATAAACAAATTTCTTCATATGATATCTAGTTTTATGGTGGTTTTGTTACCACATGTTGTTTCTAACACAGGTTTATTTGCCAATATCAAGTGTCGACAAGCACTCAAAAAATCAAAGTACATATGGAAAATCTTATGATAGGGTAATAAACTTGAAAAAGGGCAACTCGTGTGGGTTTTTAAAATACATTTCAAAATGTTTCAACACCAAATGGAATGTCATTGTCCACGTACTCTGTTGGAATCAAGGAACACTAAGAGGGGGGGGGTGAATTAGTGTTCTGCACTTTTTAACTTTATTAATCTAATCCTTAAAGCACTTATAACATTCAACCAAAAGAAATATGCATGAACATAAGACAAACAACCACAACACCATAACACAAGGATTTTTACGTAGAAACCCTGTTAGGGGAAAACCATGGTGGAGGTCAATCCTTGATTTTATTTGAGTCTACTCAAAAATATGTTACAAAATGAATATGCACTTGCATTTAGGCACACTACCTAGAGCTCACTACTCAAAAATAGAAAGGCTCATTGCCTTAAAAAAGTATTTGGATAACATCCAAAAGATTTGAACTTAGAAAGTAGCATCTACTAATGCCTAATTACAGTTCCATTTAAGCTCATCAATCGAATTCTTGACCTTTTGTCTGATTTTGCTCTTCTGCTCTGACTACTTTGACTCGCATCACAGATCCTTTTATGCACAAGTGAAACTATGCATAATCACTCTACAATCCTTCTGATATTCACAACACGCATCAACACACTTCATATCTATGTATCAAAATGATATAATCGATCACTTATATATATCCGCAACTAAAGTTTTAATCACTATATGTCAGCTCCAACAAAAATATGAAAATATTTACAAATTGTCGGCTCAATCCATAATCAATTCTCAATACACACCGACAAAAGTTGGCCACAGCATAGTGATGACCCAAATCAACATGTTCGAATACAAAAACACTTAAACAATTACTCCTCAAATATCCACAATGGCTACATCCACCAAGTCGGCCTTCATGCACTGTTAATCAAAAAAATAATCAACCGAATCTCCTAACTTGCACCCAGATCGATACGAGGATCTAAGATTCAAGAATAATAGAGATCATATACAAAATAACCTTCCCTGAGATCCATAACTCAAAAGGATAATAAAAAAATTGCATGTGAATCGATGAACACAATTATGTCGAATGCTTTGTTCTTGCTTGATAGTTAATCACAAAACTTTGATCTGAATTTTGGTATGATCAAATGATGACGTGTGGATCAAATCATTGACTAGGGTTGCCATCAATGACAACACCAAATGACATTTGCAGTGTCTCTTGCCAACAATCCACCCCTTTGGCATTGATGGCAACACTTTGTGAAAAATGACTAAGTGTCAGATCAGTACCAACATGAATACACTACCAACCTTCAAAATTCCAAAAAAAACACAACTCCCCCTGAGATGATTAAGCCATTTTTCACTGTCCCAATTCTCCCCTTTGACATCAATGGAAAAGGTAGGAATCCGCATACCAAAAATCAAACAAAATTGTTATAAACAAACTGCATATGTACAAACATTCTTCTACAACTTACATAAACTTGAATGGATTTGTAAAATTGTTCTTAAACAAGCTCAAACTCATGTCCCAACCCTCCTTTAGACTCTCCAAGATAGTCATGTGACCACAAAACAAGTAAGATTGCATCTCTGCAGATTCAAGGTTTGTTGGATCACTGACCACCATAGCATCTTGTGCTTCCTTCAATGCACTCAACATTGTTTCCATCTTAGGACTAGTTAGTCCTCTAAGCTCACAAAACCTTTCAACCATTTTACCTTCTTCATGCTTCAAAATTTTGATCTTGTCAATCAGGGATATGACTTGAACTTCTTGCTTTCCAACAAAGATGGTTAGAGGATCGAATGCTTGAGTGATATCTGCTAACTGTTTCTCACATTCTTTCATTTTATTTTCAAAGTCCTCAGTGAACTTAGATAAAGATAGAAATGACTTATAAATTTTACCACCTTCAGACAAAGCACTTTGAATATTCTTTACACAAGTAGCTAACAAATATTTATCATTAACTATCATCCCTTTCAACCTACTGAACCTTTTAGCATCAAACTCCTTTTGTACCTTATCCTCAGCTGACTTCTCAAGGGACTCAAAATGAGTACTTACAAAATTAATAAGCTTCTTTAGCTCATCAAAGGGAGAAATGGATGGATCCTTAACAAAACTTCCTTTAGAATATTTTCAGTTTCTTTTTCAACTTCGTCAGTCCGACCAATCATAAGCTTGTTTACTCTTGTTTTTTCTCTTGAAATCCTTTTTAGCACCATTCAGAATTGACTTCATTTCCTCAATAGACATCACCAGACATAAACCTACAAGAACGTGCTCTCTCAACTACTCATCTCTAGTTCTTGCATTCACTCTCCTCATTTCTAAAACTTCATATAGACTTTTGGGTAATGCAGACATTATTTCAATAAGAGCCATATTAAAATTATTCAAGTACTTTATTGAAGCTTCCTCGAGAACTCTTTGACTGCCACTATCAAAGGTGTCATACCATTCACAAAGAGTCCTAAGATTACCATCCTTAATCAATGATTTCTCCACTTCTTCTATAGACATACCTGTTTTGACTGTTTTCATCTTTTTCTTTCATTTCTCTTCACTGGAGGGCTTGTCCTTAGACACCATTGTTTCCTTTATGCCCTTTTGCTTGATTTCTCTTATCTCTTCATCAGATTTAGTCTCTTCATCTTCAGAAACAACAACATAAACTCTTGTTCTCTTGTCCTTCTCTCTTGGATGACTTGGCCTAAGCTTTCACAGGGCTTGATTTTTTTCTGGACCAAATGGGAGAGTAAATATTCTTGTAGATCTAGTTCAGGTAGAAGATTTTGTCGAACTAGCAGATTCAATTCTAGCTGGCTTTCCTACTTTATCTTTTTCTCTCTTTATTGTAGCTTCTCTCACAACTTCTGTAGATATACCCATGCTCTCTGCAAAGGCTTCCACTTTTTTTATTACTCTCCTGACTATCACAGGTTTCCTTAGTTGATTGTGCACTTGTATATCCTTCTCTGAAAAAGTACCAAACCTTTCTTCTGACGGATCCCGAGATTCACTCAACAAATGTTCAACATACATTTCCAAAATATGTTCCTCAACCTCATAGCCCATAGGCATAATCCAGACCATTCTAGGATTTGCAGCTTCCATCAAGCATTGATCAATGTCAACCATAAAAAATATAGTGTTTTTGTACTTCTCCACAATAGACTTAGGAATTCTTTCTCTTGCTTGCATCTCATTTTGAAAGTTTTTGAAATAACCCCAGATTGCAGTATTCCTTGTCTTTCTATCACCAACTTTGTGCAAGATCTCTCTAATTTGAGCAGCTATAGGTTTATTACCTTACCATTGTACTTTTCCAAATCCTGGAACTTCATTCATAAAGTAAAAGAACAAACACAACAACAAATTACCATATTTGAAGGAATTCTTCTTATCTTTCTTGATTTTACCAAGATTCTCCATCAACTGGCTTCTAAGTAACTCACATAGATCATACTCTGCATTCTCCTTCACCATCTGATATGTTGCATAAATAGTTGTACTAGATACATAATTATCATAGTTGGAATGATAGATCTTGTAACCAATGACCATCAAGGCAAATCTGACATCGACATCAATAATATCATCATTTGGCATAGCTCTTTTATCGAACACTGAACTGGTTGCATCAGTAACTATCTGATTCTTCACGAAACTTCAAGATCGGCAACCCATCGGAGGAATTTAAATCAGTAACAACGCTTATACCTTCTTTTATAATCTTAAAGGGTTGATTCAACCACTTAAATTCAGCATGAACTCAGCTCAAAATACACCGAACCCACTCGCTTTCTTCAAACACGAGAAATTTTACAATCTATGTGAATTTATTCTCCTCTAGGGTTTTGAATTCAGGTTTAACACATAAATCCTCTCCTATAATGTGTTTGGAATACAAATTTAACAGCTGCGAGCTCCTTAATTCCTCAATGTTTGCATGAATGTATGCCCTAATGTATTCAATATGCAAGACGTCATATGAAACATACAAAAATTCACCTAAGGGCTCTGTCTCAATAGATTTGAAAGGATGCCACTTGAATTTTAGACAGGTTCTATCCTTGATATCAACTACTAATGGAGTATCCATTTTCACAAGCTCACAAGTTTTCCCAATAAATTCCTTTTCGTCAGTTTGGGGTTTGATCGCCGAATCACCTTCACACTTGAATCTTCACCAATTTTTTCCAAAGTTCACTTCAGAGCTCTCCAGACTTCTTCTTCTCAAAGTGCAAAGTGACAAATGAAGAATAAAAATGACCTTTTATCATTCGCACACCTAACCTTTTGTCACGATAAATTCTTTTTCCCTAACTCATCTGGATACCCTATTTCCATACTATGTGAAAGATAACTCTTATACAGACTTTCAACTCTTCATAAATACTTTCTCCAACTGTTATAGTAGCATCTATAGATCATCAATGCAATCACTGCACTCATCCATATCTTGAACCAAATACTGACAAGGGGTTTGAAGGATTTTCTTGAGAATTCCCCCTAGGCTAGAGGCCTTAATCTAGTTCCTAGAGGAATTACTAGAACCTCGTATTGGTGTAGAATCATTTCCTGCAAATAGAGGGATTCTTCTTCACCCATATCTTCTTCATTTGCTTCCTGATGTCACCTATAGCGACTTTCCATTTTCCCTTTTCATTCTTCTGCATGTTTCTCCTTTAATTTATCGGACCCTTTTTGCTTCTACAGAATCTAGCAATGTGACCAAATTTATTGCAATTGTAGCACACCACATTTCTTTGTCCATACCAGTTGTTCCATTGATTTTCTCTTGATCTACACTAGTTAGCAATATGGCCAAATCTATTGCATGTATAACATTTGACATCTCCATAAAAGTTGTTCACAATATTTTTGCATTCATTTGACTTATGACCATACTTGTTGCAATTAAAGCACTGACCAGAGAATGGTGGACCACTTGAATTCATTCTACTTCTACATTGATAAGCCATATGACCAAATTTATTGCAAACAAAATAGTAACCATTGAATCTTTGAGCAGTAGGTTATCTTACCAGATACCTTTCAACTTTGTTCATCTGATTTCCTTGCCTAAATCTCCTTTGTCCAGATCTAGAAATTTCTCCTTCCTCATATCTAAGACCTCACTTGTCACCTTCAGTCCTCTGACTTTTAATCAATTCATCAAGCTTGGCTGAGCTAATCTTGAACTTCTCCTTGAATTCATTTGCAGTAGCAAGTTCATCTCTGAGATCAACAATCTGCTTTTCAAGCTCTTCTTCATTATTCTTGGATTGTTCTAATTCAAGCTCCAACTGATTGAATCCATCAATAATTCGGCTGCATTCTTCAGATTTCTCTTTCAAGGACTAGCAATATTCTCTTCATTCTTCTTTTTGTCTTCAATCTCCTTGGTCATCCTCATAATAATAGATTCTATCTCATGCTTTAAGACTATATTATCTCTGGTAAACTTTTCACATTCTTTTGTCTTTTTCCTTTAGGGCTTTACTCGGTTGTTCATCTTCAATTCTCTTACTATCTTTCTGCTTGATTTGATCATAGAGTTCCCTTGTCTTCTCCCTGGACTTATTGATTTTATCTTTCAATGACAATGAATTTCTCCGCATTCATGAGATTTGCTTGCAATTCTCAGACTTTAGATTTTGACTGATCAAGATCATCTAGGGCCACCAAAAGTTGTTGTTGAAGACTACTTGAATCCATTGAATTACTTTCCTGAATCTTTCCCAAGCTATTAAACTTCTTCTAAGGAACTAGGCTCTGATACCAATTGTTGGAATCAAGGAACACTACGAGGGGGCGTGAATCAGTGTTCTACACTTTTTAACTTTATTAATCTGATCCTTAAAGCACTTATAACATTCAACCAAAATAAATATGCATGAACATAAGACAAACAACCACAACACCATAACACAAGGATTTTTACGTGGAAACCATGTTAGGGGAAAAACCACAGTGGAGGTCAATCCACAATTTTATCTGAGTATACCCAAAAAGATGTTTTACAAAATGGGAATGCACTTGCATTTAGACTCACTAACTACCTTAAAAAATTATTTATATAACATCCAAAATATTTGAACTGAGAAAGTAGCATCTACTAATTCCTGATTACAATTCCATTTAAGCTCATCAATCGAATTCTTGACCTTCTATCTAATTCTGCTCTGACTGCTTTGACTTGCATCACAAATCCTTTTATGCACAAGTGAAATTGTGCATAATTTCTCTACAATCCTTTTGATTTTCGTAACACACATGAACACACTTCGTATCTATGTATCAAAATGATATAATTGATCACTTATATATATCTGCAACTAAATATTTAATTGCTATATGTCAGCTCCAACAAAATATGAAAATATTTATAAACTGTCGACTCAATCCATAATCAATTCTCAATGCGCACCAACCAAATTCGGACAAAAATAATGATGACCCAAATCAACATGTTCGAACACAAAAATACTTAAAAAATTACTCCTCAAATATCCGCAACAGCTACATCCACCAAGTCGGCCTTCATGCACTGTTAAACATAAAATTAATCAACTGGATCTCCTAACTTGCACATAGATCGATATGAGGCTCTAAGATTCGAGAAAAACATAGATCATATACCAAAAAACCTTCCTTGAGATCCACAACTCAAAAGGATAACAAAAAATTGCATGTGAATCGATGAACACAATTTTTTTAGATGCTCTGTTCTTTCTTGACAGTTAATCACAAAACTTCAATCTGACTTCCGGTATAATCAAATGATGACGTGTGGATCAAATCACTGACTAGGTTTGTCATCAATGACAACACCAAATGACATTTGCAGTGTCTCTTGCCAACATACTCAACTTAAAAAAAATATCAACTCTCAAGTACTGCCATTATTGCAAAATGGTCGTCCAACTACTAGAAATCAATGCTTAACCTACCAAAAGTTATTGTAGATGCTTATTTCAATCTAGAGCACCCATTTTCGGCAAGATTCATCCCAAGCCATGGATTTGACACTAACTATAGTACCATAGGTTTGAGTTTCGACCAGCATTATTTATTTTGATATTTTTGACTCTTTCTAAGGGGTTGGTGAATGACTATTCTTAGTGCATAAGAGGTGTTTGTGAATTATAGGGTTTAAATAATTAAAAATTAGTTACAAGAGGGTAGTGAAGGTTGTTGAAATATTTGAAGGAACTATGGTAGAGCATGTTGCAAATGTAATGTATCCAAAATATTAGTTACTTATTCAAGGTTATCTCTTAGTATGATAGAGTTTCCTCTCAACATATTTGATGTTGTGAATGTTACATTTTGAAAAAATTACAATCATTGTAATGATTATTCATTATTTACATGTGGAATTGTGTGGTTTGATTATGGATAACTAAGTATGTTCAATTTTTAATACTCTCACTTTGATGCATTCTTATGCTTGGATTAACTATTCAATATTTTAGCTTTCATTATATTTCTCCCTATCAAGTTGAATCTATTACCCACAAATATGCACTAATTTGGGGTTAATTAGACTCAACCACTCAAAATAAAAATAAAATAATAAACACTTCCTTTTTAGTTTAGTTAGACCATACAGTCATGACATCGATATGAGATTAATTTGAATCAACCACTTGAAATAAAAATAAATCAATAAACACTTCCTTTTCAATTTAGTTAGTCCATACAGTTCATGATTTCACCATATTTATAGGGAAAATTCTTTGTAAGCTTACTTGAATCATGAATCTTACCCCCACCTTACACTTGCTGCAAAGGTGTGGAATGCACTGCATAGAGGAAATAAGTTAGTTTTTCTTGGCCTAATGACAACTTTGGGGGTTGAATCAATAGTTGGGTTTAGCTACCAATTCTTTATTCATTTCATATTTTTCAACCTCTATGAATACCATCTTGAGTTTAATTTGACCTTGAAGTAAAAGAGAGAAAACCCACTCTTATAGAGTTAACCTTGATTTTTAGTAGTTTTATTGATGAATTGATTTCACTTACTAGATGACAACCCTAGCCTTGTGAGTGAAATTTTGTTTTAAGAAGTGGAGCAATATTTGTGGGAAATAGTAAGTGGTACCTGTGATCTCCTAAAATTTTATGTTCCTAATGTGAGATGCTAAACAACTAATGATGCAATAAAAAGAAATAACACAAAAGAGGACACCTCAATGATTAACCTAAGGAATTATAAACATGAAAACAAGATGAAAATTGATTGAAATTGATTATACCTTCATGTTGCTTCTTCCTTGGTTGGCCCTTGATCTTTGGATGTCTTGTGTGCTCATTGGATGGCTATGGAGTGAAGTGGATGCAAGATGCAAGATGGATTGATGAAAAATGTTATGGGGAGGCTAAAATGCTTCAAATGACAATTTTGCAAGAGTTTGGTAGCAAAAGACTTGATTTTATTTTTTGAGAGAAATGAGGGGGTATTTATAGGATAATTTGAATTCTCTAGAGAATTCAATGGTTGAGATTGATCCAACAAAGCCAAGATGAAGGGCTATGGTGAGTTGAGGAATCACAAGCCCTCATATCTTTACATGTGGAATGTGAAATGGCCTAGGATGGGATGGTGTGGAAATGAGGTGGAAGAGAAGTACATGAGGTGGATGAAGGATAAGTACCTTTTAGGTACCTTAGGGGATAAGAAGATTTTCTCAAAAAGGAACTTCTTGTCCCCAAATGAGCATGAAAGAGATATTTGAGGAATTTTAGAATTCCTCAAAAATCTCCATGGGAAAAGGGGAAGTGGTTGGAGAAATAAATCTGAATTAAAAATTCACATTCTTAGGAGAGTCTATTGGATAAGAGAGGGTTTCCAAAAAGCTGGGGATTTGTGACATGTGGGTGAGGTGACAAGTCAAAGCTTCTAGAAGTCCTTGGCACATGTAAAGTGACAAGTCAATTCTTCTAGAACTTGCATGGGGATAGGGTAGACCTTGGAAAGATAAAAGTGAATTAAAAATTCACATGGGGAAGAGGGGAGCCTTGGGTGAATAAATGTGAATTAAAATTCACATGGGAAAGAGAGTCAAGGCCAAGAAAGGCAAGTGGAAAGGTTGACCAAAAAAGGTATGCCAAATGTGGCTAATGATTTTGATTAAGGTTGTGCAAACACAAGATTATGATAATTAATGAGAGAATAGAGGCAAGTGGGAGATTATGGAGGATGTGACACTAACCTTGATTAAGTGGTGCACATCCTAATCATAGATTAATTAATTTAATCCGGATTAAAAAAAGATTATGGAGAATGTGACAAGGAGAGAGAAAAAGAGGGATTAAAAATTGTTTTTAATCCAAATAGGTCAAATGACTAAATTAAATAAATTGTCCTATTTATTTAATTTAGAGAAAAAAATGTGTAAGGTAAAGTATTTAATTTATTCAATTACATAATTTAGGAACCTTAGGCAGAAAATGAAATAATGATTAAATAAATTATTTAATCACTATTAATGACATAGATGGATGGAGTAGACGATTTTGATCATATGGAAGTGATCAAATTTAGATGTCTATAGTACCAAGACTTTAATCTAACCTAATACGTGAGACACATCTATTGAATATATAAGGATAATGATACATTATTTGGTATAACAAAAACAAAAGAAGATAGTGTGTAATCTACATTACATTAATTTGCCTTTCCCTTTTTAGTTGTCACTTGTGCTTTTATGGGTTGAACCTTCTTAATGTTTGAATCTTTTATTTTCATGTTTGAAACCATAGAATTTTGATCTTCATTTTCTATAGCCTCTTTTACCTTCACCTTATTTAATTTACCAAGTTGGGGACCTTGTTCTTTTTTATTTTCCTTGGTGAAAATTATTTTAGCATTTCCTACCACAAGATTTCCCATCTAAGTTTCCTTGCTCCTTATATTGTAATCACTCTCAACTTGAACAATGGTTGTTATAGTCAAGACTCTAATTTATTCATTTGATGGCCTTCTTAACTGAAAGTTACCTATAAGAGAGTCCACATTATGAATGTGGAACTTCTCTTCTTCCTCATCTAAGAAAAAATGTTGATGGCGTGAGCTTTAGCATGTCTCATATCCTCAATGTCTTGCTCACAACCCTTTTCCTTTGTAGAGGAATAACCACCTTCACCAAAACATCCTTGAGTTAAAAAATAGTAACGTTTTGATGATCATGATCTAAGTTTTTCCAATGGCTTATATCAATACACTCATCACAATAATCATTTGGGTTCATGTATATGCTAATGCTACAACACATTTGTCATGTCTCCTTTCAAATTAATTTAATTCAATCGATTAAATAACCCATTCCAATATTTCTTGGGCTAAGGTAAAGTAATAGGGAAATCTTTCTTTTTAATATTTAATTATGTCCTCAATGGATTTTGATAATTTCAAAGCATTATTGAGACATTTAAATATTAAAATTAAAAAGTTGGCTCCAAATAAAGCATTGGGTTTTGGAATATTTTTTGGTTATTTTTGGTCGACAACTTTGGAAGTGGAAGAGACAATGTTTAATATTTCTTTAAATTTCATTCTAAGCGGCCTTAGGAATTTGGGTGCTCAATTTGGTCAGGAATGATATAAATATGTAGTTTACAAAAAAATCGGTTATCATTCAATCATTTTTACATTACAATTTTTTGTCTAAGATTTATTCTTTACATTTCCTTCTTGGAAGAAAACCTGTTGAAGGTAGGGATTAGTGGATGAAAATATATTGGTATCAAGAGGAAATATTACTTATAGGCTACATATGAGCTTCAAGGATTTGTAGTATTTTGTAGGTTGTTCTAGTTGTGCAATTTGGTACGTTTGTTGCAAGATTTCAAGAGACTTTATGTGGAGTTTCATTTTTAGATGTGTTGTGAATTTTAGAGGGTTGTTTTCTATTTTTATATCAGTGTTTTTCATGTTCATTATTCAGTAAAAATTAGCTTCTAGTGTTGAAAATATCCATCTCTCCATTAAAGCAAAATTTAGAGTTATTGTTGAGTGATTTTTGTAAATTTTATGTGAATTTAAGAGTGATTATTTCTAGCATTATTAGTTTTTGTTGTTGTCATATTTTATATTTTAGTAGTATATCTTGTATGTAAAACTATTTTTTCTATTGTGGAAGAGGATTATAGATGTTTAATGTAAATATTATCAAATTTTGTTGCATAGTTTGTGAAGAAACCCATAAATCTTTGTGGATATTTCATGATATTTTCAAAATTAATTTGAAGAGGGTTTGCATATAATTTTTTTTCTTTAGAATTACTGTATGATTTTATATTTTAAGGAAAAATTTTAAATAATTCATTGGAGATATTATAGTGGTATTAGAGCTATGATTTTGCTAGTCTCCAAGGTAAATTTTCTTGTTGATGTGTTTGAGTGGAAGATAATTTAGGTATTAGAGAAGAGAGAAAAATAAATTATCAACATCAAATACTAAAAAAGAAATGATAGCGGGAGAAAGAAGATTAATTGATGAAGAAATAGTAAAATTTATCTTCAGAGACAATGTTATCGGGATGAATCAAAGGCATGATAAATTGACTGGGCTAATGATGCAAATGACCAGCAATCTAAATGAATTGAAGAATCTACAGGTGAATAAAGCATCTCGGGGTGAAGGAAGTGAATATTAAAAGAATAAATCTATAGGAAATGTCATTCCAAACCATTAAATCCTATATTTTTAAGAAAATATGATGATGAAGAGAAAGCCTTAGAAGATCTTATAAGAGAGGGACTTAAAAAGATTGTTCAAGAATACAATAGAAAACTTGAAAATTTCAAGAGAAAAATAGCATTCACTACTTTCTTAGACATCCAAGAAAGGAGGGCTTCAAAATGGCCACTAAAATTATGAAAAGATAATATTGCAACAAAAACTTGCAAAGATAAATCTTCCTACATTTGATGGCAGTGAAGATTTTAGCAAGAGCCTAACTACATAAGTTGTAAACTTTTTTTATACTTAGCCCTAGGGTGGAATAAAATTCCATTTAGTTTGCTAGTTTACATTTGAAAGGAATTTATTATGATTTGGTGGCACCATGGATTGATTACACAAGGTCATAACCTTGTGCAAATATTTAATGAATCTAGCCAAATAATTCTATATCATTTTGACAAAAAAGATAAAGATGAGTATTTTTTAGAGCTTGCAAGGATTGAACAACATAATACTATAGAAGCATATGTAGCTAACTTTTAACATGTTATAGTTATGTTTCCTAATGTTTCAAAAAAAGAGAATCACATTCCCCTTTATGTAGGGTTTGGTAGAACCTCTCAAGAGTATCGTGAAGGCTTTTGCACCTACAACATTACAAGATGTCATAAAGAGGGCCCTAACCTTGGAGCCATCTATATATAAAAATACCTCGTCTTATCAACCTAAAGCATCCACCTCTTGGCATAAAAAGGGAGGATTTCAAAAGAAGGGATTTCATGTACCATTTTAGAAGATCACACCCCTAATTACAATGAAGAGGGTAGATTAAGAGACAAGGAATGAGCTTAGGAGAAAAACCTGTGTTTAACATGCAAAGAGCCATAGACTTGTAGACTTAGATGTCACAATAAAGGACAAGTGTACTTGTATAGGAGTGAATTTGCACCCCTAACACAAAGTCCACTTTTACCCTCCTCCACTTTAGAAAACCAAACTCGGAGGCTTAATTCCACATAAGCCCACTGTTCTCATTCCACTTGGTGCCTATTTTGATTGTAGGTAGAGACATTTACGTCAGGGATGGCCACGCGATGCGCTTATGTCCTTGGCAGATTCCTACAACTAAAGTCTTGTTGAGATGTTACACTTCCTATTGGAAGTTGAATAGTAGCGCCTCCCTTCGGCTAGCCGACCTGAATATGGTCGTTTCTTCATCTCTCTTCTTCATATTCACCTCTCATTCATTCATTTCAAGGCTAGAAAATCTCTTCACCATCTTGAGACAACTCCATCCACAAGCTCTTAGCATTTTCAAGCATTGAAGCAACATTTTTCACTCCATAGCAGTAAGTTCATCACTCCATCACTTCAATAGAGCAAGCGTAGGACAACACCATTGCAACAAAGGCTTGAGTTCCTCTCATTTTATCCCCCACTAGCTTTGGGCGCTTTGGGCAGAGGTGGTAAGCTCCTCACTCATCTTCTCTATTATTTGGTTGAGTTAGCACATTACTGTTTTGTAGTGTCTTTTGTGTACTTTTCTTGTAATTCTTTCTTTATCATATCATTTCTACTTCGTTACAAACTTGGTTGTTTGTGGAGGTGGAAACACCAAAATGAGGGTCTGAATAAGGCAGACCCCTAAACAAGCCCCCAACACTTTCCCTCTTTTTTGTGTGTAGGTGGAGATATCTTGGAGCGAGCTAGCGAACAAGTTATTGTGTGAGATCGTCTTCGTCACCCTTGCGGTAATATACTTGTTTTATCACGTTCGTTTATATGTTTCATATTTCATAGTGTTATTTTGCTCCCTTAGAAACTAGCAACTACGTTGTTAGTTTGTTTTTAAGTGGTCAAACCTGGTCTTCTTGGTTCTTTGGCCATATGGATGCCAGTACACCGCATTGTCATCCCAGAACCGCGCTTACGTCCTCTGACAGAAAGCTATCTGAGACATAGAGTTGACCCTAAAAACTGACTCGCCTAGTCTCCTTTAGACTCTCAGGTTTGTAGAGTGATCAAAGGACCTTATAGTCCTCATCATTCTCATCCTTCCTATCCTAACATTTCCCATAAAGTGAGGTAAGTTAGGGCAAACTATTGCTCTCGGCCCTCCATGACTTGGGGCCTAACAGTGGTTGGTCCCCCTCTCTTACATTTTTGTTGAACTCGACGTGAACCAACATCTACTTATTTGTCGATGTTCTGAGATTTTTCTCTTATGCCCTCTGATCATTGTACTCCTACGTGTTGTGAAATTTTATGAGCATCACAACCCAATCCATGACTTCTGGGTATATTTTCAAGAGAATCCTACGACACCTTCTGATGGAGAAGACAAAGGTCTCTTTTAGTTTCACTACAAGTCTTTTCTCCAGTTCTATGGTCGGTCTTTCTATGCAGGAGCAGGTTTCATGGGACGAGTCTAGATTCTTTGATGAAACTGACCATGTCCCTACTCCTCTTGCGTCACCTACATCATCATCCATAGATGAGCATGAAGTTGTCCACATCCCTTCTGAATACGTCGCTAGTTTGAGCAAAGGGTTGGGTGCTTTGGAAAATCACTTGGAGAAAAACCCGAAGCTGGCTAGGGCTACTAATGTTATTAGCAAAATGAAGAATATGGTAGGAAAAGATCAAACAAGGTATAGAACTCTTGGCTAGTCTCACTGGTCTAGCTGAAGTGTGCGCCCCTTCGAACCATGGTAGCATGATATGAGGTGGTCCCTTTGAAGAACATGAGAGGCAGTTAAGAGTGTTGATGCCTCCCACATGCATGTACATGGATGACACGGTCCCTTCCATTAGTATCCATGTTGCTTCTGAAAGTTCTAAAACTATTAGAGTAAACAAAAACCCTCTAGGTTTCCACCTCCCCCCTCTTGTTGTCCCCAATGGTGGGGGCTTTGGTGGGATGATTGGTGGAGGCTTCGGTAGTGGTAACTTTGGCAGCAGAGGTGGCACTGGTGGGAATGGTTTTGGCAGAGGTCATGGTGGTGGCTTTGGAAGTGGTGGTGACTCCGACAAAGGTCACATCAGTGGCGACTCCGATGGTAGTCACAGCTATAGTTTTGGTGGTGGCTCTGGTAATGGTTCCACTAGTCCTATATCATCTAATCAACCAATTCTAAATACCCTTCTTTAGAATATGGGGAATATGCAGAACCAACTGGCGAAGCTCTCCCAAGCTTCGACCAGCCTATCTTCTAGCCCTTCTTCTGAAATAGCCCATTGTCGATAGAAATTCTAAACACTCCTTTCCTATAGGGGATGGAGATTCCTAAATTCGAGAAATATGGCAACAAAGGGGACTCGCAGACACATGTGTCCATCTTTAATGCCTTGTGTAGAAATTTCTTCCATCATGATGCATTGATGGCCAAACTATTCCCTCGATCCCTCAAGGATACAACACTCGAGTGGTACTATTCCTTGCCTGACAATTCCATCTTTACATTCGATCAACTTGTGAACCAGTTCTTGCAATAGTTCTAAGCCAACATCGGGCCTAAGATGACCTTCTCTGACCTTGTTCAATGTAAACAAGGGGATAATGAGAAGATTACTGATTTCATAGTGCACTATTAGGCGCTCTTCTCACAAATATCATACCCTTAATCAAATTTCAATGTGTGGAAGGCGTTCATAGGGAACTTACAAAGGCCTTGGCAAGAGAAGCTTGCCCTTATAAAATACCCTTATTTCACTCATTTGTGTGTGGCGTTACGAGAGTATCAACAGACTATAGTTTAGTTTGGGGGATCTTCCTCATGCTTCCATCCCGAAGGGAAGTCCATTGTATCAATCTCTAGGAAAGGAAAATTCATTGCAAGTGTACTAGCCATTATGGATAACAACAGCCTCAGATTCGACCGAAAATTCACAAAGTTATTGAATCTTATTCCTCCATCTTACAAAGGCTATTGAAGGATAAGATCATTAACTAGCCAAGTCCAAAACTAGTTAGGGAACCATATCCTAGCTGGTATGAAGTGAATGCCTATTGTCAGTACCGTTAAGTTAAAGGACATGATACTGAACGTTGCATGCACCTATGTCATGAGATACAAGATTGCATCGAGGACAGTACTATCCGTCTTGATGGGAACAAACATAATACAAAAATATCAGTGGTGAAAGCTAATAGTGAATTGCAGATATACACAGACCTGTTTCCGTCGCATTCTACTAACATGATTATCGATCCCTCTGACTTTGTTTCTCAACCTGAGGCCTATGTTAACATGGTTATTATTACTCCTCCTCGTCCTGTGACCAATTTGTCAAATACAACTTTCAATTCTCGAGATGTACCCACGAATGACAAACCTTCTGTACTATACATTCTCGCTTGCCTCAATGACAACATTGTGACAGGGGTCTTAGTCGATCCCGCAAGTAGAGTGAATGCCATCATGGAGGAGACTCTATTCTTAAACTCCTTGCAAAGGGAGGAATATGAAAAAACAAAGTCCATCATCTAAACACATGATGGCCTTGCTCTTAAACCCTATGGATCGATAACTCTATCCATCCTAGTTGGACCCAAGAACGTAGACATGGTTTTCGATATTATTCCCAAGACATACCTATTCAGGGTGAAGCTAGGTATACCTTGGTTGGCTTCCATGAATGGGATCACCTTTATAATCCATAAGTGTCTTAAGTTTTCCCATGAAGGTGTCATGCACGTAGTGCATGATACTGGATACTAGCTTGTGGTGTCCCATGGGGGATATTCGTTGGATCACTTTTGGCCCGCTCTAGTTGGTCCGCTCCCACTAAGAACATACCTACTTTACAAGAACTATGTGAAGTATAAGAATAGAGGCAAGGGATACCTGAAGCTGACCCTTCCTATAATAGAGCAACCAACTACCTCCTCATTTCGAAAGGGAAAGGAGAAGCTTGCCCCTTCTCGGGTTGCCTCACCTACTTCCCTTTCTTGGGAGGAGTATTGGATGAGTAAGCTCGATCTCTATCCATTGAGTCTGATGGTGCCTGCTTGGCATAGACCCAAGATTAGGATATCAAATCTCCCTACCAAGCCTATTGGACCTTGGTACTATTTATATGGTAGAAAGAAAGGCTCGCAAAGAGAATTTTCCTCGTGGCCCCCTGTTGCTCCTGCTCCTAAAGTAGTGAATGGGAAGAGGCTCACTGACGAGGCACTAGAGTCGGTTCCTCTTGCTATTTTTGAATTGGCTCCTCCAACTCCCATCCAGGAGGCTGTCCCACAGCTAGAAGCGACTATGGAGGACACTCCCATGGTTGAGTAGGAGCCTTCAGTTCCTTCACAACCTCCGACCTCTAGTTCGAAGAGTCACAAAAACCGCCTTGCACATGAGCGCAAGCACTGGAAAAAGGCTCTCCTAGCTGAGTAGGCCACCTCACAGAAGAAGGAAGAGGAGACAACCACTCCTGTATTAAGACCTCTTTTCGTGTCCTCTTCCCCTTTTGTCCAAACTAGCTATGTATCGCTTCCAGCTTCCGCTACGAGTACACATGCGCTTGGAAGGGTGCATGTGTTCATCACTCCTTCCATGGAGCCGCCTCTATTGACATCTATTCCAGATGTCCCATATTTCTCAAAGCCTGTAGATATGATTAATACTTCAGATGTATCTACTAGGGTCCTTTCCTCCTCTCCCTCTACCCTTCTTGCTTTGTTTGTGGGGAGTTTGCCTCCTCTGACAAAGAAGAGGGTAGAGAGTGGTCCCTCTGGCAATGGAGGATGTAAGAGGAGCCCAACTTCCCCGAAAGGTGGTCCCACACCGACTTGTTCTATCTTAGTGACAAAACCAGTCCTAGCCTCTCTCGAGTTCATTACCGCTCTTGAATCTCTCAGTGAGCTTAGGGTGAACCTCAGTGCTAACTCCTTCATCCGCTAAAGTAAAACATGGTAACTCCCATTAAGTGCATGTTTAACTTAGTGGATGAAGTTTCGACCTTGTCAACGATCTTCACTAGGTCGTTGACCTTGGACCCACAAGAGTTGAGTGATGAGGACCTCACGAGTCCTTCTTCCTTAGCCCTTGTTGCGGGAGGTTTGGAAGTTCCCCCTCTTAACATCACAACATTGTAGGCTTGTCCTCCTTCCCCCTAGGATGATCTAGAGTGGGAGGCTGATGACTTCTTGGTTGATCAGTGTTAGGGAGAGACCCCTTCTTAATCTTTAGATTAGATGTGTGTGTGTCGTGATGTGTTCCCTCGTAATTATACTATATGTGCTTGGATGACCCTCGTCACCCTTGTTGGTGCTTGGATACAGATGTGGTGTTTGTGTTGTAAACTTCCTCTATATGTATCCTCATTTTTCTATGTTTGTGATTGACTTTCGACAGTTGGGGATGATGCAAAGCATTGGGAGCATTTAGGCTTCCTTCCATGTTGACCCAATTTTTTTATTTTTACTGTCTTCTGTGCATTCTTCCTGATCTGGTTGGGGATTGATGATATTTCGCCCTTGCACCACGGTTACCTACTATTTATACAAGCAAGTGCAGATTTGACCCGCAAAACCATATCCCCATGTGTCCTTTGTTCGTGTTCTCTTTCATTTTTCTTTCTCTTTATCTTTCTCTCTTCCTTACTTGATTTGTCCCTCTCATGTGTGACAACGTACCTTCTACACTATTTGGATCTTTAGAAAAAACATGTGTTGCCAACGATTCTTTTTTGAAGACCCTTCACACACTTCTTTACTAGAATTGCATTCTCGACTTGAAACCCCAATGAAACATGTTTCCTTCATCACGGGTTTGTAAAGAAAGAACTTGGAAACCTTCCTCTGAAGTGGGAACAATTTTGAGCTTCCCCTCGCATAGGGGCATGTCCTTCCTTTCAAATTCCTTGATGAAGTGAACATCTTTCAAAAGGATTCCTTGATGATGAATTGATTCGAGAAAGAAGACATTAGATTTTGAACAACACGTCCCTTGAGTGGACCCTTTCTTTTCACATCGGGTTCCCAAAGGATCCGTCAAAAGCCTTTACATCTTGACGTCTAGCTCGAGGGCAACCTGACTAGACCTACTTTGCATCCTTGCATCTAGCTTGGGGGCAGCCTGACTAGAACCATTTAACATCTTCGCCTCTAGCTTGGGAGAAGCCCGATTAGACCTCGCTTTCAAACAGTGTGTCCTTTGAGTCGACCCCCCTTCCTTTTGAAGGGTTCCCGAGGGAGCCCTTTGAAATTCTTCCAACTTGACGGTCTGCATGACTATTCGCTTACTAGCCTATGCAGCCGCTTCTTGACGTGTTCTATCTGTGGGTAAACATGTCTCCACTTTTTGACTTTGTGAAGTCCCCTTTTCTCAGTCTCCCTCATGTGAGAGTTCTTGGGGGATATCTTCCTTATAGGTCTACAGGTCTGTAAGGCACTTTCCTTGGTCTCCTCTGTGTGAGAGTTCTTGGAGGATACCTCCCTTGCAGAACTATGGGCTTGTAAGGTGATTTCTTTCTTCAGCTTCAAAGCTACAAAGTCATTTTCTTATCCTGCACTCTCGAGTTCACTAGACCGTGATCTGCTTCCTCGATAATTTAGGTATACTTTACTAATCCTATTACTTCTTTGATCTACTTTATCGAAGCACTCACCAGTATTCTTGCTCGCTAAAGTGGGGGCAAAATGTATAAGAGTGAATTTGCACCCCTAATGCAAATTCCCCTTTTACCCTCCTCCACTTTAGAAAACCAAAATCGAAGGCTTAATTCCACATAAGCCCATTGTTCTCATTCCACTTGGCGCTTGTTTTGAGCATTGGTAGAGATGTTTTTTTTAGGGATGCATGCACGACGTACAAACGTCTATGCGATGCGCTTAAATCCTTGGCAGATTCCTGTGGCTGGAGTCTATAGAGGCGTTACACTTCCTATTGGAAGTCGAATAGTAACGTCTCCCTTCAATTGACCGACCTGAATATGGCCATTTCTTCATCTCTCTTCTTCATATTCACCTGTCATTCATTCATTTCAAGGCTAGACAATCTCTTCACCATCTTGAGACAACTCCATCCACAAGCTCTTAGCATTTTCAAGCATTGAAGCAACATTTTGCACTCCATAGTAGCAAGTTCATCACTTCAATAGAGAAAGCTTAGGACAACACCATTACAACAGAGGCTTGAGTTCCTCTCATTTTCTCCCCCACTAGCCTTGAGTGCTTTGGGTAGAGGTGGCAAGATCCTCACTCATCTTCTCTATTATTTGGTTGAGTTAGCACATTACTGTTTTGTAGTGTCTTTGTGTACTTTTCTTGTACTTTTTTCTTTATCATATCATTTCTACTTCATTGCAAACTTGGTTTTCCATGGAGGTGGAAACACCAAAATGAGGGCCCAACTGAGGCATACCCCTAAACAACCTCCCAACATTTTCCCTCTTTTCTATGTGTAGGTGGAGATATCTTAGAGCAAGCTAGTGAACAAGTTATTGTGTGAGATCATCTTCGTCACCCTTGCGGTAATATACTTGTTTTATCACATCAGTTTATATGTTTCATATTTCATAGTGTTATTCTGCACCCATAGAAACTAGCAACTAGGTTGTTAGTTTTTTTTAAGTGGTCAAACCTAGTATTCTTGGTTCTTTGGTCGTACAGATGCTAGTGCACTTGAGAGACGTTAGCGCGTCGTGCTGTCATCCCAAAACCAAGCTTATGTAATTTGACAAAGAGCTATCTGAGACACAGAGTTGACCCTGAAAACCAACTCGCCTAGTTTGCTTTAGACTCTTGGGTTTGCAGAGTGATCAAAGGACCTTATAGTCCTTACCATTCTCATCTCACCTATACTTACATTTCCCATAAATTGAGGTAAGTTAGGGCAGCCTATTGCTCTCAGCCCTTCGTGACTTGGGCCCTTGCAGTGGTTGGTCCCCCTCTCTTATAGTACTATATTGAAGTGGTGTTAGATAAAGACTTAGAGTCAAAGGATGAGCCTAAGGTGTTTGAATATTAAGTAGATCATGTACCTAAAGACATAAAGGATGAAGTCACCAAAGAGGGAACACTTGCAACTCTCTTGAGAGCTCCAAGATATCATCTTTTTAGAGTTCATGGAGCTATTGTAGGATAGAGGATGAAAATTCTCATTAACATTGGGGCTAGCCACAATTTCATTGATGAAGGTTTGGTGATGAAGAGAGCATTGAAGATAAAATAATTTGAAGGTTTTAATATCAATCTGGCTAATGGATTCACTATTCCATGTGCCAAAGTAATCAAGTAGCTCAATATATCTCTTAGAGACCATAAGGTATGTGATAATTTTTATGTGCTCAGTTTAGGAGAAATTGATATGTTTTTGGGTATACAACGGTTGCATTCTCTAGAAGATTATTCACATAATTACCATATTGTAGAGCTTAAATTTACAATAGATGGGAAGAATATTTTACTCAAAGGGATCTCAAATGGAGCTTCATGAGTGATGACAAAAAAATGATGGAGAGGAATTTTTTAAGAGGCCAAGTTGAAAGGGAAATAAGTTGTATGATAATGTTCATAAATTCTTCCATAAGTAAATATATAAGAATAATGTGGTGTTTAGTGATTTGGCATCAAGATTAACACCAAATAGGATTTTTAACATAATATAAAATTAGAAAATGATATAAAATATATCATAACTACTCCATACCACCACCCAAGAGAGTATAAAGAAGAGATTGAAAAGGCTATTAAAGAACTCCTAGAAATGGGTTACATTAGGCCTAGTTCTAGCCCATTTTCATATTCAGTGGTTCTTATAAAAATAAGGATGGTACTATGCATATGTGTATTGATTATAGAGAATTGAATAAGAGGATCATCAAGAATAAATACCCCATTCTTAGAATAAATAATTTAATAGATGAGCTCCATGGAGTTGTATACTTTTCCAAGATTGATTTGAGATTAGGATATCACCATATTTCCATGAGAGAAGAAGATTTGCAAAAGACAACTTTTAGGTGTCATTATGGACACCTTTTGGTTATACCCTTTGAACTTAATAATTCTCCACTCACCTTTCAAACATGCATAAATAAGGTATTTGGTAAGCATTTGAGAAAATTTGTTCTAGTTTTTTTTATGACATGTTATTTTATAGTAAAACATGAGGAGAGCATTTGAAGCACCTGAATATAATTTTGGGTATTTTGGAGCAACAATATTTATTTTCCAAGTTACTGAAATTTGAATTTGGTTTAACAAAAAAATCCATTTGGGTCATATCATAAGTATGAAGGTTGTATAAGTAGACCAACAAAATATCTAGGTTATTCTAGATTGGCCACCTATTACCATATTGGCATAATCGAGAGGATTCTTTGGATTATGTAATTATTATTAGAGATTTGTAAAAGGATTTTCATAGATATTTTTCCCTCTAATAAATTTTACAAATAAATGAGCTTTTGAATGGTCAAATTCAACTCAACAAACTTTTAAAAAGCTTAAAGAGGTAATGAGTTCATTTCTTGTATTTGCAATCCATTTTTTTATTACCTTTTGTAGTAGAATGTGATGCATTTGGGAAAAGTGTTGGGGTTGTTCTATCACAAAGGGGACATCCCATAACATTTGAAAGTGGGAAATTAAATAATCTAGAAAGATTTATTCTATTTATGACATGGAAATGTTGGCTATCATGCATGCATTGGAGAAATTTAGATAGTGTTTGGTTCATGGTAGTTTTGTTGTTAAAATTAACCACAACAGTTTGAGATTATTTTTTATCCAAAAGGACTTTAATGATCACTAAAGTGAGTAAGAAGATAAAATAATATATCTTTGGCATAGAGTACATGAAGAGACAAAAAAATGTTGTAGTTGATGCTCTACCTAGGAAGTTTATTATATGTTCTCTTTCCTCTATTTTTGTTGAATGGTATATATCCACTATATCTAAATATGCTAAGAATAAATTTACTATTGATATTCTTGATGAGGTGATGAAATATGACATGTACGTAGTGGTGTATGACATGTTTCTTCACAAAAATAGAATCTTTCTAGTGCTTGAGTCCAAATTCAAAGAGAACATCTTGAGAGCTTGTCATGATATTCCACTAGTAAGACACCAAGGTCATGACAAAACTTACAAGAAAATTCATGCGAGGTTTTCATAGAAGTTGTTGAAAGAGGATGTTCACAAGCATATTAGAAAGTGCATGATTTTCCAATAGAACAATAGGGAACAAATCAAGTCCTAGCAAGACTATTTCAATCACTATTAATTCCTAAGCAAAAATGAGAGAGTATTTATATGGACTTCATTATAGGTTTTCCCAAGGTAAAACGAAGAGGTTGCATTTATGTGGTGGTTGATAGGTTGACCAATCATGCATATTTTTTGCTATCACTTAAAATTTCAAGGCACTTCAACGAACAAAATTATTTTTTAGGGAGATATTTAGGTTACATAGGTAGCCTAAGAACATTGTTAGTGACAAAGATAATTGATTTCTTAGTTATTTTTGGAAATAAATTTTTCATTTGATAGGTGAAAAACTCACATTAAGTACTAACTACCATCCATAAACAAAGATAGTGAATAAATAGATTGAAGAGTGCTCGAGGAAATATATTTCAAATAAGTAATTTTTGTGGATTAAGTAGTTGTATTTAGGATAGTAATATTACAACACTGCACATCATATATCCATTGATATGTCATCATTCCAAGCTTTATATAAATATGATGCTCTTTCTTTTTCTAACTTGATATTGTCATAGAGTAGATAACCTATAGGAAGCGATTTGATTAGACAAAATCAAGAGATATTGAGGTCGCTTAAGGATCATTTGCAACAAGCACAAAGTCAAAAAAATAATTATGTAGACAAGAAGTGTATAGAGAGATATTTTTGCAATAGTTTACGGTGAACTCCTCAACACCCCAGGATCACTTGCAAGACAATAATAACTTCCACAAGAGGGAAACGATAGAAATATCATGCTATGATTATAGATGCAAGATTGCCAGATTGAATATGACAATGTACATATGATGCCTTGCTTATAAAGGAAAGCTGTGAGATAGGATTAGACAAGATGTTAACATGTGCCTTAATACTATATAATGAGACAACTACCTCAACAAATATTAAATGAATTAGGACACAAGCATTAAATGCCACAAGATAAGATAAGATCTAGTGACAACTAACACTAACTAGAAAGATTCCCTCTTAGGACCTAAGTGGACTTAACATGTAAGTATGACCCAGATAGGAAAAACACCTATTTATACCAAAACCACCCTTAAGTACAAATTAGGGAGTCAATTATGCAAATAACACAAAGATGGGTCTTGGTTGCGAGGCCATGTTAGGTACCCATGTACAAATGCAAATGTTATCTCTCACAAATTGAGAAAAGGAGAAAACCTAGTGGGATAAAACTCCTCCCCAAAAGAGAGATAAGATACAATAATTCTCTCCATGAAAAATGAGAGGACAATACCCCATTCAAGGAAAAAGACCTCCCCATAAAACAAACAAAGAGAGACCGTTCAACCTCCCCTCAATGAGATGACCTGTTGCAAAGAAACATTGGAAGCACACTAGTGGAGTAACATTGGAACCTTAATCAAGGCAAGCAAAGGAAAGATAATCTTGATGTTGGAAACCATATTAGAGTCACTCAAGGACTCGAGCTTGAAATCATGATAAAGCAACAATAGTCTTGATGCCAAGGAACACTGGAAAAATCTCGATATGGGGTAACCCTAGAATATGAAAGAAGCAGCAAGATATAAAACATTATTCTAGAACTGAATGAAGTGCAATGATAAAAAAAACACCCTCCCAACTATCAAAATATCCATTTAATCTCTAGGATACCCATCAAGTAAGAACTGAAATCACAATATGCTTTGGATAGAAATAGGAAAAAGTGCATAGATGGCATGATAGAGCTCCTTAATACCTTTCCAACATCGCAAGAATCACTAAAATCGAAGATCGTGGTAAAAAGTTATGAGCTCTAGAGCAAAAAATGAAAATTTGACTTTAGTAATAAATTCCTCCAAAAAACAAAATTTTGGAAAATAACTTGCACCACTACAAAATTGACAAGGCTAGATTTTCAACAATATCTCATTTTTGAAAAAATGGCTTCCTGGATTGCAGGTTATGGCATTTAAAAAAAAATTGCCTTATTAGGGCCTTTAGGGATAAAATTTTGGGCCCTTGATCACCCATGTGACCACTTGTTAGTGATAAATTTAAAAAAATATATACCACCACCCAATGGTGGCAGCATCATTGGGGTAGGCGGAGTGGGGGCGATGGGCTGAGGCCACGCTACTTAGGGCTTACCCCTTGGCGAATAGGTGCGAGTCGCGGTCCTTTATTTGTGACTGTGAGCTAAAACAATATTGTCAAGTAGCAATAAATATTTAAAAAAAAAACTTTATTAGTTAAAACCTACAATTGAAAGCCTTTATCGATTCATACCATCTAAAGTGACACAAGATGTGATGATGTTGACTATCTCGTACATCGACCAAGTACGTAGGAGTGACACAGTATATTATGCCAACAATACACTGATTTTGTGAATATTGTCACTGATGGTACAAACTGTAGAATACATACCACTAATAGCTTGATCTGTACGGTACAGTCAAGTACAAATCCATATAACCATATGAAAATAATGACATACCAAAAAATTGCCTATGCCCCTAAACAAAAATGTCAAAAATTAACAATTTGACAGTTGATCCCTAGGTTCTCAAGCCTTTCAGACACAATGGGGGGGTTATATTTGACCCAAAGTGCCTTGAAATTTAGCTACCTCCAAGATCTGGCAACTGAAACCCTCCTTGAAATCCTTGTAGACTAGTCAAAACAATGAAATTTGATGAAACAAAAGGTAAAACTAACTTTCTTTGACGCCTTGGATATAATGGTGAGGTCTTTGAAACCTCCAATTGCACCCAAAAAGTTTTCATTCCAAGATTGTTTAAGAAGAATGGTGTAGAAAAAATCAAGCCTAAATTTTATTGGCCTTACAAGATTTTGAGAAAAGTGGGAGAACTGGTATATGAGCTAAAACTCTTTGAAGAAAGTAAAATTCATTATGTCTTCCATGTTTCATGTTTGAAAAAGGCAATTGGTTTGCATGTTGTTCCTTTAATTGATAGTCATCCTTTAGATAATGAAGATAATTTTGATTCCTGAAGTTGTGATTGGTACGAGGGTAAGGAACTTGTGAAAAAGGAGCATAATAGAATATTTTATCGATTGGAAAAAATTGCATACAAAAGATGCTACAAGGGAAGAGCCTAAGATTTTGGAGCACCCAAATTGTATTGCTTGGGGATAAACAATTTTGGGGAGGGCGGACTTGTCATGTCCCCTTTCAAAATAATTTAATTCAAGTGATTAAATAGCCCATTCAAATATTTCTCGAGCTAATGTAAATTAATAGGGAAATAATAATTTCAATATTTATTTATGTCCCCAATGAAATTTGATAATTTCAAAGCATTATTGGGATATTTAAATATTAAAATTAAAATTAATTTGGCTTTAAATAAGGCATTGGATTTTGGAATATTTTTTGGTTATTTATGGTTGACAAATTTAGAAGTGGAAGAGGTAACATTTAATATTACTTTAAATTTCCCTCCAAGGGGTGTTGGGAATTTAGGTACCCAAATTGGCTATGAATTTGCAGTTTGCAAATATTTTGGGTTATCACAATTTAATGTATAAGATTTATGCTTTACATTTCCTACTTGGACGAAAAACCATTGAAGGTAGGGATTAGTGGATGAAACCTATTGGTTTCAAGAGGAAATCTTACTTAGAGCTTGCACATGAGCTTCAAGGATTTTATAGGTTGTTCCAATTGTGTAGTTTGGTGTGTGTATTGTTAGTTGTTATTGTAGTAGTAGTAGTAGTAGTATGTTTTGTATTTAAAAAATATTATTCTTTATTGTAGAAGAATATTCTAGGTGTTTAATACAAGAATTGCCAAATTTTACTACATAGTTTGTGGAGAAATCTACAAATCTTTTATGGGTATTTCATGATATGTTTAGAATTAATTTGAATATCATTTTTTCCTTCAATTTTTTTGTATGATTTTATATTTTAAGGAAATTTGTAAAATAGTTAATCTGGGATATTACAAAATTACATTAGTGAGTGTGATATTTGGAAAGCTCAGCATTGTGGAGTGTTATTTGTGTTTTTGACAATATCACACCTCTTCAAAGAGTCTAGAGTCTCCTTAATTGTTGATCCTCTAGGTTGCTATTCCACATGTTTTCCATTATGCCAAGTGGTGTTATAAGACTAATCTGACAACTTGGATAACCTCTCATTTTTTCCATGATTATATTTATTTAGAGCTTTATCATTCATGACCACCTTGTTCTTTCAAAGCATGGATTACCTAATCCATCTTATCCTCAACAATTGAGGATTTGATAAGTTTTGCTCTATCATTTTACATGATCTTCACATCAATTCTCTTTCTTATTTTTCCCGAATCTCTATTATTATTCTCAGTATTTGAGGAAATTATGTACACCTCTCTCATGTATGAGGTTCCTTATCTCAACAAGTACTCCATTTTTGTATCATAGGAATTGTAATATAAAACCAAACACATTGATTCATTTGGTCTCATGTGAGTAAGAATTTTAGATATTAACCTAACAACTCTTGTGTTGAGGTCTAATATAGATTCATTAGACCCCTTTGATATTTTTGTGAATTTATTTATAATGAACTTGGGATTAGTTTTATCCTCATATTGCTCTCTAATTTTTTTTGGAAGTCTGTCGAGGACTCAATACTAGAATCAGACAAGCCTTTGTACTATTCTCTTGTTGCATCATCCAATGACTAAACACATAACTTAATCAAAAAATCCTTGTCCCCAATTTCATAATCATCAGTGAGGTTATTAAAAGCTTTAAGATGATCCTCTCTAGAGATAACATTGTTTACTTGAAATTTCATGAGTTTAGACCTTATTTTTGTAGGTAGTGGGTTTAGATACCTTGGTATCCCAATGAAGTTTAGTTGCCTATACCTTTCTAAATTTAGAGGAGGTCTAGAAAGAGCTTATATCCTATTATGTCTAGTTCCTTCTTGGTTTCTTCTACCTCCAGGTTTCCTTGTCTTTTAAGACCCTTTTGACTTGTATTTTTCAGGGCTTCTAATCTTCTTTTTAAATCTTCAACATCCATTTGAGCTTGTAATCTAGCCAACTTAGCTCTTAGATTGACCACCTCTTAGATAAGGTCTATATTTCTCTCTCTTTATTTTAATCCTTCTCTGGGCTACTTTATTGGATTTTATTCTGGTTGTTCATATTCAATCTCTACATACCCATCATAGCCTTGATCTTTAGCATTATTTGGGTCTTCTTTGTACCAAAATGGATTCTCTTGTTCACTTGCAAGAATTTTTGGTACTCTAGCATATGTAGCATTATGTTGTTCTCCTAGTCTAGTTGCAATAATCTCATTAAAATAAGACTAATATTATCTTTGGTTTCTTTCAATTTCAAGAGAACTCATAATTTTTTCAAGGCCACACCATGCTTTAGTACTTTCACCCCAAGTGGTCCCAGGAGTAGACCTATCATTATGATATAAGGTTTGAGCATCTTTATAATTATTAAACATGACATTCTCAAACTATGCAAGTGTAGGAGTAGATTTCTTACCAATATTTCTAGGTTGTCGTGTGTGTTGTTCATTCCTTTGAGTTTCTCTAGCCAAATTCTTGTCTAGTTTATTCATATACAATGGCCTTCCTTCCATTTCATAGTCTTTAGTGATAATTTGGAAGTGTTTGATAATGGATCCACTACCCTTTGTAAGGAAATAAAATAGAAAGGATAAATAATAAATTTTCCAAGCAAATTTCTTTAATGGAGTTGGAAGCTACTTGTAAAAATAAAATGTATTTTGACTTTGTGTTCCCCAATAGGTTCATCAATCTATTGGTGTTCTTTTCTACATTAACCCTTGACTCAGAGGTTCTCACCAAGCTTTGACTAACATGACCAAAATTTGCACATGAAAGACACCCACCTTTTATTCAAAGATTGAAAAGGCCAATGAAGAAGAGGATCTTAGCCCCCTTTACACTTTGAAGCTTGCCAATCTCAAGGGGGTAATCCCAAAGATCTCTTAAAGAATACAAAAAATAAAGCTTGAAAATAATCCTCACAAAGTATGAATTTGTACTTTAGTTATGATTGTTGGTATCTTTGAGAGATTACTTAACTCACTTAAAACAAATCTTCTCTAGGAAGCTAAATAAAAAGAAGCAAGGGTAGGTCTTTGATCACAAATATCTTGAGATATATTAAGTGAAAATGATATAGACATTGTTAACCTATAAATATATTAAAATATATAGGTTACAATACAAATTTGAGCTAGACTTGGATGTATTTTTTTGTTTTATTTTTTACATATACAAAAAAACCAACCCTTTACAATGAATCACAAAATGCCTTACACAAATTTAGAACTAGGGCACGAAAATGTAGTTTGATGAGCATGTAGGACTAAATCATGTCATTGTCATCACCACATACATCCATCAGCCTTGAAAGTGCTACCATGAGATCAAAGAACATGCTAATAGTCACTTAAAATCCAATCACGAAGATTTGCAATTAACTTGTCTACCAACACATGTCCAAATCCATGCATAAAAGGTAGGGAAAGATATGCAAAATACACTATAAAATCATCCCAAAAGATGGGAAAAATTGATTGTTGCAAGAAAAAGATTGCCTACAATAACTCCAACATTTCATAGTGTTGACTATTGTCGAATTCATACCTTTTGAGCATAAAGAATGATTTCAAGGCTTTTTTGTTAGGTGCAAGACCAAATTGAGCCATAAATGAAACCCTAACCACTTATAACCACTTGTGTAACATGCTCATTGTTCTACCTTGTAATTTTTCTATGTTTTACCCACAAGTGAATAGTTTATGCATCTATCATTAGGAGCAATGAAAAATTTCTTTTCTTTTCAATAATAAATTTGTACCATTTACCTAGCAAAAAAAAATGCACCATTTGAAACATAACTTTTCCATTTGCATATTAAATAGTTCCTTTCATTGATACAAGTAATGATATTACATAATCTCAATATGATATTTTTCATTTATAATTTTCCATAGAGATGGATACAAGTTTACATACATAGCTTCAACAAGCTTACTGAAATAGAATATACAGACTGGTCCAGATGTCCCAACATTGGTGCATGCATTCTAGATGTCCCCATTCCTTGGTGCATACATTCTAGTTGTCCCCATGATCCGGTGGACATTTTTCAGTGAAAATTGAAGTGTCTTAGTTTTCTCCAGAATCAGCACCATTAGAAAGAGCTCGGCGTCCTGATTCCAACGCAACTCGAACAGAGTGAAAAAGAGTCCGTTTGCATGAGTTATGGCCAGTCAAACCTTGGGTCAAACTGGGATCAGAGGGCGTCCAGGAAGTGAAAAAAATGATTGTTTCATAAATCAACAAAAACAGCGTCAAGTCGAAGAGCTCGTCGAGACGATTCCGGCAACGTTCGTTTCGTCGAAATTCGACATCGTATGCGAGAGTTATCAGCGGTCAAAGCTCTCGGTTGACTTGGTGACTAGTAGGCACAATGATGACGTCATCATCCGTACAGATGACGTCAGCACGTGGTACGAAATCTGATGTGAACAAACCAGAGTGTGACATGTGGCATTTGTACGGACCAATGGCAGAGTGACACGTGGCAGTCCGTACACCTAGTCAGCAAAGTTTGGCGAATCAGGGTTGGACACGTGGCATGGTGAGTTGGTGGAAAGTACAGTCAGCAGGACACGTCAGTGCTCTGTCGGCACAGTCAGCAATGAGTCAGCAATACGGGCAGCACACAGTCAGCATCCTCGGCGAATCAGTGATCGACACGTGTCCCTTCATTTTCGGCGAATATGATGGTTTGTTTTATCAAAAGTTTGTTAGCCGAAAATCTCGAACCCGTGACCTCCGGGCAGTTAGCCAACCCGTCCACCGTTCCACCAAAGCCGGTGGTCATTACCATGTGTTGCGACGGGTTCTTTTTGTTGTATAACGGCCGAAAATTGGCTATATAAAGCCAGCGGCAGGGGTTGAACCCCCGACCGCCGGCCCAATAAAAGAAAGTGCCACTGATACACCCCGCGAGCAATCTAAAATATATGTGGCATCGATATGTTTTGATGAGTTATCAAAGCCGATTGCCTTATAAAAATCAAAACAAACTCCTTATTCAAAGTAAAAAAAAAACAAACAAGAATCCTTGTAGGGATTAAATCAAACCTCCAAAACCTCCTAAGCCCGGGAGTAGATAATTTAAAGGGGTTTAAATTGATTTAAGAGATTATTAGGAATATTTTATTAAGATTTTATATGCAAATATGGGAGATTCATAAGGATTTTTATGTATTTGGAGAGATAAGGGAAATATTCTCAAATCAATTGGTTAAAGGCCAAATTGAGAAAATTCTTTGTATAAAAAGGGGGCTTGAGGTGAGAATTAAAATCAAGTTTTTTTTCAGGTGATGAAGTTCTAATGCTGAGGCGTCAAAGAGAGGTCTTGTTGGAGAATTCTTTCAGATCATTCTTGCATATCAGAGCATCGTTACGCTGCCGAAATGCTTGGAGAATGGTGGTGCTTTTGTAATTGATTTGGAGATTAATCGGATCGGTCACACTCTATTGGAGTGGACCCGGAGACGTAGTCACTCTCGTGACGAACTCCGAAATCAAACACTGTTTGCACTTCTCTCTTTCTCTCTTTCTGTCTCTCATTTCTTTTCATTCTGTTATAATCACCTTGATTACTTTCATTCTGTTATTTCCTTAAGTTAATTTCGTTTTAATTAACTTGAAATAATCATTGTAAAGCATTGTAAAAGTTTAAGCATTTAAATACTGCAATCTAGTCTAGATCCTACACAGATCACCCCAATACTAGCACATACATCCTCAAATCTTGGTCACCAATTATGTAAGGAGAAGCATCACTCAAGTGCTTTTTTGCCAACCACAGACTCACTGCAGTCCCTTACACATCTACCAAACTGGTAAGATGGCCCTACCCTTCGACGAAGAGATTGGTTTGGTAACCTCATAATCCCAACCTTTTATGAGCATGGTGTTGTGTCCTACATGTCTAGAGCTACCATACATTGGCTACAACCTACATGTATGACATTCCCAACCTAGTATGTAAACCCAGATCACAGTGAGATGACAATGTAACCAGTGGCTATTTACACTACTTTGGCTAAAGAATTCATCACCCAGTACTTCGAGTGAGAGTCATCTATTTTACCCACCTTCCTAGCTTGATTTGGTTTTGACCATTCATACTCTATACCTAGTTTATCTCCTTTCCCTTGGATTATCATAACCCCAAGAATAACCTAATTAACCATATGGGTATTCATAATGTCACAACATCAAATGAATCTATTTCAAAATTATAATCTCAACAAAAAAAAACTCCACTCAAGAGTATATCTCAACAATAAACGACTCCCATCAAAGGGGTAATCTCATCAATAAATGACCTCAATCAAAAGTATGATCTTCAACAATAAATGACTTCAATCAAGATATAATCAATAACCAAATGATCAATCAAATCTTATAGGTTAATCCCAACCTATTTGCTTCAATCAATAATCAAGTAAACAACCCGACCAAATAGGCTATTCTCAATCTAGGGTTTCAATCAAAGTAAATTAATGATTAAGTGATCATAATTTTTTTATAAAACTTAGATCTTTCAGTATACCTCAAATATTCTCATGTTTACAATCTTTGCTACATTTAAATATAGATTGGAGAGCATTATCCCGAGAAGGGTTATGTGCTTCTGCACCCTCAAGTCCTCTTTTCTCAAAATGAATTTGGGTTGCTAGAACATATGTCTTCTTTTAGAATTATGTGAATAGGAATAGACTCTAAACCAAAATAAGAAAATAACATAAATCATAAAATACATTTTATCAACCTTATTGTTGAATATTGATATAACGATCAAGTTTATACCCTAACCCTGGGGATATGACTCTATTCCTACTTTCAAGGATAAATCAATCAAGTATAGATTAACAATAAGGTTTGGATAACTTCTCAACCTATCAATGATGTCATGTCCATCATGCCATCATCCCTGTAGTATTTCTACATCCCTGTAGTATTTCTACCCTCATTTTTTTGCAGAGGTTTACCTAGCACCATAAGCTAACAAATTCAATTACCTCAAGACATCAACATATTCCACGTTTCACATTCCATGCTACATACGAATAATATTGACAATCTACACATAGTATTTGAAAAGCTACATAAAGTATAAATAGAAGCACAATCGTATAAATTCCCATATAGGGTATATAAAAGTATTAACCCAATAAATAGGTTCCACCAAAGTAAGAAACAACTAAGAACATGCTAGGTTATCCAAAGTATTATAGCACATATTTAAATCAATCCTTTCTAATCAAGACAACCGTAAATAAATAACCTTCCAAACGTAAATAACAAGGGAATAAAAATCAACATGCCTATACAAAAGCTTCAATTGACAAATCCGCTTCCCCAGCTCAACCTCCACAAAGCAACTTGCAACTCCTTCTATATTCGGCCTATCACAATCTCTAGCTTCTCACTACAAACTCTCAATACTTGCAGATGCTCAACCTATCATCTCTCTCTCTCAAAGCTCTCACAAAATACTTTAACACAAAAAATGCAGCAGTATAGTAGCGTAGAAATCACAATGATAAATGTAGCAAATGGTAGAATGAACAACTCTATATATACTAAAATGTGAGCAACCAAAGGCTACAAACAAGCTAATACTTCTACCACCTTTCTAACCACATGCAATGACTCATCAAAATAACTTATAGGTTTGCAACACATAACAGTCTTCACCTTTCAAATGGTTGAGTTGACTTGTTTCAAGAGACAACAAGACTCGTTTATTGAATCAATGAACAATACAACCTTTTAGCAAGTTTCCTACTTGGTTTGCAAATCGAATTCCTTTTTATAGTTCCGCAAAATTTACATTGGCTGAGTCCCATGGTTATGGTATTACTTTTCCAGACTTAAGCAGAGTAAAAAGACTTCTTATCCAATTCATATACTTTAGCATTGGCGCCACATATTCATATGTTGGCGCCCTTTAAGATAGCAAGTGTAAGACTATTTCCACTTTGTTAAAATCTGCATTTACTTACTTTGCATCATATAAACAACATTGTATGAAATATGTTGACGCCCTTTAAGATAGCATGTGTAAGACTATTTCCACTTTGTTAAAATCTGCATTTACTTACTTTGCATCATATAAACAACATTCCTATTTCATACATGACTCATAGTCTTTAGTTGACTTAGTCATGTGTTTGCTTTATGCATAGGTTTAAACACAATGCAACACTTTATGTGATGTATTGAATGCTTTTAAGACTTATTCTCACTTATGCATTTGGTTTAAGCTTTGGTTTATTATTCACACCAAGCACCAATGTTGTCTTCTCAAATGTGTTGTTACAAAGGCATTAAGACTTCTCTCTTATGCGCATTATATGCACCTCCCAACAAGTCTACCTCACTTTTGGCTTTTATTCTAGCCAACCATTATCATATGGTTTGTGCTTACACATGCGCGCCAAAGGTCTTAGTCACTGTTTTTATGCATAAAACTCTAATTACTTAACTCATGCGCTATACATATTTGTTGCCTCATAATGTGCTATATTTAGCTTAGCTTCACATAGCCTTTTACCGCTATATTTAATCAAAGCAAATAATACATTATCTTACGCAACTAATGTTAGATACAACACTGGCTTTAATATATTAGCCAATATTTATAATATAGTTCCCATATATTATGGGATTAAGTTTATTTTAAAGTATATATATATATAACTAACTTCTATTGTTATATTATATATATTAATATATACAATTATTAAATGCTTATTTGTCAATCACTTATATATGCATACTAACAATTATATATACATATATACATATATCATTATTTCATTATCCATAATAAATTCATATATTCACATATATATATATATGTGTGTGTGTGTGTGTGTGTGTTAATATGTATGTATATACATATAATAAAATACACGCATATACATATATATTAGTACATATATCATAACAATCACATTGATCGATCGATATATATATATATATACAAAAAGGAAAACTCAAACTCAATACATAGATTTAATCATGCAAACCAACCTAAGGAACAAATAAGGACTTTCATTTGTCACAAAGACTTAATCACATTTTCCCAATCAAGGACATCCAAAGACCAAGACCACATGCCAATACAAAACATACTCAAACCTTGATAGAAGGTTACTTACCATTTCCCAAGCTATTGACTCAACTAAACCAATCTAGGGCGTGAGTGTGTGTGTATGCTCAGTTAGGCCCATGAAGGGTTACCGAACCAAGCTCCTCTCCCGAGTGATACTCCCCCTCTCATACCTGAGGCTTGACTCCTTGCATTCAACTTAGTGCATCACATAAGTAGTTAGTCGTTCACATAAAATCTATTATCATAAACCATTTGCATCATCCAAGCATTAAAGTAATCATATTGCAATTCATATACATTCACTACATTTTCCATCAATATATTAAACATAATCATTCCTTCAAAAGCAATAACATCTTAATGCATATTTAGCATTTCATTCACCTATTAAGCATATTAAAGTTTTGATTTGAATTTATCATCATATTTAATTACAAGGTAAAAGTAACCCGGTAACTAAGTGACGGGGTGTAACAACTTGGAAATGAAACACTCAAAATACACACCAAAAATGTGTTCTAATCCTCCCAAATAATGAAAATACAACACCATTAGTTGTTACTACTTTTCCTAACATTTTGGGCTCTTTCCAACAACCACATGGCCTTCCAAGTTGTTTTGGCAAGTCACAAGGGAAATTGGTGAAAAATAGATAAGACTGTCATACTTCAGAGTTCAAGAGGAACTCGTGCTAAAATGAGATGTGAGAAGAGGGAAGTCGAAAGAGGGAACCTCGATAAATATAAATATTTTGGGCTGTTGGGATTGGGGCATCAAGATGACCTTATAGTGGGTACTAAGATGGGAAATGATTGAATACCCAACTTTTAAAGGTGTTTTCAAAGTAGTGATGGAGTTGTGGGATTTTAGGGTTGAAAGAAATGAGTATTAGATTAAGATTTTCCCCAAAGTCCAACCCAAAAAAACTTTTAAAAAATTGGGGTATGCAAAAGGTGATGTCAACATGTATGACTCAATAGGGAAGTCTACAAATTGTTGACATCAACACCATACAAAGATGACATCTGCAAGGATGGACTAGATCACAACTTTGACAGAAGGATGGCATCAACATGACATCACCATGACATTAGTATGATATCACCGTCATTAAGGGATTATATTTGGATGAAAGGATATGTTAGCAAGATCAAGTTCAAGCCTTTGAAACACTTGGATGACTTTTTGAACTAGCAAGGATTGGTTAAGTAAAGCATGAATGGAGATGGTAATTAGGGATGGGAAAGTTTGAAGGCTTGATGCCAAAAGGATTAAAGGAAAACAAGTAGCCCTCATAGTTATGAGGGGATGATGGAAATGATGTGAGGATCAAGGGATGCCCCATACCCCAATGTTGATAGACATAAACTTTTTATTGTGAAGGAGTGAGTTTTCGAGGTTGGAAGGGGAGTGGGATGAAGGGAAAACCAAGTCCAAAATCTTGACAATACAAACTAAGCTTCAACAAACTATTGGGGATTGAAGATCAGGGGTGTGATAGGAGAAATACAAGTGCCCGTGATCAAGTTTGACACTCCAAGAATGGAAAAAATCTAAGGAATTAACACACTTTGGGAGTTGGATGACTAGCATGACAACCACAATTTTTTTGACAAAACAACAAAATCTACACATACAAATTTTCAAGGGTTTGGACATGATTGTCAAGATTGGGTAGAAATACATGTTGAAGGGATGCAACTTGATAATTCAAAAAATTGACAAATCTACATAGGAAAAATTTAATGAAGGCATGGGAACATAGTTGAGATTGGTAAGAGGGTATGAAATTATGGGAAACCTCAATAGACCAAAACTTTGACAACTCATAAAACTTAAGGAAATGACTCTTGCAACTTTAATACTTATATGCTTTGGATATTTTGGGGATACTGAAGCATGATGAACATGCAGGGGCATCTCAAAATAGACGGGAACAATTTTGATAAGAAAAAACATACTTATATTCTCTCTAATCAGTTGTCAAAGGTAAGTTTATATAGTATCATTGCAAAACATGAGTAGATACAACCAAATCTACAAAATTAGACTTGCACAATTAGGTTCCTACATCTATAATGAAAATGAGTAGAGTTGGACCTAATTCTCAAAACATTTTCACTCTAAATGAAGGTTAAGAAGCGACATTTTGTATGAGAATGCAAACACAATGATAGACCAAAAGAGTCATATTTGGAACTAGCTATTTTTATGAAGACCAAAAGAGTCATATGAGAATGCACAATCAATTTTAACGAAACTAACATTTTAATAGAGCATTGGTTTCATAAGTGCCATGATACATACATGAGTACCACAACACTTTTGGATTTATTGTGGTGGTTAAATATGCACATTAATTTTGTAATTGGTTTCATAAGTGTCGCGACACATACATAATTGCCACAAACACTTTCATTTTTTTTGTGGTGGTATGAATAGGCACATTAGTTTTGCAAATGATTGTGAAAAAGTGGTGGTTTCATCAAAAGATGGCAAAATCTGTAAACAACACAATTGGAAAGAAATGGGACAATGCTAAGGGATTAAGAGGGACTATGGGGTACATTAGAAGGGACTAGAAGTTAACAGATTTATTGTAAGGAGTAAATTCAATTATCACTTTTTATTTCACACGAGCTATCAAAGACTTTTGATTATCATCAAACTTTGGATATTAACCCATGTATTTCTAAACACTTACACTTTTGTACATCATTTTCTCTATTATTGTTTATTTTACCTCTTTATGACCTTTGCTAAAAAACACATGCCTCATGCACTTTTAATCCACTTTTAACCAAGTGTTAAAAGTGCCAATGCATCTACTATGCACGCTTTCTTCCCCTCTTTTAAAAAAATTTCCATCTTCTAAAACTTCTCTTAAATTTTTAATATCTTTCAATTAATCATTTTAAGTTTAACAAAATCAATCACCCATTATGTTCATTAATCAACACGATAGACAAATGAAAATCACAACTACTCTATGATGCATGTAAGAATAATAAATAAGGAAAGAACAATGATAATAAACAATATAAAAAAACTCAAATTGCATAAATGGTTTCATTTATGACAATACAAAAATAAGTTTGAAAAAGATATTAAGAGTATGGTCTCAAGTCTTTATGCATTTGGTGTAAGAGTTTAAATAGTATAAGTATAAGGCCATGTGCCTAATTGATTGTACTTAGGAAAAATAAAATATTAATTATATAGATAATGTAGAATTAATTTTAGGTTAGTTGTTTGTTTAGTTTTTAAGTTAGTTGTATAGATAATGTAGAGTTATTTTGAGATTAATTGTTAGGTAAGATGTAATACTAATTGGTAAAATATCACCAAATAGTTGTATATTTTTTGAATGAATAAAATATATACTATTAAAAAACATTATGTATTTTTATATTTAAAAAAATAATGAATGAAATAAAATTGCATCTCGAAACCATATAAAATAATCTCAACCTTTTAAAAAAAATATAGTCTAAAATGACACACATTTCCTATCTTTAAAGAATGAACTCCAAACTTTGCGAGCTCTCCACTCCAAACTCTAAAATTACTCCAAATTCTTGAAAATGAATCTACACCTTACCTATATATTGAAAAAAATAAAAATAAAAAAAATCTTAAAAAAAACAATAAAACACTTCAAAACAGTCAGTTTTAAGAGCTTACAAAATCCTTAAAAGGAAACAACCATACAAAGCAACTGTATCCCAACAAAAAAGACACCAGAACAGGGCAAAACACGTCAGAGAGTCATTGAATTCGACTGCTAAAACCTTCGTTGATAATTTCTCGTCGAATTCAACGGCATTCCAGAGTTATTTATTAGTAATTAAAAGCTCACCTTAAATTTTCACGACGTAAGAACCGATCCAACAAACTCGGGGAGCTTAAGAACCTATCACTGAAGGTCTCTTCTCGTCCCGCGAAAATCAACGTCAAACAGTGGCCACATCATCCTCGAAAGCACAGCAGAGACTATCAGAGCAGGTGGAGTCTTTCCTTTCCTTCCTCGCCTGCGAAAGCGAGGGAAGGAGCAAAAACAGAGAATGGCAATGGAGGAATCCAATGCAGAGAAGCGCAGCAGCAGATCGCTGCATCTCCCGCCAGGAATGTCTCGTAGCGCGCTCTGTGTAAACACAGGCGAAGCTAGCGCTCACTTGGTGAGCACTCCGTCCCCTTCCAGGAATTACTACAGCGACCGCTTCATTCCCAGCCGATCTGCTTCCAATCTGACGGGCTTCGCTTTGCTGGAGAAAGCCGGGGCGACGGCGGCGGCGGCAGGGGTGGCGGAGGATTCTTCAGGGGCGTATTCGATGCTGCTTCGGACGGAGCTTTTTGGGGCCGAGGCGGTGGGCTCTCTTTCTCCCGCCACACCGGAGAAGATGGGGAGGGATTCCAAGAATTGTTGCCCTATCAGCCCCAATAGAAATATCTTTAAGTTCATGTCGGGTGCGGGTTCGAGCTCTAGACCTGAGTCGCCTTATTCGCTCTCGCCCGTGGGATCCGACGGGGATTTGTGCGGAGTCGTCAGTAGCCCCCCAAAGGCGCCTAGAAAAATTGCCAGGTCGCCTTACAAGGTAGGACGTCTTTCCTTGTTGGCTTGCCCTACTTTATATTTTCAATGATTTTGTAAGTAATTTAGGTTTTTTCGGGAGAGCTCTCAAGTTTTTATCTTAAAATAATAAGAAAATAAAATAAAATTATATGGTATCCATAGTTAGGGTATGATCGAAGCCTGAGTAGTAAGAGTACTTAAAAGGTCCTCGATTTTGGTACTGGAGCGGAGAAGGGGATGAGGCACCGTAGCAGAGCATAAATGTTATTTGGGAACAGGGAGTTGCCAGCTATGTGAATTTATGCAGTGTTCCCCAAAATTTTGGAATCTCTTTGTCATCCCCAAAGCCACACCCTTGCGTCCGACATCACCAAAACTAGGAGAAACAACGAGTATATGCTATTCGCCTGATGTATGCCAATAAGATAACAATAGCGACCTTAGTACAAGCTTCAGTTCATGTATCTTTATTTTGACGAGAGAGGAAGCTCCACAGCAAATAGCTCCTGACCTAGAAACAAACAAATAGACTGTGATTATATTGATGGGCAAAAATTGCAATAGGATTTTTATTGGACCCCAAAACGACGCATACCCAGGTTGGAAATGCCAGAGAAATACTGGATTAATACCATTCGCCCTGGTGTATGCCAGTAAGATAATAATAATGACTTTAATAGAAGCTTCAATTGATGTATATTTATTTGGATGAGAGGGGAGAACCACAGCAAATAGATTCTGACCTAGAAATAAACAAATAGATAGTGTTTATATTGATGGTGCAAAAATTGCAACAGGATGTATGCACTTTGATTGAGACAGCATTCTAGGTGGTTTTCTTTAAATTTTTTTTATGGTATCTGTAGTTAGAGTATGGTTGAAGTCCGAGTGGTAAGAGTACCTAAATGTTCTTGATTTTGGTACTGGTTTTCAAAAATCAATCTCACACCTGATGGTATTCTCGTTTTGTCTCCTATCCATAGTAGGTAGTTAGGGTATGGTTGAAGCCCAAGTGGTTAGAGTACCTAAATGTTCTCAATTTTACTAGTGATTCTCAAAAGTCGGGCTCATGCCTGATTGCACTCTCCTTCCATCCCCTATCCATAGTAGGGAGGGGGAATGGGGTGTGTCAGCAGGAGCAGAGCATAAATGGTATTTGGGAACAGGCTGCCACCAGCTATATCAACCCATGTAGTGTTCCCCAAATTCTAGGGAGTCATTTTCTGTCTACAAAACTACTTACTCATCTCCTCCTCTCTCAAAAACTTAGGGAAACAATGAATTTGTGCTATTCACTCTGGTGTATGTCAATAAGATAACATTAACAACCCTAATAGAAGCTTCAATTGATGTATTTTTATTTGGATGAGAGATCCCAGTGTATGCCAATAAGATAACAATAACAACCTTAATAGAAGCTTCAATTGATGTATCTTTATTTGGACAAGAGAGCCTAGTGTATGTCAATAAGATAACAATAACAACCTTAAAAGAAGGTTCAATTGATGTATCCTAATTTGGATGAGAGAGCCTGGTGTATGCTATGACAATAACAACCTTAAAAGAAGGTTCAATTAGTATCTTTATTTGGCTGAGAGAGCCTGGTGTATACTAATAAGGCAACAATAATGATCTTGATAGAAACTTCAAGTGATGTATCTTTTTTTGGACGAGAGAGGAGATCCACAGCAAATAGCTCCCAACCTAGAATAAACAAATAGGAAAAAATTGCAGCAGGATGAGGATCCTAATTTGATTCCTTGGATGGGTTGCCACTTGCCAAGAATAAGGAGACTACATAACAGCTGTATTGTTTGAAGAAAGAATAATTTGATTGCTGATAAAATGTACAAGATCTTTAGTCTTCATAGCTGTCTTCCTTCTACATGGATTAGTGTACTATGACTCCCATGTTTCTGTTAGACTATTATTATATTTATATTAATGGTCAAATGTAACTTACTGTTTCTACAGTATTCGGTAGGTAGGTAGATATCTTATCTTTAATATCTACAGTATTGTCTCTTCTATATATTGTAATTATCTTTTTATGTTAATAGAATGAGATGCTTTTTAACCATTTCATGGTATTAGAGCCTAAAAGTTAAAAAAAAATAAAATTCGCTTTTCTAAAAATTTCTTTGAAATTTTTCTGGTTTTTGAAAAACGTTTTTTTTTTTTTCTCTGGAAAATATGTGGCTGGAAAATTCGTGGCGTTTGCATTCAAATCGCATTTTTGAGTGTTTCCTGGCCACGCGTTTTTTCTTTTTGCTGCTCGTGCTAGGGTTTGCATGTGTCTTCTGGGTGCGTGTTTTTCTTCCTTGCCCGCGTGTTTTTGCTCTGTCTGGTCGTGCGTTTCTTCTTGCAAGTTTGTGCATCTTTGTTTTCAGGCCCGCGTGACCCTCCGACTGCATTTCCAGTCCGCGCGACCTCTTTGCACGTCTCTTGAACCCGCGCGCGAAGTCTTTCCATTCCTGGGCGCGTGTTTCCTCCTGTGCGTGTTTCTTCAGTTGACTGGTCCGCGTGTTTAAGCTTTTTTGTGCGGATTTATCACTGTTTAAGGCGCGATTTTCAGATCTTTTGATACGTCTTTTTTTTGACCTGTCCAAAGTCGCGCGACTAGGGCTTCTATAGGCGGCTCTCTGCCATCTTTGTTTTCTGCAAATCTCTGGTTTTTAATGGCAGCCTAGGGTTCTGCAAACTCGTTTAGGGTTTTCACCTGTTTGCTCAACTCAAAATTTTTTTTTGAGTCCATATTCCTGGTGGGTTTTCTGCAATCTCAACTGGGTTGTCGTTATTTTTTTTGGGTACCTCGGTTTCCTTGCCTCGAAATTTGTGCACGTGGGTGTTGCTAAATTTTTTGGGTACTTCGAATTTTTTTGGGTTTTCAGCATTCTTTTCTGGGTACTCTTCAGATCTTCTGGATTTCATCATCAACGTGCCTCAAAATCCGTGCTAGGGTTTCATCTTTGAATTTTTGCGTTTTTTGTTTTTGTTTTGCCTTCACTAGTTCGACCTCAGGGTATGTGATGGCATCTCTGACGAATATAATGCTCGAAAGCAACTAGAAGTTTAACGGGAAGAATTACAACACCTGGAAGCAGCGCATGATCACAATCTTCGAATATCGTTGCCTCAATCAGATCGTTTTGGGGAACTTAGCTCGTCCCACTGTAGTCGGAAAGGACCAAGACAAATGGGATGAACGCAATCGGGAAGCCATCATGCTCATCAAACTCTCCGTCACAGATGAGCAACTACCTCAAGTACCGTCTGGCAAAACTGCTTTGGAAATTTGGGATCATTTGAAAGCCCTTCATGAAACCTCCGACAAGAGCAGAGCGTTCTTTCTCAAGAACATGCTCTTTTCCATCATGATGGATGAGAAAATGTCCTTACAGGAACATCTCATGAAGATTAAGGACATTTGTGATCAGTTGGAGGCGATTGGTCGAACAATGGAGGAAGAAGACATGGTCGTCATTACTCTGAAAAGTCTTCCGCGTTCGTATGAGCATTTCATCGAGACGCTGATTATCACCTCCACTAGTGTTGATCTCAAGTTTGAAGATCTTTGCAACAAGCTCTTGCAGCAGAATTGATGGCGACAACAGTTTGGAAGCAGTACTAGCTCCACCTCCATAGAGCAAGCGTTCTCTGCCAAATCTTCTGCTAAGAACAAAGGGAAGGCTCAATCTTCTCAACCGAAAGGCTCTAGTTCTTCTCAGGACAGCAAGAAGAAAAAGAACGTTCAGTGTAATTATTGCCATAACTATGGTCACATGAAGGCTGATTGTTGAATTCGGATGGCTTCTGAACAAAAGAAGCAGGGAGGGTCTCAGCAAAAGGCAAATGTCGCGGAGCACACCGAGCAGAAAGAGCCTGCATTCTATGCTTTTATGGCCAAGAGAATTGCAGATCCAGTCCAATCTTTGGCCTGGTATATTGATTCAGGGGCTTCTTGACATTTTACTCATCGTCGAGATTGGTTCACCAAATATGAACCATTCACTGATTCAATGATCTTTGGAGGCGGCGAAGAGTACACAGTTGCCGGTAAGGGCAATGTTCAGATTCATTCTGGCGGAAGAAATTTACTCTTTCTTGATGTCTACTATGTTCCAGGCATGGAACATAATCTTCTCTCTGTCAGCCAGATCATGAAGCATTCTCCTTAGTTGGATGTTATATTCAGTTCGTCCACTTGCAGCATTGTTGATAAGGCGACTCGTACTACAATTGCTATGGGACTTGAGGATCATGGTCTGTATAGACTTGTTGATTCCGGTGATTCTTAGGAGCACACTCTAGCAGCAAGGAGTACTTCCATCAGCAAACTTTGGCATCAATGTTATGGGCACTTGAATGTGCACTATCTCTCTCAACTGTCTCAGGAGGGTTTGGTTGCTGGTCTACCTGAGATCCAAACTCAAAATCATGGAGTTTGTGGAGCCTGTCAAGCTGGAAAGCAGCATCGGACACCGTTCTTGGATGGTGATTCTTGGCGTGCCTCTAAGGTACTTCAATTGGTTCACACTGATGTATGTGGACCAATGAACACTCCATCTGTTACTGGGTCCAAGTACTTTTTGTTATTTGTTGATGATTTCAGTCGAAAAATGTGGGTGTACTTTTTGAAACATAAATCAGATGTGTTTAGTACATTTCAGCAGTATAAGGCCTTGGTTGAGAAAGAATCAGGTTCTCACATTGTTACTCTAAGGTCAGATAATGGGGGGGAGTTTTGTTCAACTGACTTCTCTACTTTTTGTGCTAAACATGGCATCAAACGACAACTCACCACACCATACACCCCTCAACAGAATGGTGTTGTTGAACGTAGGAATCGCACCATTACTGAAATGGCTTGTTCTATGCTAGAGTACAGGCATGTACCCAAGAAATACTGGCTGAAGCAGTTTCTACTGCAGTCTACCTCCTGAATTGGTCACCTACACAGGCCGTTAAGAAGATGACTCCAGAAGAAGCCTGGTCAAGACGTAAGCCTAAAGTGGGCCATCTGAAAGTCTTTGGTTCTACAGCTCATGTATGGATTCTAGACGCCAAGCGTGCCAAGTTGGACTCCAAAAGCCAGCAACTTATGTTTACTGGCTACAACGACAATCACAAGGCATACAGATTGATTGATGTGGAGACGGATCGTCTCATATTCAGTCGTGATGTTGTGATTGATGAGACTACTGGTCCATTTGTTCCTACTACCAGCCCTGCGGATTAGCCTCTGAAGGTTCCTGATGATGGTGTTCGTCTTCCTCTTGGTTCCCCTGATGGGAGGGCTTCAGAGCATTCTGACTCTGAAGATGAGGAGTCTACTGGTCATGATCTAGCACCACTTGATCTTCCTCAGGATTCATATCCCGATGACGTTGTTCCCGCAATCCCACAAGATGTTGTTTCGCCTACTTCAGATGTTGGTACTTCTACTCGTTGGCCTAAGTGGTGGCTCAAGACTATCAGTGATCTTCATAATGATGAGCTCGTTGAGGGTAGATCAACTCGTAACAAGAGCAAGCAACAACACACAGTCAATTATGCTCTTATGGCCAACATACACAGCATCTATGAGCCTCAAACATATTCAGAGGCTAAAGGAATTCCAGAGTGGGAAAAGGCTATGCAGACAGAATACCATAGTCTTCTGAAGAATCACACTTGGGATTTCTCTAATCTTCCTCCTGGGAAGAAACCTATTAGCTGCAAATGGGTTTATAAGGTCAAGTATCATGCCGATGGCACTTTGGATAAATACAAGGCAAGATTAGTTGCTCGGGGATTCACACAGCGGGAGGGCATTGACTACGAGGAGACCTTTGCTCCTACTGCAAAGATGAGCACAATTCGTCTTCTTCTCGCTATTGCAGCCCAATTCGGATGGACAGTTCATCAGATGGATGTTAAGAGTGCCTTCCTCAATGGTGAGTTGCAGGAAGAGTTCTACATGACGCAGCCTCCTGGTTTCAAGGTTGCCGGCAAAGAACATCAGGTTTGTAGGCTCTTGAAAGCACTCTATGGACTGAAACAGGCTCCCCGTGCATGGTACATCAAAATTGATCAGTACTTGGTTGATCATGGTTTTCAGCGCAGCCCTTCTGACACTAATTTGTATGTCAAACACTCTGGTGATGATATTCTGTTTCTTGTTGTCTATGTTGATGACTTGATCATTACTGGCAATTCAGCACATTTGATTGCAGCAATCAAACATGATTTGTGTTAGGCTTTTGACATGACAGATTTGGGGCTTCTCCATTATTGTTTGGGTATTGAGGTTTGGCAGACCACTGATGGTATCTTTATCTCTCAGTCTAAATACGCTCGGAGTCTGCTTGACAAATTTCGGATGCAGGATTGCAAACCTGCCTCCACACCTATGGAGAAGGGGCTGAAGTTATTAGCCAACTCTGGTTCACCTCCAGTTGATGAAACGACATTCAAGCAACTAGTGGGCAGTCTCATCTACCTCATTGCCACTAGACCTGACATCAGTTTTGCAGTGAGCTACATTTCTCGCTTCATGACAGCTCCAAAAGCTGATCATTGGCTTGCAGCGAAGCGCGTGCTGAGATATGTCAAGGGCACTTCAGATTATGGCATTCTGTATGGCAGATGCAAGGATCCAAAGCTGATTGGTTATACAGATTCAGATTGGGCAGGTTCAGTGGATGACAAAAAATCTACTTCTGGATATGTATTCAGTTTGGGTATAGGTGCTGTAACATGGACCAGCAAGAAGCAACAGGTAGTGGCTCTTTCCTCGACCGAAGCAGAATATCGAGGAACAATTAAAGCAGCATGTGAGGCAGTTTGGCTCCGTTGGATGCTTTTTGACATGTACATGTCACAAGCAAGTCCTTCTCCCTTGTACACTGACAATCAAGGGGTGCTCAAACTAGCCAAAAATCCAGTCTTCCATGAACGTACCAAGCATGTCGAGCTTCATTGTCACTACATCCGCAAGCTGGGAGAAGACGGATCAGTTCAGCTGCAGTATGTTCCAACAGCGGATCAGACTGCAGATATTCTCACCAAGTCTCTGAGCCCGGATAAATTTGTCAAATTCAAGGGGCAACTTTGTGTTTTTGACCGATTGACCATTAAGGGAGGGTGTTAGAATTTTATTATATTTATATTAATGGTCAAATGTAACTTACTGTTTCTACAGTATTTGGTAGGTAGGTAGATATCTTATCTTTAATATCTACAGTATTCTCTCTTCTATATATTGTAATTATCTTTTTATGTTAATAGAATGAGATGCTTTTTAACCATTTCAGTTTCTTCTTCTTGGTATGTTTCGGTGGTTTTTATGATGGTAAATATGTCAGGCAGCATACAAGAAAATCTAAGCTAGGACACGTTAACAAAAGATTCTGTGCCCATAAACCAAAGGCTCTGCATCTATTAGGCTTGAATTGCTCAATTCCATCTTTGAGGGAGTTCACACAATCTATTATAATTCTGTTACGGCCACTTGATGGGTTTACCAGTATGTTGAATGCAGCACTTGATCATAAATGCAGCCCACTGCATTATAACAGAAGAATGTATAATTCACACGGGTAGGAGGAACCAGAGCTTCAGTATACATTTGTCCAAAATTATGGATATCTGATTGTTACAAGTCTCATTAGCACAAATTATTAACCTTGAAACTAGCCTTTTATTGTTCCCACATTGCATTGTTTGTGTGATACATAAGTTCCTTACTTTTGGTTTTATTTGTAAACATCATTGAAAATATAAGGAAAGAAAAATGCATTAATTAATAATTCAAAGGTTTGATGTTAAATTTCAAATTAAATCCCTCTATTGTTGATTTTATTCTAGAAGAAGCAAAGAATCAGAAAATCAAAGTCTCAATTGCCTATTTATTTTAATTTGCAAAATTTCAACCTACTGTAGTTTTCATCATGCTGGTATTCAATGATTGATTGATTAGTGGTAGTGAGTTCAATTTCATATAATGCAGTTCTTGTGCGTACAGGAGATTGAGGCTTATTTAATTTCCACTACTTAAAATGTCATCTCTGTTGGAATTTATGCAGGTCCTGGATGCCCCTGCCCTTCAAGATGATTTTTATCTCAATCTTGTGGATTGGTCATCTCACAATGTATTAGCGGTAGGCTTAGGCACATGTGTATACCTCTGGAGTGCATGCAGCAGTAAGGTATTTGTCATGCCCCCACCATGATCAACACTAAAGTATTAAAAATATAAATATAAATATGAGCAATTTTAATTTTTTTATATTTATAATCATTATAATATAATACTATAAATATTATAAAAAAATATATATGAAACTAATATGAAAATAAATATATTAACAATAAATTCAATTCATAAATATAATAGCAAAATAAGAAATACACATATAAATATATTTTAATTCACCCAAGTTATTCATCAGATTTTAAGAGGAATAATTAATACCCAGGGAAACGATGCATTTGTTAGATAGCAGTGAATTTAATTAAGGATAAAGCAGCATTGATATACAGCAGCTATTAATATCATTGAAAGAGCAGCAATTAGTATAGGCAGTGATTAAAGTCTAGTTAATGAAAGGCAGCGATAGAAGAAAAAGAGGGAGCAACGATTCATATAAATAAAGGCAGATATAATTTATTAAAGGCAGCAATTATTAAAGAAGGCAGTGATTGATGCTAAGACAGATTTTTTAACTAATGACACATCCATTCAAATAGTGTCTCCTTTCGAAGAGATGCATCATTTCACTTAGACATGGAGATATATAAGGAAAATCAAATCATTTGCAAAGGGGAGGGAATGGAAAATAAATGAGAAATCTGGGATATATTTCTGAGTTTTGGAACAGATAGAAGCAATCAGAAGTAAAGTCTGCATTCAGATAAGCAGCAACAGTAGATTTAAGCAGAGATAAGTATGCATTTGAATATATATATATATATTTTTGATAAGCATATACATATAAGCAATTAATATCTAATCTTGATAGACATACATATATATAGATAATTTTATAATGATATGCAATGAGTAAAGATATGTTATGCTTAAATTGGTAGATAAGTGAATAACGAATCTGTTTGAACTATTATTAACATCATCCTTTTCTGCAAGCAATATCTTCTGAATATTAAAAAGAGATTAAAACAGCAAGGCAATTGGAGCAGATCTAACGTAATTATCTGCACTCAGCAGACAAGGGCAGAAGTCAGCATTTGCTAATATATTTACGTCCAAAATATAGCAATCTTATATTTTAGTGAGTATTGTGGTATGCTCTATCATGATTATTGTGTATAATGATATATTTATTATTGCATAATCTCTATGATTCTGGATATACTTAGTGTTTGTAATTCTCAACAAGCAACCATGAGGAGGAGTGGGGGAAGTACCAGTAGGGTGAGTAGGTACTAGATTTCTTTCTAAGTACACCACTCCATGATGGATGCCCATGTGTCTGCCACTTGGGGCCAAGGGGGTTGAGTGTCCACCCTTGGGCTTAGAAAGGGGAATCTATGGGCCTCCTATTGTAGCTTTCCCCCAATCTCTACATGGATTGGTTGTTGGGATGGATTCAATGAGTCACAATCATAAGAAGGATGGATAAGGCAGCATGGACAGGGAAAGCAGTTACAAGTTTATCCACTAAGTACGCCACCCCATGTTGGATGCTCGCATGTCTGCCCCTTGGGGCCAAGAGGGATGGTATATCCGCTTTTGGGCTTAGCATGGATAGCTTCGGACGGACTTATCATGTTTCTCATCCAAGTCCTATTATGATTAGACTTTCACTATGCATTATGGATATTGTGTAGTTTATATAGTTTTGAAATAGTTATGTATTTTTACATGGTTTAAATAGATAATATTCATTATATAAGTTTTGATCATATGAATTATATTTCCAATAATGTCTAACATGATTGTAGGACCTAAGCCAAGTTTTATATTGCTTCAAGCATCTATTTGGTTAGTTATAACCCTAACTACATTAAATTTTTGATTCTAGGGCAAGATTTAGGGCAATCCCAAAAGGGGACATTACAGTATTTTCTATTCTTCTTTTTAATTAATCTGTTTTAAGTTCTTTCTTTCATATTGTAATTTTTTTTTACCAGTAAAATAGTTAAATGGTGCTTCCATTTACAGGGTCCTCTCTCTTGAAAGCCGAGGAATGTATATTTTATATAATCAGACAGAAGTTGAAAACCTCCCACAAAACTGTACCTTCTAAACCGGAGTAGGAGATTGCTAGGAAATTATAGAATTTTTAAAACTTCTGTCCAAAAATCAAAACTGCAGCTAATGAGGTATACTTGTAAGTTATTTGTTATTACTAATAGTTAACAACTTTTTGGAGAATTCTGTTAACTTTAGAGATACCAAAATTTGGCTGTAAACTCAGACATAAACAGAAGTTAATTCAAATAAGCTCAAGTAGATACTAAAGTGGCCATGCATTGTACCTGACCTAATTACAAAAACCAGTGTCCGACCAGAAATTTCAAACATCTTTACGAGGAATTGAAACAGCACAATTTTGCAGTGTCTCAAGAAAATTCACCCTGGCATGCTCTATCAGAATCATGATATTCATGTTCATTAACTGTTTTCCTATCCTGCATGTTGTTGGAAATAATCATTGCTATGCTCAAGTAGGCAATTACCTTTGATCACAGTTCTTAATAGTACTGATAAAATTAATGAAACTCTAGGTTTACCCTTGTTGATCTTTTGGACATTTGCAGTTTCATATTTATGCAGAATGTCTCTAAGTACCCTGAACTCCCCTTGACAAGGAAATCTGAGGCAACAAACCATCATCATTACATTGCAGGTGTGAAATATTACTATCTTTACAAGCTCTGTTACTGTTTTGTCCAGGAAAACCCCCAGATCCGGGTGCGGTTTGAACCTGATCCAGGTCCAGGTCCTGATTTGAATCCTCTATGGATCCATCCAGGGCAGTGCCAAACAGCCCCAGATTCAGTTGGGTCTGTTACAGAACAAACTTGGGTGAATCTAGGTCCATATTGCAGAATCTAGACTGAACCTGGGGGAACCTGTCTGAAAAAGACAGTTTTCTTCAATTTTAAAAATCCCCCCCACCTCATTTCACTTCCTAGTTTCTCTTGTAATGGCAGGGGATCTGTCAAACGGTGCTATTACAGTGAAGAAGTGAACCCTGGCCTTTATGCCAGCAGTGACAGAATTACAGGCCTCACGCAGTTGAAAAATATGTCCTTCATCTAAGATGTTATCTGTGAGATTACAATTCTGTCCTTTGGGAATCTCTAACATGATCAAGTTTGGTTTAAGTCTATGATTTTCTCAAGGGGAAAACAGAAAATTTTAATTCAATACACACCTACCACAGATTGATATCTACACAAAGATATTGCAGCTGCAAGACCTCAAATGAAAGGCTTAACAAACCTACTTCATAGAAAAGCTTCAATAATATTACAGGTGATGCCTTGATTATTCTAAATATTTGATATGATAAACTCATTGGGCTTATGCTATTCTTAGCATCAGTTGTTGCATTTCTCTTAAAAAGCAATTATTACTGGCTTTGTGTTATTAAAAAATGCACGCTTTACTTTTTAACACCTCTTCAAGTGTCCAATATTTTAATATTATGGGTTTTATTTTTTATTTTTATGCTCTGTGTAGGGTCCACAGAAAGGGGGTTAAGCTTTTAATTTTAGGTACATATGATCTTATAAATCTTTTGTTGTTGTTTAGTTTATTAAATGTATATTATATGGTTATCCGTGTTTTTAGGCCAAAATGTGTATATGTTTGTGATTTTTTATAATTTTTTGTATGGACATATCCAAATGAGCCCATTCCCCCAAAAAAGATTTGCCATACCTCTGTACTCAAACCTGAACTAGTAATGTAGCTTAAAAGGGATTTAGATGTTGTCTAGATTACTCCAAGATCTTGCTGCTTGTAAAGCCCTATTGAAAGCTTCTGCCATGACAAAGAACAACTAGATGGACAAAATGTTGCCTTCCTATAAACCTCTTGTCATGGAGAACTATGGAGAGGAATATCAGCACTTGACACACTTTTATTTAACTCTTTGGAAACCAAGCTTTCTTAGGTTTTATCTGTAAGGTCCAATTAACTTGATTATGGGCCTTATTCCTATCGAGATTCATCATCATCCTTTCTGTTACTTGGTGTTAAGGAAATAAATATGCTCATTGGAAACTATCATTCTATCCAAATCTGTCTTTCCTTTGACAAATACTTCCTACTTGAGATCAATTTGGAAAGAATGCTGTTCACTCTGTTTGCCATTACCTTTACCGATATCTTATAGACAATTTTGCACAAGGAAATCAGTCTACACTTATAGTATTCAAATTAAATAGCCGATTATTTTTTGGAATGAGTGATAATTAAGTTTTATTCCACTCTATTTAAAGCATAGATACCAAATCCATCTGAATACAGATTTTTTGGACTGGCCAGATTTGTCCATTTCAGTCCAGACTTCTCAATTCCTATAAATTTCTTTACTGAATTTTTGACCTCCCGTATGAACCTGATAACTATACCTAAAACTGTCCAATTTTCTTGTTAATTTCTCTGTTACTTGAGCCTTTTCATCAAATTTCACAAAGAAATTTAATAGGAAATTGTCAGTCCCAGGTGTCTTGTCTATTTTTATAGAAAGAGATAAAGAAGAAAGAAATTATAGTATTGTCCACAACCGACCAGAGGAGGTGAGTGACTAAAAAGGTACAAGTTACAATAGCAAGTACAATTGATAAATCAGAAATCTCCAAAAGCTGAAAAAGTAACTATCACTTTAAGCATTGAACAATAACAAAGATATAAACAGTAAACCAAAAATGAGTGCAATATTGGGTCATTGTGACTCAAAAAGTACAAGTTACAATGACAAGTAGGAGTGGTAAATCTCCAAAAGCTGAAATTAGCTATCACTAAAACATTTAAAAGTTACAAAGTTAGAGGGAGTGAACACAAAATGACTACAATCTTATACAACTTGGAAAAGATAAAACTATATGTTTCAAGTCCAGTTGACAATGTGAGAAAGGAGTTGATGGAGTCTGAAGGTGGAGACCAAGACTGGAGATCAAAATTGGTTCTAATCTATGTCAAAGTTTGGACCAGGAGAAGGATGTACAACTTCATCCAACCACCAGAGGAAAAGTAAAGGGCCTGATGATGTCCGCAAGAGAATGGCATGGGATAATGACAGCCTGATTGGACAGTCTTGACAGAAAGTAGGATACCCCACAAAGTTACAAACCCTCTTCTTCTAACATCTGATCTGAGTAACCTCTAGAAGGAGATTGAAATTGGTCATGCACATCTGGTGGTGTAGCTTGAAGTGTATGCAAGGGGAGCTAGATGGCCCTTGGCACCAAAGAGTAGCTGATTCAACTCACACGACACAAGACTACATAGACTGGGGAGCTCTAGTGGCAATGTGTGAAGAGGGAGATGCTTAGGAGGAATTGGCTTTCAGAGTCCATGTTAATGAGTATACTAAGCTTTTGGTGTAAATTGTGTAGCCATTTTTATATGAAGGGGAGATGCTATCTCGCTGACCTGTCTCCATTCAAATTGCAGAATCCAATGGACACTTGACACTTTCAATGGCAGGAGTAGGCTAATCAGCCTGTTAGTCTATTTAGTCCCATACAGGGATTGATGTTGGAAAATGGCAACCTCCTGGAGGTGAACAGCCAAGAACTTTGGTCAGGACAATGATGGAAAATGGTCAGGGAGCTTCCAGAGTCCCCAGTGAACAAAATATATTGCTAATAAATGTCTCCCTGATAGCTCTATTGATCACCTCTTTTTTGAGAAGAGGTTGATGAGAGAATAGTACCTACCTTTTTCTGTAACAGGTCCAAGCAAAATTTCATTCTAAATTGAAATTCAGACATACAAGCTCCTCTTGGGTTCCATTTCTATTCATCACTTCATTTAAGTGGAGGGAACCGAAAAACCTGACTACTTTGTTATCTTATGTAGTCTGGGTTTCCTAAGATTGTGAAACATGGGGTGGTTGGTTGACTGATTTTGTTGAAGCTTCTAAGTGCAGCTGATGTTAGTCGAAAATAAATTGGTATTCATATTTCCTTCCTTTACTGATTGTCCAGGATTATTGTTACCAGAACAATTCTTCTATCAAGGGGATGGCCTACTCTTTTGTTATTCTATAATCCTGTTGTTTTCTCTTGGCCTAAACACAATAGGTCCTCCAAAACATGTTGACCTAAAGCTAGGTTACTGAACCAGGCAGAAACCTAGATGATTCCGGGTAAGTTATGTTTTGGAATTGGCATCACTTTACCTGTGGATTCGGGCAGGGCACAATTTTTTCAGCCAGATTCATTTAAAATCATCTCTGTGCCTACCTAGGTGATCCCAATTGTGTTGGGGTGATTCTGAGGCGATTCCAGACTTCAATCACCAGGGCACTCTCACCATCCCCTGTGAGGTGAGTGTGTTCAAGCAAATTCTGTGGCTTCTGGACAGAAACAACCTTGTCAGCTACAAGAAGTTGAATTTTTATGATATCTTGAAGTTTTGTTCATAATTCATTTGGGTAAGCATAATGATTTATGCAGAAAGCTCATTTCATTGGTCCATGAGGTCCGAAAGGGTTTGTGATCAGTCAATGGTTGACGGAGACTTTTTGACGATGTGAAGAATTTTAATGAGTATACTAAGCTTTTGGTGTAAATTGTGTAGCCATTTTTATATGAAGGGGAGATGCTATCTCGCTGACCTGTCTCCATTCAAATTGCAGAATCCAATGGACACTTGACACTTTCAATGGCAGGAGTAATGCTAATCAGCCTGTTAGTCTATTTAGTCCCATACAGGGATTGATGTTGGAAAATGGCAACCTCCTGGAGGTGAACAGCCAAGAACTTTGGTCAGGACAATGATGGAAAATGGTCAGGGAGCTTCCAGAGTCCCCACTGAACAAAATATATTGCTAATAAATGTCTCCCTGATAGCTCTATTCATCGCCTCTTTTTTGAGAAGAGGTTGATGAGAGAATAGTACCTACCTTTTTCTGTAACAGGTCCAAGCAAAATTTCATTCTAAATTGAAATTCAGACATACAAGCTCCTCTTGGGTTCCATTTCTATTCATCACTTCATTTAAGTGGATTCGGGCAGGGCACAATTTTTTCAGCCAGATTCATTTAAAATCATCTCTGTGCCTACCTAGGTGATCCCAATTGTGTTGGGGTGATTCTGAGGCGATTCCAGACTTCAATCACCAGGGCACTCTCACCATCCCCTGTGAGGTGAGTGTGTTCAAGCAAATTCTGTGGCTTCTGGACAGAAACAACCTTGTCAGCTACAAGAAGTTGAATTTTTATGATATCTTGAAGTTTTGTTCATAATTCTTTTGGGTAAGCATAATGATTTATGCAGAAAGCTCATTTCATTGGTCCATGAGGTCCGAAAGGGTTTGTGATCAGTCAATGGTTGACGGAGACTTTTTGACGATGTGAAGAATTTTCAAAGGCTTTATGAATGCCCTTTTTCTGGGTTTCCCGAGCAATATATTTGCTTGTTCAAATTTCTTTTGTATGTAATACCAGGTTTGTAGCTCTGTACCTCAGTAAGCATCACTGTATGCATGGTTTTGTTCTGCTAACATACATCTTTACTGTCCTCCACGTTGTTGGTTTTGTTTGTTTGTATTTGATTTCTGATTCGACTGGAATGCATATGCTTAGGCAATCAAGCTAGCAACTAAAGAAGTCTGCTCTTGCTTGGGATTAGATAGTTACTTTTTCACTGCACCATGGCAGGAGGTCGATGATGCCCCTAGCATCATGGCATTAAATCTGATGGTTGCATGTCTGTATTTGTGATATTTTGCAATCATCATACATACAGGGTAATACTGAATGAATAGTCATTAAAACTTTCTCTGTTGGGTGGACTGTCAAATTTAGTCTCATACTGCCAAGAAAGAAGCCCTCACGCTCACATGCTGAGGGACCTTTTTAACTTAAATAATTGACAGTACTTTAGTCCTACTTTAATATTGCTTGAGCTTTCAATATGAAATCCATTAATATTACTTTAATAATGATGCTGATCAGTGATTTTATTATTTTAATATCAAACATTGAATATCTATCATGACACTTGAGTTTGACAAATTGATATGAATCAGTATACTGTGTTTGTAATATTTATAGTAGTTTTGTTTAGCATATGCATGATATGTGGTATTTTGAACTTAGTTCTTGTTTTCAGGCTGCAAATATGTATATATATATATTTATGATTTTTTATATTCTTTTGTATGGACATTCCCAGCCCAATTTTTTTTGGTCATACCAGCATACTGTACCCATGTATCTGTACCTGACCTGATTTCGATTTGGCAACTTAGCCTAAAGGACATTAAAAATCATCATCATCAATTTCTGGGTAGCCCTTGGAAGATACCTAGATCTGGTCACATTTTTTGGAGATTTGAGCTTTTTGGATTCTTTCATTTTATGAAGTCATCAAGAATTCAACTCCCTTGTCAGGGGTCCAAATTTTCCCTCATTTAGGTTAGGATCCCTGGTGGGAGATTCCTTGATGTTATCTCTAATACCAACAATTTCCCTAAAAAGAGGTGTAGCCTCTTCCAGGCTTTCTTTGATAATGGCCTCCTCCATTAGACTATTCTCAATATGGTGGTTCTCTCCAAAGATGATCATTTGGATATGGATTCAACTTTAAGGTTTAGTGTTTGTTCAATCTCTTCTAGCCTGTTTCTTTTCAAATTGTTTGTACTAGAGGAAGAAGACATTTTGAAGGATTCCTTCTGAATTTTCCATTACCTCCCATACCTGTGTTTGTATCCTAATCTAAAGTTTTCAGTATTGAACCCTGCTTCACATTGCACACCACTTTCTTGGGTTTCTGACATGTGTCTTCATTCTTCCGAGAATCAGGAGTCTGTGGCTCCTGTTTTCTCTTCCAATCGTTTTCCTAATAGCCCTTATCATAAGAGGTTCTGCATCTGAGCAGAAGGCTCTTGAAGTCTTAACTTATCGGATAATTTTAGTTTGCCTGCCAAAATGGAAACATACTTGAGTGTTGGAATTTTAAGATTTACCCACTTTGGTAATGCACAAAAAATCCTCTTTAAATTTACCAATTTATTCAAGCACATATTTATTTGTCTTACAGCCCTGACCCTCACACCTAGACTTACTCAACAAGCTCAAAATTTGAATCCTGAGTGCTGCACCCAATCAGGATCTTTTATTGAAGCAAAAATAAAATTTTGCAACATATTATTCTGGAAGAAAATGAATTTCAATTTATCCCTTTATTTACCATCTTGTACAAGTCCATTGTTGGAAGGCCATCATCAAAGGGTAGCTTTGCATAAATTTGAAAATTGCAGAGCTTTAGAAGACAAATGTCCCAATATTCCGCTCAATCCCACTTGTGTCCAAGTCACTAAAGTGGATTGCATATTGAGTACCCATTGATAGAGCTCCAGTCCTTGGTTGCAGAGGGGATTTTGAGTTAGCTACAGTAACCCATGCTGCTGCATTTTGATAGGAGTGGCATTTGGCATGGGGAATAGATGAATTAGAACCGGACATTCAACAGTCCTGCTAAGAGATCCTCTAAACTTTGAAGTAAGAATGAGAAGTGGGTATTTTTTTCAACATATTTTAAAATTTCATGATCCAACTTTTTATTATTTCATGTAAACTAAAAAAATGTTCTTATGTTAAAAGTTTAATCTTTACTTTGTTTGAATGAAATTGTATTGGTTAGTCATTTTCTACTGATATCTATGTTACACCATGTTTCTGGGATGGGGACAGCTATTAAAGAAAAAATGGAAAATCTAAAAGTATAGGAAATTTTAAATATTTCCACCATGAGATATGATGTTATGAATACCCGGCATCCTGAGAATGAGGGAAGATAACTATCATCTTGGATGAGGAGATTAAGGAAGAAGATATCCATCTCTGCATTCTGGCTACTACTAAAAATACCAAGAGCAACCTTGATAGTAAATGCATAAGGGTAAGCTATTATACAATGCCCATTATGTATTCACTTCCATATCTAACAAATTCAGCTCCTCAGTTATGTAGCCCTTAAGGGGGTTTTAACACCACTGATTTGATCACCAAATCAGCTCTATACCCTTCATCTCTATCTTCTCCACATACCTCTTCCAAGATTCCCAGTCCTCTCATTTTGGAACCTACTTCCACTCTTTTCAATCTTCAACCAATGAAGGTTGGTTCTCTGTTGAAGCCCTATGACCTGCTGTACCATAATGAGTGCCCCTCTCCTACTCTAAAGAACCAACTACAATAAGCCTTGACAATCAGAAAGTCAATTAGACTTCCCTTCACAAATTGCCATACATTTGGCAAAGCCAACAATAACACCCTTAAATGGGTTGATGTGTGTTATTGAACTTCAGCATGATGCAAACAAATGCAAAGATATGCAAGAGATTAAAGATAATCAGTGGGGAATTATTGGTTGTTTAAACAAACAAGAGGAAAAGATTAGCAATCCTCAGACATAGAAATTACAATGTTCTGAATAGGGCTGATGCTATTGAACGAAATCTGACTTCTGATAGTGTGAGAACAGAAAGCAATTTCCTAAACCAGCAATAAGAGCAGTTTAATACGACAAAATAAGCTAATAATCAATGAACAATTTTGCTAAATGAATTTGCTGCTTCCACTGAGCACTGGACCATGCTACTTCTTTCTGTCCACTGGCCACCAATCAGCATGAAGAGATGAACAATCCAAGAAAGAACAGCTGAGAAATTGATAATATCTCCTTTACTCCTTTCTGTCTTTACTACTTCTTAACAGCATAACAGCATCCCGAGGAGACCCCCATCCCTGTTCCATCCCTGTTTTTTTTTTTAATTCTCAATTTTGTGCTTAAATTTTTATTTTTTATTTTTTTAATTTATTCCAATTTTGTGTTCTAGAAAAAAAAAATCTCTTGTTTTCAAATGGGCTGTAGCCATCCCTGGTATGGTTGGGGTACATCTAAACGTTTCCTGGACATCCTGGGGACATTTCCTAAAATTTCTTCAAATCAGGTATGGATGGGGGATGTTTCTGACCTGTCCATGTCCTTGAAATGTCCCCTATTGGGTGTGGGTCTGGAAATGTAGGGGACGTGTCTGCAGGGTACTGCTATTTCAAAACTGTTTTGCTGCTTCAATTTCTCTCTATTTAGTTTATTTGCATGATTTTGTACTAAAACTAATTATAGAAACGATATTTATTATTTAATAGTAGAGTGTTACAGAATCTCTATTTCACTGATTCTCCATTTGTTTTTTATGCAATTATTTAAGTTTTTATTATGGTAGCTTTCATGGTGTATATAATGTCACAGTTAAGCTCTTATATCATATTCATTTGGATTGCATCACGTGATATCAATAATGCTGTTTGATTTGAAACTGACTGAAAGCATATTTACTTACATATTTGCTGCATGCTATGTAATACAGGTGACAAAGTTGTGCGATTTGGGACTGAATGATAGTGTCTGTTCTGTTGGATGGACTCAGCGAGGCACATATCTTGCTGTTGGCACGAATATTGGTGAGGTCCAGGTATTACCTTCTGAAGATTTCTTCAATTTGGTTTATAGAGAAATTGCATGAGAGGAATTAAAGATGTACTTTAATTTCCCTCATCTTAAACTGGGATTTTTTTAGATGTAATTATCATGTCCAGTCTTCTGTTTCTATGAAGTTATCACGGCCATGTGGGTTCAAGTACTGTTAATAGTTAATTGGGAACCAAAGGTTTAAGAAGACTAATTAAGTATCTCACTCACTCGAAATGGTAGGGGATCGTATGAATGTGTTTTGTTATGTCACTGTTGATAAAAATGGAATTTCTTGGTTTCATTACTCTTTCAAATTACATAATTTAGTTTAAATTTCTGTTTTGTACACTGTATCATATGATGATCTTTGAGTTAGTTAAGCACAATTCCAAGGTTTGCCCTTTTGAATTCTCCTATGATATTCTGGTTGGAGTGTTGTTGCTTACTAGCTTTCAATTAGCTAGAAACAAAATTGATTCTCCTACTTGGGCTTCATGTGGTACTTGTTAGAAAATGGCTTACACCTACTTGTGCTTAATTGTGAATATTTTTGGCAGATAATCTCCCAAACATTGCTCTTAGAAATATTTTGCATTCTTTCGGATGAATTTATTTCCTTATGCTACATTTGGGAATGCCTTGTGAAACAAGCAACACATTGGCAGTTTCTGCTTTCTCCAAACAACGGATGTTTCTACTCTTACGTGATATTTCAGAAGCAATAAGTTGCATGCTTCATGGAGCATCATGGACTTTATACAATTATTGCAGGCTGCAGCTATGCTAATAAAATAGTTGTTACAGTTCACTTATCAAATCATGGGAAGAGAAATGAACGTTGAGACTCAGTGGCTTTCTTTGAAGAGAAGGATTATCTTTTGTCCTGAGCTAACTCTGAACAACGTTGGCCTACATATAGTAAATAACTAATAAGTTTTAAGCTGATCTCGTTCCATCCCTTTAAGAATTCATGAGAATTAAAAAGGGATTTCTATCGCTATTTTTTATTTTGCTCAAAATATGTCTGACAGCAAGTGATGATTTTGTCTGACCAAGTTACTGGCTTCATATCAAAGGAAAATACAGCCTTCATTCAGTCAGATATCTAAATTTGTTATAAAGAAGTAATCCCTGTCCATTTTCGCAATATATTATTAATTTATTAGTCATGAAAACATTCAACAGATGACTTCGTGTTATTTAAGGCTGCTGCTAAATGTTACATTGAAGTTGTAGGTTATGAAAGTCTTCAGGACTTTCAAATTCATTCCCTACCCCTAATAGCTTCTGTTGTCAAAACCTACCCCTAATATCTTAAAGATTCATTTGAAGCTTCTGTTATCAAAGCCTATCCCACATAACTTAAAGAAAATGGTTATATTGCTTATTAATATATTATCTATGTTACCTGTTCGACCCTCTAGACCTGCTGGTTTAGGTCTAATCTTTCCCTGATCTGGCAGGATTTGAATATGTGCCTGCAGGTTCGTCTTGGATGAACCTGGGTGAACTTGTGATGAATTTAGCCACTTTTTCTGCTGCTGTAATCAACCCTCTAGTTTTCTGTTTTTTAAAATTCTTTTCTGCTATGCCTTTCTGTGAACTTGTGATGAATTTAGCCACTTTTTCTGCTGCTGTGATCAACCCTCTAGTTTTCTGTTTTTAACTTTTTTAAAATTCTTTTCTGCTATGCCTTGCTGTGCTGTTTGTTTTAATTTTTTATTGATTCATTGTCCTCCTGTGCCTCTCGCCTGGCCAAACATCCTTTCACAGTATCAGTCTGCATGATCGCCTGAGTATCAGTACTAGTCCGCATTAATATAATTATTACTGACTAGGTTATCAAGTGATTTATTATTGAATTATAAATATAAATAAGAAAATATATCATTAATATAAATGAATATAAAGCATGTACAAATAAATAAGAAATATTTATTATTTATTATGTTTATATATTATTTTTATACACCTATATTTATTATTTATATGAATGGACTTAAAATAAGTTAATCTAAAGATAAATATATATATTAACTAATGCAGTCATACTAATATATTATAATATTTTTGCATTTCTTATTTATATTTATATATTATATAAATGGATTTAGATATATATTTTATTTTACTTATATATGTGTAAATAAATACATATATACAAATATTATATTTATAATTTTTTTTGGTTATAAATGTGTGGTGCGTAGCATAAATGTAGGTACCAAGTGTGGGAAATTGAAAGTGTTGGGGTTTTCCTTGCACGATAAAACTAACAAGCTCAAAATTTTCAATTCAAATGTAATGAAAAAGTACAAGAGTTCCACAACTTATCAAAGTGTTTGATGCTACTGTGCAGCATAGAGTGTGCACTGTAATGTCCCCTTCTTCATAGCCATCGCAGTGATTATTTAGCCTTTATGCTCCCGAAGGCTAAATGGGGAAATAAGGGAGAAAATAATTGAATTAATTATTTGTAAGCTTATCAAATAAATAAATATTAAAAGGTGACCTTATATTTAATTAATTTAATTAAGTGACTTAAATAAATATTATATCATAAAGTCACTAAAATAAAATAATATTATAATGGAAGCTTCTAGAGGGGCTGACCTAGTCTTGGAGAAAAGTATATTAAGGGGGTCAGCCAATGCTTCAATCATCCAGGTTTTGACAATTGCTTTGATGTGTTCACTGTGGAGATTTCTACAGCCATTGATCATTGGGAATGAAAACTCCCATTGATTTGCATAACTGAGGTGGTGAAAGATCCTCCGAAGGGTTGCAGCCAATTGGGTGAAGGATACTTCAGTCTTTCACATTGCTACAATTTTGTGGCCAAGGGCCAAATTGTGATAGTTCGATTTAAGGAGATTTGGAAATTACTTGCATTTATTTGTGGAGGGTGTTTTTGCATCATAAGGAATCAATTGAGATATTGCTGTCATTACTTTCTCAGTCATCATATCAGACATCATTGGAACCCATGATTTTGCTCATGGAGGGATTATCCTTCATCAATTTTGCATGAGACTTGGATCACTCCATTGCTGGTGCCTTGGCGATTATTCTTGGTGGTGTTAATCATTGGTAGCTGCTGCCAAATATTTTATGTTGAAGATTTACTTCAGAACAGGGACGGCTTGAGTGGAGGTTTGATTTGGTTTAAGGAAGGCTCATCTTTGATTGTTATGTGGCTGCCACATCTACAACAGCATAGGCGCTTCTTGTGATCAGGATCTTATGATATTTGCATTCATAGATGAGCATATTGAATATTGTAGTTGCTGCCATTTGTACTCAGACTTTAGGAGATACAGTCTTGGCCATTCATATCAGCATTGTAATTGACATTATATCTCAATAAAGGAGTGATAAGTTGCAGGCCATGTATTAGATGAATTCCTCATGATTAGCACAATAGTATGCATGCCAAGTGTTTGACAAAATGTCAATTGGCTGTAAGAGTTAATTTTGCATTGTAAAGGTCATCTATTGCATTTGAAAAATACAAAAAACATTTGCATTTCATCTTAGAACTTGTTTAGACTTCAAATTGTCAATTGCAAGCATTTGCATCATTTTTCTTTCAATCCAAGAGCAAACACAGCAAACTGAAACTCATAACAGCTAGCTTCAGCTTTGCATACAAAGTGTTTGACGATATTCCTTGAGTTTAGAATCAGCAAGTTAAGGCCAATATCTTCAAGGGATATTACATGCACTCATATGTAGATTAGTAAATTCAAATTGAAAGATCGAAAGCAACATGTGTACTATTTAGGTGGACCAATATGAAAAACACTCATTGTAATGGGTTTTTTGAATCATTGGAGTGACACAAGGTAATGCCTAAATCTTAAGGATATTTCAATTAACTGAAAGCTGTCTGGAATGAATGAATATTGTGTCTATCAGCAGTTTTGGAGGAAATGCCAAAAAATTATGTAGATTCCACTATTGTAGCAATGTTCGTTTGAAAATGAGAAATTATTGCTTTCCATTTTACCAGAAGCAGTTTGAATCACTGGAATCATAAAAACTTTTTCTCAAGGATAAGGACATTTCGTGACTGACAAAGTTATGTAGAATTAATGAATATGCTAAGCAGCCTTGAAGAAATGCCAAAAAGATATCAGCTTAGCAGCAAATGTTTGTATAAAAACAAGAAAAAAGGGGTTTTAAAATTATAAAATACATTTGATTTGCCCACATAATACTTACTGTGTTTTACAATTGTTGCAATTTTGCTTTTCTGTTTTCAAGTAGCAGCCTAAATACTTTCCATGTTTTCTTCTAATTGCAATTGATTCTTTTGTTGAATGAGTAATAGAATATGGAATGCTGGCTTATCTTCCTCCGCAGTGGCATAAAATGAACAAAGATAAGTCTCAAATTGGTTTTCCTTACACAATTTTTTGGGAACGATCGGTTTTCAACTTTTCATATAACTAGTACATCGGCTTTTGAATTTTTAGTTTTCATTAGGTGAAATAACAAAAGCAAATAACTGGTGAAGATCATAAGGTTGATACTGCAGTATTGCTTAATCTTGCTCAACAGTTAAAGTGAAATTGAAAGTTGAATTGGACTTGTCTCCATATTTGTGCCAAGACTTGAGAAATTGAAATTCATAAAATATTGGAAAATATACCATAAAAAACATATACCATAAAAAACACTACATGAAATTAATTTCAAAGGTATGTAAATAAATCTATGTTCATGTCAAGATCTGTTCTAATTAAAAAATTTAAATCCATCACTCAATCAAATTTACAACAGGATTTTTTTTATTTGCATTGGAAATTTCAGAAATGGTCTACAGAATTCAAATCCATTGAATGATATCCATGTCATGAAGGATACAACAATCATAACAGAAGGGACTGAAAAATAGTAAGCAAATTCTCTCTAGGATTTGAGACTAAGAAAAACAGCAAAGGAATGAGGAGAGAAGTACATATAAATTTATTGAAATTTGAAGAAGAATATCAGAAAATGATTAACCTCCTTTACCCTCTCCTGACCAGGACTACCCACCACTGGACACCATTGCCTACCAGTAAAAATCATACATAAACACTTCCCCACTACATAAACTTTGTTTAAACCATTGTGTATTAATAAGTTTTGTGAAAACCATGTGCAGATTCAAAATCTGAAGTTCTGGGAAATGTGTATGGTGAGGTCCATTAAAATAATCTCATTTCTTGTCAAAACAGCTTCCATAAATGAAGACAAAATTAAAAATAAATGCATTGATAATTTTTTTCTCCATTTTTGTTTTGTATTGGGTGACCTGGAAATACTTGGTCTTGCCAATCTAGGAGGGACTCACTGAGTCATCAGTGTTCATAGACTTGCTGGTTTCTGGCAAGCAGATGCTGAGTTTGTCTCTTTAGCCGTCTTGATGCAAGTGAGGATAGCTTGGCTCTGATTTGCATGTGTATGGACAACCAAGCCAAGACTTGCTTCTTGAATCAAAAATAAGCTTAATGCGTGTGAAATTTTAACTAATTGTTTTTCTGAGTTTGTGGTTGCATGGGAAATAAAATAATAATTTTATATTTATTACTGGACAGTCAGAAAATTGTCCAAACTATGTAGCAAGTGTTTATAATAGCTTGTTCAAGCTTCCTTTGTGCATCTTTTGTAAGACCTGATTCTTGAACTGAATTATCTCAATGCCCGTATGATTTAATCTCGAGTTATTCAAATTCTGTGTTTGCTTATGAAATAATTCAAACTTCCATTTTAGATGATAAGAAGATTTGTCCAAATTATGTAGCAAACATTTAATGATGGATTGGTCAAGCTGCTTTCCTGCAGATTTGGGATGCTACTCGGTGCAAAAAGGTTAGGACCATGGAGGGTCACCGTGTTAGAGTAGGAGCATTAGCTTGGAGTTCCCACATATTATCTTCAGGAAGCAGGGACCGAAACATCCTTCAACGTGATATTCGTGCTCAAGATGACTTTGTCAGCAAGCTTGTTGGCCACAAGTCAGAGGTAAGCCTATAATGTTGACTAAGTGATTGGAGATTTCCTTGTTTATAATTAATCTCCTATTGTGCTTCTCATTTTCCATTTGTTGTGGCATTTAAGTCCCAATCTTATTTTTTTTGCAAATGGAAATTGAGTCGTCGCCTATTTTTATATTGATTCACAGGTCTGTGGGCTGAAGTGGTCATATGATAATCGGGAGCTTGCATCAGGTGGAAATGATAATCAGGTAATATGGTTTTGCCATGCTATAAAATATTACTGCTGTGGTTGACACATTGTTTAGGTATCTGTTAGTGCATGCCTATCACAGCATTGAGCTATATCCATACGGATTAAATAATAGATATTTTTTGTTGAATGCAAATAATTTTTGTACAGAGGATATCCACAGGGTGGATATAGAAATTCATTACGAGGTACAATTGAAGGGACAGGTGGAATAAATATTTCCATATACAATATTAAACAATAATTATATTATTATTGAGGGTTTATAACATCTGAAGTTAGACTCAGAAGAATATCATTTCTAAATCAATTGCTTTTTGTACAGCTTTTGGTATGGAATCAACAGTCAACACAACCTGTGGTAAGGTTTAGTGAGCATACAGCTGCTGTTAAGGCCATTGCTTGGTCCCCTCATCAACATGGTCTTCTTGCTTCGGGAGGTGGGACAGCAGATAGATGTATTCGCTTTTGGAACACAGCAACAAATTCTCACTTGAATTGTATTGACACTGGCAGCCAGGTATCATATTATCTTGTTCTTGACTTGGATAAAATATAGCAAATGACAGGATCTTTAAGCTGCTTTTGTGTGTATTTCCTGCATCTATGATGAATATAAATATGTGAAATGTTCTTGGGTTGGCAGGTCTGTAATCTTGTTTGGTCTAAGAATGTCAATGAACTTGTTAGCACGCACGGCTATTCTCAGAACCAAATTATAGTGTGGAGATATCCAACCATGTCAAAGGTTAGAAGATTTCCATTTCCTTGATTTTCAAAAGTTTATCGACTCTTCAAATTTGAGATATAATTTATTTTGTTCTATGAATTTTGCTATACAACTCTAGCGCACTTACATTTGAATGTTGTAGCGAGTCTTCAAATATGTGGAGTCTATCCATGATATATGGCCGTCTGTTTGATAGTTTAATTAAATCTAGTCTTTATGCTTCTTCTCATTGTGTTTTAATATACAGCTGTAAAATATTTTAACAGTATAATTTTTTTTTGAAAAAATGGTTGCTCTTAAAGTTTTTCAGTTACAGCTTTATATGTTTTTACATAATGCAGTTAAATGTGCCACCTGTAAGTCTTATGCATTTTTTTTTTGGATTCAGCTTGCAACTTTAACAGGCCATACTCTTCGGGTCCTATATCTTGCAATCTCACCTGATGGACAGGTAAAATCTGCAATTTTTTTTTTGCCTTTTCCAGCTAACAGCAACCGGCATGCTATCTTTAGTTGCCCATATTATTGTAATTGCCTGAACTATGAATGTTATGATAGACAATTTATTGGCCAAAATTTTTGCCACATGCATGCAGACCATTGTTACAGGTGCTGGGGATGAAACTCTGCGCTTTTGGAATGTGTTTCCATCTCCTAAGTCACAGGTAGATTCTGATTACTTACACCATCATTTGGTATGGAAAGGTAGAAACTTGCTTTTGGATTGTCATAGCACTTTTAAATTTATCTTATTTTTGTTTGAATGCACTCCTTTCTGCTAAATTAAGATTTTTCCTGGGTCTATCAGAGCACCATCCGTGATACTGGCGTATGGTCTTTAGGAAGAACTCAAATTCGCTGATGCATAATTTTTGATACAAGGAGAGAACTAAGTCTCCCCTCTAGGAAAGATAAAACAGCAAACCCTCCAATTGCACGTGGGTGTGCAAATTCAGTAAACAGATGAATGCTTTTGAAAATTGGGAATTGTGCACTTACTGGTAGCAGTCACTATTTTTGTGGGCACATTTATCTCATTGTACTATAGAAAGATGGCAGACCAGCAGCTGCCAATCGGTTCTGCAGTATGTTGTTTATCTTGACTACAGATTAATCTGGGCTGTCAGACACTTGCAGAACTTCAAGGTCATTATATTTCCAGAACACTTGGAACTGGAAGTTTACAAATTGCCCTAAAACTGATGCTGGTTCTGAATCAATCAATTGAATATCATATGTTGCATGGGAATATTACCTACTCTGTCCATTCAGAATGTCGGATACTTTTGTAGAACACATAGAATGAAAAGGTCATTCTAGAGAGTAGGTTTGCTTTCACCAAATTCTTTTATTTGGTGGTTGTCTATATATTTTGTGGGGTTTGTTATCAAGAGTTTTTACTGTTGGTTTGTATCGACTGCACCATCAGTATTGTATCATTAAAATCTGTAGCTATAATACCAAGTAAGAAGTTGACCCTGGTTTGGGCATTGCGATGTGCACCTGAAACTAGGCCTCTGTTTGAGAGAATGTATCCCCAGATTAATTCTAGCAGTAAATTTATATTTATCAGCCGTTCCAATTTGTTGTATTCTTTTTTCATACAGGGGTCAGTGAAAAATTACATTGCAGAATCTTAAGGTCTAGCTGTGGAACAAGTATATAATGATTTTCTAAGTAGGCATTATTGGGATTAGCTACCGTGGATGCACATGCTTTTATCAGTTGTTTTTTCCCTTTATAGTTCCATGGAATACTGTGCAATATATAAGGTTTTATTATGTCAGAAAGATAAGATACAATCAACTGTTATGGATGCTCACTTGCACATCTGCTGCTGTGTTAAGTAGTGGTGTTGACAGTCAATTTGGTAATGCTCTTTATCTTCATAATTTGACAGTATGAACAGCATGTTTAAAGTACAATGGTAAAGGTTTACCACAAAATTTGATAATCGAGATTTGGAATAGCACTATTGGCATTATGTTGGAAGTGAATGTAATGCTCTTTTTCTTCATTTTAACAAATATGCATTCAGCTTTAAGTTTTGAAGTTACCAACAACATTCTTGTGTCTGCTAACTTTTCTGTTAAATCTTAAAACCATCGGGTGTTTGTATTTTTAAACTGTATGATTGCACATTAAACTGTGACTATCCATTGAATTATTTGCCTTTTGCGAGTATAGACAAATCTTACATTGAAGGAGCTGATTAATTTGTTGGGCAACACTTCCAACAGAGAAGGCTGGAAGCTCCAGGAAAAGGGTCCCCTATACCCCATTATTTTGATAGCGACAACATTTAAAATGACAGGTTTATATAGGTATATAGTGATTGTTAAATGGCCCCATTATCTTCAAGGCATTTCGAAGTGAAAAAGAGTAAGCATCATATGAAATTATGTCGTGGGCCAGCGTGGGCCAGGATTTTCTCATGTATAATGGTACTTACCGCAATGAAAATAATGTAATAAGCTTGGACATATCAGAAGGATAAAATTTTGTGTCTTGATTCTAATGTATGCCCAAGTGAAAGGTGACATTATAAAGGAGAAACAGAGCAGGTCTCCACAAATTGGACTCTTCAAATTCAGGTGTGATCAAAGGGAAGTAGTCAAGGGCTATAATTTCTCTCGGTGCTTGCTACTTATAGAAGCAGCTTGTTTTCTTCAGTTTCATCTCCAAAAGACAAGACATTTCATCGAGACTTAAAGGCTTCCTAATAGAAGGTAGTTTAAAAACATTAGGGAATAAAAAGTGTTTTGATGCTGGACATTATTAATTTTTATGGGCCATTTATCATTATTTGTTATTCTTTGACATAATTTTGAAACGATCATCACATATTCCTGAAAATAATGAGCAAGATTTCATATTAGATTAACACAAAATTGTTGGAATAAATTGTGAACGTTTGGTTATACTTAATCCAAGAGTTACACTGGTTGGAATGAGGTATGTTGAATTCAGTTGTAAAGAAAATTATTTAGACAATTGTGTGGATTTAGTTTACTAATCCAAGGTTGCTGGAGTAATAAGCACTCATCACGATGGATCAATTTATGTAGAGAGAAGTTTCCTTACGGTAGATAGTTTTGATGCAAGAGAACGGTATATGCGATTTGTTAATTTTTGATATGCTTTTCTGAGTGGATTAACATTTTATATATATATATATATATATATATATATATATATTTCCAACAAAGCTTCACAGAAGTTGTTTGGAACAAATAATGCGAGTCTAATATTTATTCCAAAATTGTTAAATTAACAAAAACTTAAGCCATACTGCCTTATATTGCAACATCATTTTATTATCATTTAATTAAATTGGAGTGGAATAAGGTGAGCTCCAATTTATATTATTCTCAACACCATGAAGCATTTGTTAGTATGGGGAAGGAATAGCTAGTGTAATAAATTAAACTATTTTGAGTTTTATTTTTTAATAAAATTTATTTATTATTATTGACAAAGTTTATGTTGTATTAAATGTTTTAAATCATTCATTCAGTTATGTTGAGATGAATGTGGAATTATTTTTCAGATCAAGCATCATGTGGTAAGTATTTTTAATTCAATTATTTTATTATATTTGAATTAAATTAGAGCAATATAAGGTGGGAGGAATAATTAGTGTAAAAAGTAAACTATTTTGGGGTTTTTACATTCAAGTTTCTTTTCCAATCTGTGAAGTTTATGGGTGTGTATTGGACTCTTGAAATCATCCATTCACTCTATGTTGTGATGAACGTGGGATGATTGTTCAAAGTAAGAGGTATGTGGTTAAATTGGAGGAGTATGAAGTTAGCAACGATTTATATTATTCTCAACACCATGAAACATTTATTAGTATGAAAGAGGAATAATTCGTGTAATTGAAATTTTTACCCTAAAATCTAAGCTTATAATGTGTATTGAATTTTGTAAGTCACCCACTCAACCCATTTTTGGATGAATGTGATAATTGCTTGAACCAAATAGTGTGTAGTTAAATAGGAGCACTATAGGGTGAGCAACTATTTATATTATTCTCAACACCATGAAGCATTAAGCATACACTAGTATGGAGCCAAGCATTATAGGGTGAGCAACTATTTATATTATTCTCAACACCATGAAGCATTAAGAATACACTAGTATGGAGGAGGAATAGCAAGAATAAGAATCTTAACTATTTTGAGCTTTTTTCCTAATTCACAAAGCTTATGGTGATCAACAATTTATATTTATAAATAGAGAGAGAAATAAAGCCAAATTTGCAAGTGTTGATGGTTCCAATAGATTATTAGGTGTTTCGATGAAGTAAAGAGCCATATTAATATATACATTATGATAGGGTAAAAGTCAAGTGGTTTTTTACAGAACATAAAATCATGCAATTTGCAAGTTGACATGATTTCACCCACAAGTTAGTGCACATCTTCCATTGATCCTTTTGTGAGGAAAGTACCACATGAGAGTAATTAAGTTATGAATCAAGCATAAACATTTAAGTTTTCAAATGTACCATTTTCCACTTTCCCCCCTTCATAATTACTTTGAAGAAAAATGTTCCCATCATTGAAAAGAAGTATAGTATAGTTTTAGTATGCAAGTGGGGTTGATCTCCCACTTTATTAGTGTTCATTGTCTATTGTTTTATTGCTCATTTGTTTGTTTGCTATTTGTTCACTCATGGTACATTGTCAATAACTTTCACATTTTCATTGTTCATAGATCATAATATTACTATTTTAGCATTGTATATTATTAAGGGATTCAAAATTGACAATAAGTCTTGTAACACCATGGAAAGTTGTTTTGTTTGACAACTTAAATGTAATGGTTTGTTGCTTTGTTAGACAAATCTTAAGGTATTTTGAGCTGTTACTCTATTTAAGATTTTCAAGATTGGAGTGCACTTTTGAGTTCACTCTATTTGAAATTTTAAGATACCGTGATCTCACTTTAATTCTAACCCAAAAATGTCTTGGAATCCTAAAGATTGTTCATACATTAGTTGCATCCATTCATACATCTCAAATCAAACTCATAGGAGGGAGGATATTTATGAAGAAATAAGTAAACTGTCAAACCGAAAGTTGTCAATGTAGATGGGATGTCCATATTTACATATAGCCCAATTTAAATACAACATTTATAAACAAAAGCATCAGGACTATGTGATGTGTACAATAACACCTCGTGCTAACAAAAATGTTGTAAAATAAACCAATGGTTCTCAATTAAATTTCTATTATTGACTAAGATGTAAGCATTCAATAAGAAATAATCTAAAAGTTGTATGTTGCCGCTCTACATGTTATTGCAATGAAATTTGCATGTTTATGCTATGTTTCAATATCTAGTGATGATGTATAACATGGGAGCACTATGTAATAATGTGTCAAAGACTATCCTATAGTTTCTTGAGAATAAATGGGTTGCGCATGGCTACAAATGAGTATAATAGTCCTAAGAATGCTTAATAAGGTTGTAACAAAATACATGTTCCTAGAATAAGCTACACAATGCTTTATAACTCCAATGACAAGCAAGAAACAAGCAAGTTCAATGTGTATAAGGTTTCTGAGTGCATTATTAGGCTCCTAATAAAATGGGACAAGGAGCTATGATACTCCAATAATGAGTAATAATAAACAATAAAGATGCAATTTAACATGGTAGTGTGAAATTTGTTTAGCATCTTATAGTGCCAAATGTAATGCAATAAGTACTTTTGCCAAGAGGCTAGAGGGTTGAATGCTTTGGAAGCATGTAACAACGTTCAACAAAGAGTTTCCAATGGTTGACAAATTGAGTTGTAGGTTTAGATTAGGGAAGAAAAATGGGGGATACTCAAAAGAGGTTTGAAATCAATGGATTTAGATTAAGAAAGGGGTGTACAAAGTCCCTTGATTGTTGATGAACAAGGTAAATAACACAATAACAATACTAAAAAAATAGAGATTTGACTTGATTAAGCCAATAAGTCATATAGTAATGGAGAATAAAATACAAAAATACAAATCATAGTGTTAAATATATGCGGGGAAATCCTTGTGAAAAAAATCCACCAATAAAGAGATCCAATCTTGTATTAATCACAATCAAAATTGTACAATATAATCACTTATCACTCTAACAATAACCTCTATCCCATGCATTTAATATATAAAAAGGTTAAAAAATTAGAAACCAACAAGTGTATTCAAAATTGAGTCAAAACCATGCACCATAGGAAAAATTGAACATCCCCATAGTCATGGTCAAATAACCCATAATAGTAACCTCTCTTACACATCCTACAATTTTCTTACACGTCATAGATTCCATTGTAATATGTTCAAATAAACCACATTACCAAATCTAGACACTCCATGAAGGTATTTAATGCATTTCTCATAACCTTAAGATTAAGAAGATGATTTATAACTCCCAATATTGACCTTTTTAATGTAATTTTCCTAGTTGATCTCTTTTTACACAATATCCCAATATCTTGGAGAATAAATAATATATAAACAATGTTGTCACCCTAACATGAACATTTTATTTTGCCTACTTCATGAAGTTGGAGATCTTACATTATTTATCATCTACATAATTAGATATAATTTATAAAACTTAAATTTGGTGAATATTACACTTAATTCTAATATTGTCTCTCTTCACATTTGCATTACAAGTACTTACATAGAAACTAAACAATTAAATTTCTTTGCATTCACTAGCTTATTGAGAGAATATGCAACATTGACCAAAGTGCCAATCTTATGTATTGTGATTTTTCTATCCTTAACCATCTTGTAGGAAAATGATACTAAACACCAGTTTGCTTCACACAAGCATAGTGCATTAGGTCCTTTATGAAATAGATAACACTTTGACTGCCACATCCAATCTTGACCTATTTGCACTCAAAGCCAATACTTGAACACAATCTTTGTAATTGATGTAAAAGTAATCTTGCATTACCTAAAAATATTCTTTCACTTGTTTTGTTTGTTTGCAAGTTTTCAAATAACATTCAAGTCATTACCAGCCACTAAAGATGTGTTTCATTTCCCTTGCATATCTCATCTCACAATTGGGAGGATATGTTCAACAATGATCATACAATGTTGCATTCAATTTTTAGAAGATCTTGATGATTGTAAGGAATAATGCACTTCTAGACTCATTACTAAGCATGATAGGTTAACACTTAGTTTCTCTATTTGAGGCTTGAGATAAATTTTTGAAGTTTGTGGCAACAAAGGAACATGTTTCCAAATATATTGGACTTAAGGAAGCTTATAGTACAAACCACATCAAGTTTCATTGATCCATCATGATTGCATTTATTCTAGAAATTTTTTCTTGCATGTTTCACAAAGTATCAAGTTTTGTACCACCTTGTGTTGTATTGAGATCACTCTTAATATTATTAGGTCCTATGTAAATCCTATGTAAATATTACTCACAATTAATAGACAAATGTGATAAAATTATTAGAGACTTGGAGCTTGACATTGAATTGTATTTTAATCTTTCAAATTTTGTAAATTGTAATCAAATGACTAAGGCCTAGCATGTTGGAAGCCCAATGTGGCAAATTATAATTTTATTGTGAGTGTAAATGAATAAAGATCATATTACTATTTGTCTTTTATTTGAGTTCCATTGTGAGTTGTTTCATTTTGGTGCATGGTTGGATATTCCTTCAACTAATCCTCCATCCATGACTAGATTAGTAACCGCATCGCCTCTTTATAGAGATAAATTGTAGCCATGTATTTTTCTTTTGTAGTGGATAATGTAATTGTAGGTTGACACTCATCCAATTGATAACTCCTCCAAACAAAGTGAAACATAACCACTTATGGATTTCTTATTGCTCAAATCACTTGCCTAATCTAAATAATGTTCAACGCTCTGTATATCAAACACCTTACCTGCATCATTAGTCTCATTCAATAAAAAATACAATGAATAGAAGTATCTCACAAATATCTTAAAACCATTTTCAAATGATTTTTATACTCTATACTAGAGAGACATAAACTTGCTAAGAAATTTGATTGCTTGGGCAATGTTTGGTCTTGTATAGACATTAGGCTACCTACAATGCCAACATAAGAAGAATTATAAACATCCTCTAAATTTTCATGACTTAAGAAATTATCTCAATGATCATTTAGTGTCAACATGTAAAAGAATACTCATTGGTTTATAGCCTTGCACAACAAACCATTGAAAAATAGTTTGAATATACTTACTTTGACTAAGCCAAATATTTTTGCCAATTTAGTCCTTGTTTTTGAAAAAATAAGCAACATTTACAGGGTGCTGTACCCTTTACACAAAGAGCCCAAAGGGCCAAAGAAGAGCTAGTTCAAAACATGAATGAACTAGGAGAGGACATACCAAACACAAAACAACTGACAGACAACCGTAAAACCACAGATTAGGACAAAATTCCAGAACATGAGTGGACTAAACTGACACCCTTGACCCGAGGACGTGAAGAAGCAACAAATCAAGGGAGTCCTTTCTTCTTCCTCAACACCAAAGACCAGGAAGTCTCAGCATCCAAGTCCACTGAGCAAGGTGAGAGGAGTAGAACCTCATAAGCCATCAAGGACAAAGAGCCATCACCACACGAGGGGGACTGCTGCACTGGGGAGGAGACATGAATTTTCAAAAGACCAGCAGAAGCATTTGATGAAGTTCGGTTAGGCATAGTCATTACAGCGTTAGCAGATCAATCCAAAGGTGGTTCCTCAGTAGGGAGGTCCGGGTGAGGAGCAGAAACATGTTCGTGAGTAGGCACAATAGGTTCGACCTCCTCAGAAGAAACAACTAAAGGAGTCACCATGAGGTGATCCAAGAGAGCATCCTTCCACCAAGTCACAACGCCCTTGGAGCCCCATAAATCCTTCATGTCAAAGACACTAGATAACTAAGTTTTTATCTCCTTAATCATACCCTTACCATTTCAAATGAATTCCATCAACATACAATCCAATTGTTAGTAACTAATTGTTAACGATAATGAAAATTAGAATCTTAATAGAAGTCAACATTGCAATAGGAGTGAATTGTTTTTTTATCAAAATCAACTCTCTTAACTTATAAGTAAGCTTTTGCCACCATTTTTGCATAGTACCTTTTAATTTTAATTTTTCTTTGATTTTATTCTTAAACACCCACTTGTAACCAATCAACTTCTTTCCCTAAGGTAACTCAACTATTTATCGCTTTTGTCCAAGTCCATCATCTCATTCTCTATAGCCCTCCATCCAAGACCCATGGTCTTTTAAAGAACAAGCTTCCTTTGCATATTTATGTTCAACATCAGTACAAGATAAAATAAATACACAATAGAAAAATTGAGTGGGCTTTACTTGTCAATTGGTTTCTATTACCTTATGGACCTTCTCAAGGCTATAGTAAAAGGATCCTCTTGTTCTTGTTCTTCCTTTGAACTCTTTAAATTTGAACCTTCATTTTCCTCTACATCCTTTCATCAAACTTGTTCTTCTATATTTGCATCTTCTTGCTTTTTTTTTTGGTTTTAAAATGCACATTTTCTTTTATTTGTACTTGATCAAAGCTAATTCTATGTTCTCTAAAATCACATCTTTAAAATATATACCATTTTCAAGGTTAGATGATTCCAAAGCTATAACCCTTAAGATTATCACCATAACCTAGGAAAATATAAATGTTAGCCTTGAAATTTATTTAAGACATCCTCTTAGGCATATCGTGTTTTTTATGAAAGGTATCTCAACCTTGCATCCTAATGTTAAGAGAAAAAAAACATGTAATTTTCAAGCTATAGAATAGAAAAGCCCAAATTTAGGTTATAAAAGTTGTTTTTAGCCCTAAAAACATATTAGAATGGGCCATAACTAAAAATAAATTTATGAATATATATATATCTTCAAAATCTATATTTTTTTTTAAAAAATCAATAGGTTTTTTGGATTAAAAGTTATGGCCTCTAGAAATTGGGCCTCTCCATTGGAAATGTAAGAACATCTATAACACATAAGAGATATCTAAGAGGGAGTTACACTTGTTGATAAACTTATGATGCATGTTAGGACATTCCATAAGACATTTGAATGAAGATAATGGAGTCAAAATGGAGCATCCAAGTTAGTGAGTGGATTACAACAAACTTACAAGTGGAAGGAAAATGCTATTTTAGCCTATGGACTCATCTTGGGGATTAAATGTTAGAATTTTAACTAGGAATTTGGGTGCCACATTTTGGGTAGTTTTAACTCATGTCTTTCTTATTATTATTTGATGGTTTTATGCATTGCTTATCCAATTTATTGGGCACTTGAGATGGAGGTTTCATAGTGAGTTTTTGTAGGTATTGTTATGCTGCTAGAATTGCTCTCAATCTCTTATTGGTGATATTCTTGTAAATCCTTAGACTTTGTAAGTGTATTGGAACCATTGATTAATAAATAATACATTGAGTTACATTAGAGTGTGGGTTTTTTTCTCCCACAAGGATTTTCTCCACGTAAATCATTGTGTTATAGTAAATTATTTTTATGTTTATTTTCTTGTAATTGTATGATTAATTTAATTTTTGAATATATCTCTTCACATATATTATTATAGGAAGCATAGTTTGCATCTCTTCTTCCTTTCATTTAGTATTAGAGCTTGATCATCTTGAATATAAGTGTCAAGGACAAGGGCTTTTTTGTACTAACCAAAGATTGAGTAGGAGCTTGCTCAAAAGATCTCATTGCAAAAAAATGCCAAGCACATGAAGGATATAAATGGAGAAGCTTTGGAGTAATTTTTTTGAGCTTCGCAATCTCTATATAAAGGATATACTTGTGGATAGAGATCTATGTGTCGTAACATCCATATCCAAACTTGCTGCTACATCACAAGAAGAACAAAACAAAATGGATAGAAAAGTGAAGGGCATCATTAGGCTCTATTTGAAAGACTTAAATTGTTGAATATACATAAATACTTAATTTTTGTAACTCTTTGGAAGAAGCTTGGTGAGATTTATCAAGCGAAATCCTTGGTAAATAAAATTTTAAAGAGAAAGAATTTGTATAGCTTGATAGGATGGAGGATGGTGGTTAATAATTTCAACATGATTGTTACCTACTTGAACTTTGTTGCAATCAAGATGGAGGAGGATCATTGCATGCATTTGTTATGTTCTTTTCCAAAATCATGGGATCACTTAGTAATGGAAGTTGTGAGTAATACCTCTAAATTTAAAATGGAAAATGTAGTTGGATCATTACTTTTGGAGTAGATGTAAAAAAACATGAATTAGCCAAGGAGGCCCTAGCTACTCATGAAATACTGAAAGAAAAAGAAAAGAAAAAAGATAAGTCTAGATCCAAATCCTATGGAAAATCCAAATCACTTAGAAAAAATGTTGAATGTTGGAACCATGTCAATTTTGGACATTGTAGAAGAGACTCCAAGAAGAAGAAATATAAATAGAAACATGATTTTGACAATGAGTCTAAAATGTCTCCTCAAGATGATGGTGGTGCCTTTGTCACACTCTTGATAATATATACATTAAAAGGCTGCATGGTTGGTAGAATTTAGATCTTCTTTCCACATGACCTCATATTGGGGTTCATTCCCAAAGTTTGAAGAATTGATGGAGGAATGATGTACCTTGGAGATGATTCTCACCTAAAGGTTTTTGGTTGTAGAACAATTTTGATCCAATTCCTTAATGGATGTGTAAAGGGGATCAATGGTGTATTGCATATTATTGGTTTTGCATATAACCTATTTTCAGTTAGTAAGCTAAATTATGTGAGTGTGAAAGTTAATGTTTCTAGTAGAGGGTGTAAGATGGTGCATGGATCTATGGTGCTTTCTAAGGGTGTTCATGTGGACACGTTTTTTTAGTTGTGTGCATATTTTAGTGTAATAGTTTAGATTTTCATGTAGTGCAGATATTTTTATATTATACACTCTCACCATAGTTATGGCATGAAGATTGTTACTGAAGATATTCATAGATCCTACACTCTCACCTATGTGGCCCATTATTTGGTGCCATAACATTATTTTCTCTACATATAACTCAGTTTTTGAAACAAAAGAATCCTTAGAAAGTAATTAAGAGGGCCTTCAAATATTTGTGGGGCATCTCCAAGAAATCCTTTTTTTTTATCACGATGATTCTATAGGGGACCAATACTTAATAGATATTAATGAATTTTTGGATTCAAATTGGCCATAATATGTTGATAGCATAAGATCCACTAGTAAATATGTGTTCATTTTATTTGGTGGTAATATTAATTGGATGAATAAGATACATACTATGGCCGGTTTGTACAATACATAGGTTGAATACATGAAATTTACTTGTTCTTGTAAGAATACCATCTAGCTTAAGAGATTATGTTTAGATGCGGGCTTGAGTCAAAGATTTACTAGAGTTATTTGTGATAGTTAGAGTGCTATATATCTAGTCAAAACTCAATATTTCATGTGAAGATGAAGCATATTGATTTCTAGTACAATTTTTTTCCTGACATGGTAGAGGATGGGAGGGTGATGTTGGAGAAAATTGACACTTTGCATAATGTTATAGATGCATTAGCAAAGCTAGTGAGCATAAAGAAGCTCAACTGTTGTGAATCTATGGGCCTCTTGACCCTTAACAATTAATTGACAATTTTGGTACTCCCTTTGCTCTTACAAGGTATTCAAAAAGTGGGAGAATGTTAGGAAAGGTGTATTAACCATGCAATTTAATGTTAAGAAAAAAAATATGTTTTTGGGTTACAAAACATAAAAACTTAATTTTTGGGCTAAGAGATCATTTTTCCCTTTAAAATGTTGTAATGGGATGTAACTAACAAACTATTTGTGGGGATATATATCTCTTTGAGATATATAATTTTAAAAAATGTCTCATTTGGCTTTTGAATCAAAACTTATGGCCTTCAAAAGTCCGGCCTCCCACATTGGATATTCAAGGAGAGCTATAAGAGGAAGTTACAGTTATTGACCAAATTATGATGCATTTATGAAGCGTCATAAGAAAATATTTTGAATGGAGATAATGGAGCCAAAATAGAATAACCAATTTGGTCAGTGAATTATGATGATTTTATGATAGGTGGAAGGAATATGCTCTTTAGTCCGTGGATTCATCTTGGTGACTAGATGAATTTTTAACTAGGGATTTGGGTACCACATTTTGGGTGGTTTTAGCTCATGGTTTTCTATTTTCCATTGGATAGTTTCATGTATTTAATATTCTATTTATTGGGTGCTTGAGATGGAGGTTTTATAGTGAGTTTTTGTAGGTATTATTATGCTACTATAATTTCTTCAAATATCTTATTAGTGATACTCCTATAAAGGCTTAGGCTTTAAAAGTGTATTGTAGCCATTGCATACTGAATAATACATTGTGTTGCATTGGAATGAGGGTTTTATCCTAAGAGGGTTTTACCAATGGAAATCACTATGTTGTGGTATACATCTTTTATTTTTCTTTCTTGTAAATATATGATTCATTTAATTTTACACATACCTCCTCTCATGGATTAGCATAGGAAGCATATTCCATACATTTACTTCCCTTTACAAATCCTTATAGCCTAAAACCTAATGTGAAAAATAAAGGGTTTCCTACTTGTCCACACTTCATATGATATTTTATCAAACATAAAAAATCACAAAGATAGATATTGGTCAAATAAAAAATATACTTACGAACTCAATCAAAAAACACTAATCCTTGACTAAGTAGTATTCTACATACTTATGGTTTTGTCCATTAATATCTTGTTTATCTTCTCTAGTTTAGGTGAAATTATCATGTATGATTTTATATAGTGATATTAAAGGCAATTTATTTGTTAAATTTTCTACTATCACCCCCCAAAAAATAAACTCTACCTTATGCAAAATTACTAGAGTACAATTAACCTATAAATATGAAATAATTTCTTATATACCTGAAATTGACCATAATTTGCAAGAACATTCTATGGTATTAGTAAGAGGTGAAAGACTTAAAAGTACCTAGTGTTAAATATTACATAATTCAAGGAATCTTAGATGTTGTCTCAATAAAAAATCATAAATAAGGGAATTATAGTGCGTTATATATTCTTATCTAAGATTTATATCGTTTCATAATGAAGCCATGTTAATTGTCAAAAACACAAAAAAATTATGGCTAACCCAATAACAAATGTTTTATGAGAGGACTAGAGTAGACTAAAATAAATGGTCTTATTAATTTATAAAGATATTATCTATTAAGGTTTAATATTGAACTCATTTCATAAGTTTTCCCTTAGTGTGTGCTAACATTAAATTTTAAATGGCTTGGCGTATTCAAAACATGTTTGAGTCAAATAGAATTGATTTAAAACACCTCTCTTTTTTACACTATTTTTAAACATAAGGAATTAATTGTATAAATATAGAAAATACAAAAATTATAATAATATAAAAATAAAGGAAATGGATACTCAATTAAGAATAAGTAAAAATAAATTTATGCATAAGAATCATATCTTATACATGCATATAGAATTTTGTGAAATGTCATATTTGATGGAAGTTGTATGTATGGTTTTGGAGGGACATCTTTCATATTTAGATGTCCACCCTAAAATATGAAGTTAAAAAGTCAAAATAACTATGAGTATCTATAATATTGTAGGTTTATCCTTCTTGATTAGATTTGCAACCTACATTAGTAAATTAATTTTTGATCATTTTCCTTATCAAAATTGAAATTATCAAGGAACCATGCATAATACTAAATAGAGAGATACCAAATATTCCAATTACATCTAACATGTGAAATGGATGCATAAGAATATTATGCTCAAACTACAATACAATCATGAAATCAAAGAATAGTAATAGAGACTCCTAGAGGCAGACCATCAACCTAGAAACTTCCTTGAATAATAGAGTAAATCAAGAAAATAAAAGTAGTTGTTGATACTAGAGCTAATTATGTAATAGCAATATAAGAATGCAAATTAGGTTTTATTGTCCAAGATATAACCAATCTTTAACCAAATTTGATTAAACTACATTTATCATGAGAAGCAAGGTCTCTAAATTTTTCTTACAAATATATACATATATTAAGGAATGCTATTGTATTGCTCAACTCGAGTTTCATAAAAAAGTAGTAACACTTTCATACACTTATATTTATATAAATAAATATTATACATATATGTGTATATATCAACCTATATATATGTATCTACATCGCACTTTAATGCTTAAATTATTAAGATCCTAAAATTAGAGATCACTAACACCCTTTATGTAGAAATAAGTATCAACTAGTTTGCATAGAAGGCAATTTATTGACCTAAACATGAACACAATATATGTAGCCTCATTAAACCTATAGTTTCATTAAAGGACTAATAAAATATACTATCTCATTATACTTTAAGACTATTCATTGACCACTTTGTGGTCTAAAATACATAATCAGACTTACTAGTTATAAAATGGATTGTGTATATCTTTCATATATACAGTTAATACTGTATAGTAACTTTTGCTTCTATTTTTTATTTTCTTGAAAAGTGCATCCTACTATTGTTTAAATTTCACAATAAATCAGCAACAACTTTGTTTGTGGTTGTTGGTGTTGATAGCATCATAATTTATAGCTATTAGTAACTTACATCATATATTATATGATCTCTCTAATCAATATTTACATATTATATAGTATTATAGATGTTAAAAATACATAAAAGAAATAGGTTATGAACCCTATCTTGACTAACTATATTAATATATTCAACCAAGTAATGGTTCTTAACAACCATTATAAAATATATTTTGCATTCAAATAAAACTTTTTTGGTGGAACACATTGTCGACCCTAAGTACACCAAAAAAATACAAAGAAAATAATATTTCATGAAGTTTGACTAGTATCACTTCATACAAATTTCACATTGAACATTATCTGATGCAAAAGCATCTGAGTCCACAAGAGATCCTACATTACTTAGAAATATATGTGTCAATGCTTTCAATTTAGTTGATTGTTTTTCTTCTTACATGTTTTTGGTTGCCTTTAGTTGTAAATTTCCAACTTTAAATGATTTTTCTGATGATATCACCTCAAAGAAGAGCTTAATGGGTTTTCAATTCTTCATTTTGGTTGTTTTTTGATGAAAAATAACTAAGTTATGGCCATGTAGAGATTTGGGCTCCATCTAGATGCAAGATAAAGGGTTCCATCTAGTGTGAGGTTCTAATGACCATCTAGATCAATTTGGTTTGTGGTCATTTTTCATGCAACAAGTTGTTTGGAAAGACTTGGGTTCTATTTGGATGTGGGATGAACGGTCCCATTTGGATGCAGGGTTTTGACAACCATTCCAATAAGTTCAACCTGATTTAAAATCATTTTCTTGTAATAAGATGTTTGTGGAGATTTCTTTGCCAACTACATCAAATTGTGCAATTCAATAACCTTTTCCTGCATTCAAATTCACTCTCTTGCAAGAATTTTAGTTCCATTGAGTTGTGTAGACAAAGTTAAGTGAACTAAACTTCAACATTTAACCATCTTGTTAAGATGAATAGTTTTGGTGATGATGTCAACATCCGCTAACATCAATATGATCTAGAGATGACTTCAACATGGGTAGTGGTGGATGGTGATGTTAGTACAATGTATTGATGCAATCATCGACATCCAACAAATTCATCGCCAACAATTTACTAAAGGAAAATTCACCGCCAACAATTCATCGCCATGGTAAATTCACCGACGAAAAATTCACCCCCCAACAATTCACCACTGCGGAAAAATTAACCGCATTAATATTTTTAATAAAATCAAAGTTTTTGAAATATATATTAAAAAATATTAATGCTTTTCTACAGTGAATTGTTGATAGTGAATTTTACTTGGCGGTGAATTTTTCGTGGGTGAATTTTCCATGGCGGTGAATTTTCCTTCGGTGAATTGCTGACAATGAATTTTCCTAAAACTGAAATCATCATTGTACAAAATGTGAAAGAACCCACGCAAGCCAAACTTTCGATTGGTAAGCATTTTCCATGGGATGATTGTCATAGTGTCGTAAGTGTGTAAGAATGTAGAGTTTTGTATCTGAACTGGACAAGTGAACGGGGTGGCGTCAAGGTTTGTATCTTATTTAGATCGAAGGCAAACTTACACCAAAATTAAATTAAATTTATTTTCCCATGTGAACCTTGTAGAGATTCAATGGTGACTGGAACTATCAAATTGGATATGAATGGTCTTGTTCGGTTTTGATGGGGCATAGATTTCATGGACTATCAAATTCAATTTAATCCGGATGTGGGTCTATGGGATTCAAGTGGATTTGTAGAAGCTCAATAATGTAGTAGATTGTTTTTTCATATACAATTGTGATTGATGCTAAATTTTTGATGGAACGGTTCAAATTGAAGACCGTTCAATTGCCAACCGTTTGGAACCAAACCAGTTCAACTATCCAACTAGAGATCTATAAACATGCCATTAGATTATTGTTTTGGGTTCAAAAATCTGTAGGATTTTGATTGTTGTGTATTGTTGAAATTGTAAACTCATGAACTGGTGTACTTCCATAAACTTTAGAGAAGATTAAATTATTTGAAGCTTTTTGTGATTGTGGACATTGTCTTAATTTTTTGTTTGGTTGTCTGATAAGTTCCCATAATTTAGACTACATCAATTGATAAAAAAGCCAGGTTTTCCTTGTGGATTATGGATGTGTTGTAGAGAAGGGATTCTAGAAAAAATGTTGTGAGTGAGAGAGTGAGTGAAGACTTGTAATTGGAGATAATTCAATGAAGTCATTGCATAGAGAGGGCGGGGAATAAGAGCACCACTTAGACGTAGAGATGTGGTTATATTAGATATATTGAGAGGAATAACAATAAGGATGGAAGCTATGAAATTTATACAATGTCAAGGAGTAAATGTTGAAGATGCTAGTGCAGATGAAGATGAGAGAATTTTGGTAAGATGATGCACAAGAAGAGCGTGATGAACCCGAAATGAGGTTTTTGAGAGAAATGTATAAGATCATAGATAAACCCAATTTGGATCCTCCAATTTATAATGACAATTAGAATACATAAGAGTTGATCAATTGGATTTTTGATATGGATAAGTATTTCGAATTTAAGTTTGTTGAAGATCCTAAGAAAGTTAAGTTTTCCTACACAAAATTGAAGGGTCATGCCTCCTTGTGGTGGGACCACGTTCAAACAAAATGACAAAGAAATGGTAAGGAGAAAATTAGAACCTGAGATAGAATGGTAACAAATTTAAAATATTTTCTTACCAACAGATTATCACATTAGTTTGTTTAGGAAATTGCAAAATCTAAAACAAAAAGAAAGGAATATTCAAGAATACACTGAAGAATTTTATAAATTGAATATTTGGGCTAGTCATGATGAAGATGATGTGGAAATTATTTCTAGATACATAAATGGATTGCATTATTCCATCTAGGATGAGCTAAGTATGGTGAGAATCACTAGTGTGGAAGAAGCATACCAATTTGTCCTAAAGCCTAAAGAGAAACTTGCTAGAAAGAAAAATAATTCCGAAGGAATGGGAAGGTTTTAATGCGCAAGAGGATAGTCAAGTGGTGGAAGAGGATACCCAAACAAATAGGGAGAGGCTAGTTCATCCCAAACAAAAACATAGGATAAAAGAGTCAAAGGGGATTTCGCTAGAGGTAGAGGATTCAGTGGTTCTTGTTTTCTAGTGTGGAGAAATGGGACATAGGGTATTTGAATGTTCTTAGGTACAACAAAGTAGTACAAAGGGAAAATAAAATAGACTTGTAAACACTAAAAATCATCCTATGCCTGCAACAACACTTTTTTACTAATTTTCATTTGACTTAATTAAATAATGTTATTATTTAACTAGGCTAACCCCTTTCTTTTAATTCGAAATTCATCTTTTTTGCTCCCTAATAATTTTAAATAATTTTAATTATTTAATTATTTAAACTTTCCTTTGAGGATTAATTAAATAATATAATTGATCCTCTTCTTCCTCATTTCTCGTTAATTAAATAATTTTAATTGTTTATTTCACTGACCCTTTTTCTTCTATTTCTTTCCCATGATTAAATAACTACCTTTAATTATTTAATCCCTAATTAATTTTATGATTAAATCAATATATTTATTTATTTAATCACTTAAATGTGGTTGAAAATACATAAATTTTATTTATTTTCTAACTACCACTTACCATATTTCTTTCTCCACTTCTTGCATTTTTCTCTCCACTTACCATATTTCCTTCTCCACTTCTTGCATTTTTCTCTCCACATAACTCCTCCTTTCGTCCATTTTTGAAATGACAACCTTCCCATGCACATTCCCTCCTTCAATCCCGTTTGTCAAATTTCTATCAAATCCTAATTGTTGATTGAAGCTGCATTCTCTATAAAAGCAACTTTCATGCTCTTTCAATCTAACCACGATCTTCAAAATTTTGCGATCACTATTTTTTGAGCTTATTCTAAGTGCACATACAATTCTAAGAGAAACAATCATTCAAATCGTGAAAGAGAAGGACAATGGAGGTGAATTGAGATGGATGTTGGAAGGTATAACACTTGTTTGATTTTCTTATTTCTTGAATTTCTTTCGTTCTTCATTGGTCGATTAGTTTGTTTGCATAAATTTGAGGGTTTTCATGGTTGACTTTTGATGATTTATGGGTTATTCTAATTTTTTATCCTACAATAATAAATATGACATAGGTTGATAGTGAGAGTGTTTCCTCCCTAAAATATGGAGAAGACTCAAAATATGGTGAATCTTTGATGTTGAGAAGGGTTTTGTTTATCCATAAAAGAAGAGGATTAAACTAGTCCAAAGGAGAAATTTATTTCAAACCAAATGTAATTCCAGTGGTAACTGTTTTAAAGTAATATTGGATAGTGGTAGTACAAATAACATTGTGTTTGAGGAGATAGTGAATAAAATTGAGATTGAGGCATCCCAATCCTTATAACGTATCTTGGTTGCAGAAAGAGAACCAATTGACAGTAAGAGAATAATGTATTGTGATTTTTCAAATAGGAAGGTATAATGATGAGGTAATGTGTGATGTAATGCCCATAAATGCATGCTATATTTTTATTGGAAGGCCTTGGAAATTTGATCGACAAGATGTACATGATGGAAGGATCAATACATATAAGATCAAGAAGGATGGTAAGATTTTTTTTTAAAACTCGATGAAGGAAAAAGAAGAAGACACAACAAGTAGTTCAAAGGTGTGTTTAGTGTCAAGAAATCAATTAATAAAGGTGTTGAAGAAGGAACATGCATCACATTAGTTTCTAGGTTGACACCAATGACATATGCAAATAGAAAGAAAGAGTCATTAGAGGAGGTGGTACAATATTTTAGGAATATGCAAAGATTATGATGAAAGAGCTACCAAATGGATTGTCATTGATGAGGGATATTAGCCACTTCATGGATTTAATTATAGGTTGTGTTTATCATCTCAAAAGATCTAAAAATTTGTAACATTATCTAGGACTGCTAGTACTAGAACCAATTCCACAAAAAATATTTAATCTCAATTAGTTCATGAGATCTAGGATACTCGCAATGACCACCAAACCATTAGAGATGTAGTTATTTCACTTGGGAATAAGTTTGATATCAAAAGAAACCAAATATTCAATTAAATACTCTATTCTTGTAAACAATGAATCTCTTGTCATGACTTGCATACTATATACATACTTGTTTTATTACCAGTTTAGAATCTCCTTTAACTTTTCCAATAGAATTCCATGTATTAGAGCTTCATACTTTGCCATATTATTTGTACACTAAAATTGTAGCCTATAGGATGCTAAGAAGGTTTTTCCTTTCAGATTAATCAATTCCACTTTTTCCCCACTTCCTTGTTTCAATTTGGATCCATGTCAAACCTTATAATATAGATCTATTCTTTGTTTACACTGGAATTACTTTATCAAGAGACCTTCATTTAGACTCCAATATGTATAATATTTTTCTAGCCCATGCTACAAGGTTGAATTTAAATTTTTGATGTTTCTGATATAAGGGTAAGATATGTTCACACTATTTGTTCTCATATGAACCATCATGATTTCCCTTTGTAGAATTCCTAAAAAAATGGTATTATTGAAGCAAATTGTTTTCCTGATCAAATACAAATTTAGGTGAAATAATTGCTTCTACAAACATATCTTGATCTTCTAACTTAGTTTATTCTAAATCAACATTATCTTTCTCAACCTAATCTACATGAATTTTTCTTGACTTAGCCAGAGTTTGCATATCTCTCAAATAATTATGGTATGGCTGTATTGTACTTGTATCTTGGTCTGACTAGAATTTGTATTGATTTATTTTTCTGATTGAGATTTTGTTTCAATATTTCCACTCATGTATTTACCTAATTCTAAATCAAGATCAAACATTTTGGTTATCTCAGGACTATTTCTCACTGAGAACTCTTCTTTCTTGTTAAGGGAACTTGAATATGAGATGATCTCATTGAATGTTTGATATCATGAATATAGAGTGTTCTCATGGGGGAAGTAAGAGGGAGAACCTACAAAATTAGATTCAAGCACTTGTGCTACTTCTATAAAAATCTTGCAAGACAATTCAAAATGTTCTTCATTGTGAATGTGACACCAACTAGGGAGTAACAAATTGTATCCCAAAACATTATTTTTCAGCATGGTTTTGTCATTCAAAAGCTTCTTAATAAACTCATCTGAGGTAGAGATTTGAGAAATGAGAACATGATTATCATCATTAGTAGTATGAAAAGTAAGGATTTCATTGACCCTATAAACTACTAGTTCTACGCCAATAAATGCAACTTCATTGGGATGATTATGCTTTATGATCATATGTTTGAGCCTTGGTTTGCTATCAATCCTTATTTGGTTCTGATTTCCTTTCTAAGGTAGCCAAATATGTGAAAAATAAGTTGTAAAATATACTTTCAAGATTTTTGACCAATCCCTACTTAAGAGCATTCCATAGACCTCATATATGCCAGCTACTTGAATATCAATGTGTTGTATTTTCAAGTTTGATGTAAGTTGTATATGCACATATGTTAACTCCCCAACTACCTTCACTTTAGTTTTATCCATTTATATGAATTTCTTTAATGTTTTAGTGGGAGGGAGTCCTATTATTTTTATAAATGGAATATGACATGACATTTCTCAAAGCTCCAAAATCTACTAGACAATAATTCAAATTCTTTCCAAAGACTTCGAGGTTGAGAAATAGTGGGGAATTTAATTTACCTTTATAAAAGGAAATGAGTGCATCCAATGTAGCAATTTTTTTCTCTTTACTCTTTGATGTGTCATGATTGCTATTTGTTCTACCTAATGATTTAGTTAGATCTTCTCTTTGGGAAGGAATTTTTTGTAAAACATCAAACAATGTCATATTTCATCTAGTTTTCTTCAAGTCTTCTATTAAATCATAACCTTAATCTATGGGAAATTGAGTCTTAGGAGCTATAGGTTATTTTATGTTGGATCCTATTGAGGTGTAAAATTACACCGTAGTGCAATTTCCCATAATGTACCCTTACTTTATCCTTAGAACATTGATAATGCAAAAACCTGCCACCTTAAACCCTTTGTCTTATTTGTGCTTTGGAATTTTCCATTGGTTTAGGGAATTTTGACTAGGACGCTTCTATGCCACACATACATCTGCATGTTGCACAGGCATCCCTGATAGATTCTCAAGTTAGTGGACATTGAGGCATTACATTTCATGGCATCCATGATCTGTAACGTCTCTTGCGACTGTAGACCAGCTCGAGAATGCTCCTTTTGCCTCCAAATCATCATTTTGAACTCACTTCTTCATTCCATTCAATCTCTCTCTTAGTCTATCACATTCTAACCTCATTCTTTTCACTTCACTTCACTCTCTTCATTCTTTCTACATCACTTTCTTGCAGGTTTTAAGTTATCAGTACTACGTTCTTGCACATTTGTCTTGCACTCTCAAGGCTACCATCCTTCCTTTCAACTCTTCAAGCTTGCCAAAGGGAGGGTAACACTTTATTTTTTTCATTCCATTGCATTATCAATATTATAGATGACATATAGATTATCTTTGCTAAATCTATACATATTGTCTACTTCTTTTCTTTATCATTTTCCCTCTATTATGGTCTATTGGTTTTTCGTGGAGGTGAGAACACCAAAGTGGGGGTTTGACTGAGGAAAAATCCAAAACACAACCCCAATATTTTCCCCTCACCATATGTGTAGGTACTTCATTTGTGCAGAGTTTGTAGGAGGTTGGACCAACTATAAGTTGGGTTTTTACTACCCTTTCTTATCATTTCATTCGTAATTAATCTGTCTTTCAAGTTATAGTATTCTTGTTGTTGTAAGTTTATCTATTTTGTGCATTCTTAACATTCTATCATTTTTATTTAATCTGACGGATTAGGGTTCTCAGATTGTTGCCTTGTGTGTTTTGGATTTTCAACTCAACTCTCTTTCTGTACAAGATGCCAACACATCCCTGAGATGATAGTGCGTATGTTGTAATCCATGTCACACATTGATGTCCTCTGGTCGAGAGTTAGTTGGTCAGTAGTTGAAGACCTCTGTTTTTTGTTCACCCAACTCCCAAAATCCTCTATTCCTAAAACCCCCAAAAACATAGATTAGTTTGTTGGCCTATTCTTTAGACTTTGTCATTGAGGTGACTAAGGGAAATTTTCTCCCTTTAGACTCTCTTTGTCTTGGGACTTGGGAGTAGCGAATCCCCTCCTTCAAATTTTGGTGAACTTGATGTGAAACTTTCCATCTCCTTCTCTTTGGTTTGAAATTTTTTCTTCTCTCATGTCTAAGGTGTGTTGCAGATAGTGCAATGTGAGAATTTTATGAGCTTTATGACCCAATCTATGACCTCTTAACACGTTGTAAGAATAAGTCTTTGAAACATTAGAATGGGATCTAGAAGGTATAGCTCCCTCAAATCAGTCCTACTCTCAAAGGAATTTTTTTAGGAATTTCTATTGGTTTCTCTTCTCCCTTTGGTGAGGCAGAAACTTGTGTCCCTACACCCTTCCTTTCCCTCTGTCTCCTTTGTGGAGGATGATGTTTCTCTCAGGGTACCTGGAGAGAATTTATTCCTTGGATATGAGACTCGAGGAGCTTGAGAGATTCATGGCACATGATGATACCTTTGCCCAAGTGGCTCTTATCATTGAGAAATTAAGAACTATGCTGGGTAAGGATTAGAGAGACATAAATCTTCTTAGGGGGATAGCATACATTATAGATACCCATGTCCTTGCCTACACCTCTAACTTGGTTGTCACTCAAGATCATGGCTTGGAGATTGCTAGATTAATATAATTAAAGTAAATAAGGTTCCTTTTGGTTTCAACTACTCTACACTTGAGACTCACAGTGTCTTTGTTTATGGCTCTGGTGTTGATGCCTCTATAGATACCAGTGCTAGAGGATTTGCTGGTGTGGGTGTTGGTGGTTGTTCTAGAGGTCCCTCTGGTCATACCTCATCTATTGATCTAGTGATCAATGGTCTGCTACAAAACATGGGGCACATGTATAATCAATTGGCAAGTTTGACTAGTTCTTCTTCCCAACCTATGTTCTATCCTTTCCATCATCATAGTCCTCTTTCCATTGCCATTTTGAACATTCCTATCCCTCAGGGGGTGGATATCCCTAAGTTAAAAAAGTATAATGGCAGTAGGGACCCATGGACACATGTCTAATCCTTCAGTGCACTATGTATTGATTTATTTCATAATGATGCTTTGTTGGCCAAGCTATTCTCGCGTTCTCTCAAGGATGCTTCCTTGGAATGGTATTGTGCTTTACCTATCAATTCTATTTTCTCTTTTGATCATCTAGTCAACCAATTTCTCCAATTATTCCAAGCCAACATTGGGCTAAAGATCGCCTTCAATGATCTTGTTTGATGTAAGTAGGGAACCCACAAGAAGTTGATTGAATTTATAGCTTGGTATCACACTATTTTTGCTTAGATTTCCTATCCTTTGCTTGACTTCGATGTTCAAAAGGTGTTTATTGGGATCTTACAGCCTGCGCTGCAAGAGAAGTTTATTTTAATGAAGTATCCTTCTTTTGTGCATCTGTGTGCTACTTTGAGAGAATTCCATCAAGCGGTTGTTCAGTATGGGGACTTGTCCTCATGCTCCCACCAAGATGGCCGGTTGGTTGTGTTGGTCTTAGGAAAGAACAAGGTTGTGGCTAACATGGTCTCTATTCCATCTAATAAAAATAATATAAAATGTAACAAAAATTTCACTAAATTATCATAATCATAAACTAGTGTCCTTAAAAAATTATTAAAAGATAAAGTAATGAAATTGCTTGAGATTTGGTTGTTGTCCGAGTTGTATCCTCAGTGGTATGAATCTCAAAATTTCTATCAATTTCATCGAGTCATTGGACATGATACCAAAAGATGTGTTCTGTGTCACGTGATTTAGGTCCACATTGATGACAAGACCATCCACCTCGATGGTAGAAAGAATGATTCTAAAAAATATATAGCCAAGCCTAACAACCAACTAGAAATATACATAGATTCATTCCCATTTCCCTATCTGAATATGTAAATGTGGTCTCATTCACTCATATTCCTCCTGTAGAACATGTGAATGATGTGATTGATATTACATTCACCTCACACAACCTTCCCTTGAACAAGGAGCCCTCTCTACTGTATGTTCCCACCTGAATCAACAGTAACATCGTAATTGGTGTTATGGTTGACTCGTCGAGCTGAGTGAATGCTATCATGGAGGAGGCCTTGTTTATCAAAAATTAGCACAAGGAGAAATATGATGAATCATAGGTCACCCTTCATGCTCATGACATGGGTTTTCCATTGCCCTTATAGGCTCTATTTCTCTATCAATTTTAGTTGGTCCTAAGTCTGTGGATGTTCCATTTGTTGTGATCCTAGAGTTGAACTTATTCAGAGCAAGGATAGGCATTCCTTGTCTAGCCTCTATGAATGTAGTCATTTCTATGATCCCTAAATTCATGGAGTATCCCCATGAGGGTACTATGCATGTTGTCTAGGACATTGGATAGAAGCCATTGGTAGAACGTGGGGGCTTCTCCCTTGACCATTTTTGGCCCGCCTCGGTTGGACCCCTCCCTCCTAGGGGAGATCTCTTGTATCGAGCTTATTATAGGTACAAGACTAGGAGCTTGGTGCTGAAAGGTGATTTTCCTCCATCACCCTATGTTGTGTCTTTGAAGGCTTGTTTGTGTGCACTGCAACAGGCTTCATCCTCTGCCCCTCCAAAGGGGAAGGAAAAGCTTGCTCTTTCCCTCAAACCTTCCCCTTCGAGTTCCTCTATTTTGTCTTCTGAACCTCCTGCTTCTGGTTCTTATCCCTTGGTGGTGTCCTCTATTCCTACTCTTGTTCATAACACATGAAAAGGAAAGGCACCCATGCTATAGAATTCAAAGCCCTAATTTTTTCAGCTTCTTGTCCTACCCACGGTGCTCCAACCCATCCTGTATGACAAGGGGAAGTTTTTTTGTGGGGTCGCTCCTACGTCTCGGCCTCTGAAACCTCCACCTATTCTTTTGGTGGGGCATGGGAAGAGGCTCAGTACCAAGAAACCTCTTTTTATATTTTCTTTTGTGTCTCAGTGCACACAAACAAGCCTTCATCCTATTCTTTGAAGGCTTGTTTGTGTGCACTGCAACAGGCTTCATCCTCTGCCCCTCCAAAGGGGAAGGAAAAGCTTGCTATTTCCCTCAAACCTTCCCCTTTGAGTTCCTCTATTTTGTCTTCTGAACCTCCTGCTTTTGGTTCTTATCCCTTGGTGGTGTCCTCTATTCCTACTCCTGTGCATAACACATGAAAAGGAAAGGCACCCATGCTATAGAATTCAAAGCCCTAATTTTTTTAGCTTCTTGTCCAATCCACAGTGCCCCAACCCATCCTGTATGACAAGGGGAAGTTTTTTTGTGGGGTCACTCCTACGTCTCGGCCTCTGAAACCTCCACCTATTCTTTCGGTGGGGCATGGGAAGAGGCTTAGTACCAAGAAACCTCTTTTTCTTTTTTCTTTTGTGTCTCTTGCTCCTACCAATCATCCTAAGGATTCTCCCCTTCTATCAACAATAGTTGCAAAGGTTGCTCATGTGGTAGAGTAGGAGCCCTTGACCTCTTCTCAAGTCATGCCTCTTAGTGCCTATAGCTGACTTGTGCATGAGCGTAAGTGCCGACGAAAGGATCTAGCCAAGGAGCACATGAATCTACAAAAGAGTGAGGGGGAGTCTCTTATTTTTGTTCCTACTCCTACTTCTTCTATGGTTTCTTTTTCTCCTGCTTCAGTTCCCATCACTTCCATTCTTCTTCTAGCTTCATCAATGGATCTTGATGAACCTCACCCCAAAATGGTGCAGGTGTTTATTACTCCTTCGAAAAAGCCTCCCCTTCTTACCTCTCTTCTTGAAATTCCTCCATTCTTGTAGCACGTCGACATGCCTTATACAAAGGCGGTGTCCTCTATTGCTCTATCTCGTTCTTCTACTTTCGTTTCTTCTATGGGGATTCCACATCATCCATTGAAGTGAAAGCTTGAGGACGACCTTGCTTCATGTGAGGGCCGTAAGAAATCCTTGTATCCTATTGAGTCTCATTATGCTCTAGCTTACATTGTCCTTGTGATATAGGCAACCCCTATGTCTCCAGAGTTAGTCACCACTCCTCTTCCTAAGGTTAGTCATGACTCCTGAGTGTCCTATCCCCCCTCACTCAATTAACACATGGAACTCCTATCAAGTGCATGTTCAACTCATTGGAGGATATCCTAACTCTATCATCAATCTTTGTGAGATTAGTGACCCTAGTCTCACAAGAGCTCGGTGAAAAGGACCTTGATGGGCCCTCTTCCTTGGCCCTTTTCGTAGGAAATTCGGTTGGTACAACCCTTTCTATCCCTTCCATTCAGGCTTATCCTCCCTCCCTCTATAATGATATAGATTGGGAGTAGAATGACTTGCTGGTGGACTCAGATTGGGGTGGTGTCTCTTCTACATCTTTAGAGTAGGTTTGTGTGACTGTTTCTATTCTTTGTACTTTTTTTTATATGTTTGTTCTCTTTCTTGGAGGAACCTTGCTACCCTTGTAGGCACTCAGATACAGGTACGAGAATCCATCATAACCTTCTTCTATTTGTCTCCTTATTCTTCTATGTGTCGTAATCTTTCTTTTTCACGTCGGGGATGATGCAAAGCATTGGGGGCATTTAGGCCTTCTTCCATGTTGAGCCAATTTTATTTTTCATTTATTTTCGTGTGCTCTTCTTCATGTTTTGATATATTTGGGGGTTGATGATAGTTCATAGATAAATTATATTATATCTATCTATCTATATCTATGAGAAATTCTGACCTTGAATTATCAGATCCCCCCGTGCTCTTGATTTCTTCATCTATGCCTTTCTGCTTCATTATGTTGTGCTTTTGATGTGTTGTCCCTTGCGTGTGTGACAAAATTCCATGATTACATCTCGCCATGTATCTTGTTTCACGACATCTCTCATCTTTATTTTCTCCTTAGAATAACATGTGCTCCTCTGTGTAGCACACATCATTCTAAGGGGGGGGCTCTTCTATCTACTTAATTTTCAATATGGATTATTATTTCAAAAGGATTCCTTGATGAAATTTCTTTCAAAAATATTCCTTGATGAAAGAATCCTTTGCTAAAAACTTTGTTTTCAAAACAAGGAGTATTATTTCAAAATGATTCTTTGATGAGGGTTCTTTCAAAAGGATTCCTTGATGATAGAATCACTTGCGGAAAATTCCATGTCCTTCAAAAGGAGTGTTCTTTCAAAAGGGTTCCTTGATGTCTTAATGTCTTATGAAAAGGATTCCCTGATGAAAGAACCCCTTTATGAAAAACATACTTTGAAAGAATTCCTTGATTCTTGGTGTCTAATGCTTGTGTCTTATATATGATATTTGATGTCTTGTGTCTTGATGTCTGGATATCTTATATCTCGACATCTAGCTTGGGGGTGATCTAACTAGACCTGTCTATTTGTGACTATCCTGCAACATAGTTTACAACATCCATAGGCCTACATGCTTGTTGTATGGACTTTATCCATGCTAGCCATACCTATCAACACTATCTTATATCTGATTAGATTGTCTTTTGTTTTTTTATATTTAACCTAACATGTTTGTCTAGAACTAATATGTTTGTGGTGAGATTGCATCTAGCTTTGTAGGATCGAAGACTTGTGTCCTCTACGCATTTTGGTAAATCCCCCTTCACATCAAGGTATGCTAGATCGAAGGATGACTCCCTCTCCTTTTTGATATATTGTCTTCAATCTCTTTCTACTTTAGCTCCATATGCTTTGACACATATGTTTGCTAAAGTGGGTTGAAAATATTGAGGCATAAAATTACACCCTAGTGTGATTTCCCACAATATACTCTTACTTTAGCCTTATAACATTCATAATGTAAAAACCTACCACCTTACACCCTTTTTCTTATCCATTCTTTGGAATTTTTTGTCAATGGAGGGAATTTTGAATATGATGCTTCTACATTGCACATACATATGTGTGCTACGTCGGTGTGCCTAATAGATTCCTGGGTTAGTGGATGTTGAGGCATTAAATTTTGTGGCATCTACGAGTTGTAACGTCTCCTGCGATTGTAGACCTTCTCAAGAACATTCATTTTTATTTGGACTCACTTCTTCATTCCATTCAACCTCTCTCTCAATCTATCACATTCTAACCTCATTCTTGTGAGTTCACTTCACTCTATCTATCCTTTCTACATCAATTTCTTTCAGGTTTCAAGTTATTGGAACTACGTTCTTGCGCACCCATCTTGCACTCTCAAGGCTACCATCCTTCCTTTGAACACTTCAATATTTCCAAAGGGAGGGTAGCACTTTATTATTGTCTTGCATTGCATCATCAATATTATAGATAACATATAGATTGTCTTTTCATTCTATACATATTGTCCACTTCTTTTCTTTATCATTTTCTTTGTATTGTGGTCTATTAGCTATCGTGGAGGTGGAAACACCAAAGCAGGGGTTAGACTGAGGAAAACTCCAAAACACAGCCCCAACATTTTTTCGTCGCCGTGTGTGTAGGTACTTTTTTTGTGTGGAGCTTTTGAGAGGCTGGACCAACTATAACTTGGATTTCTACTACCCTTTCTTATCATTTTATTCATAAGTAATCTATCTTTCAAGTTATAGTATTCTTCTTGTTGTAGTTAGTTTATGTATTTCACGTATTCTTAGAATTTTGTCATTTTTATTTAAATTTTTAGATTAAGGTTCTCGGGTTGTTAGCACGCCCCGTGAGTTTCAAATTGTCAACTCAACTCTTTGTTTGTAAGAGATGCCAATGCATTCCTGAGATGATATCACACTACACTGTCGTCCGTGTTCTGTGTTGATGTCCTTTGGCTGGGAGCCAGTTGGCCGGTAGTTTGAGACCTCCATGGTTTGTTCACCCGACTCCCGAAATCCTCCATTCCTAAAACCCCAAAAACATAGATTAGTTTGTTCTTTTTTTGTTGGCCTATTCTTTACCCTTTGTCATTGAGGTGATCGAGGGAAATTCACTCCCTTTAGACCCTATTTGTCTTGGGACTTTGGAGTAGCGAATCCCCTCCTTTGCAAATTTATTAGATGACCCTTTAGGAGGTGCAATATTTTTACTAGCATTATGGCCAAGAGGCATTGAAGCATGTCTGGGAGGGATCAAAGTGGTCAACGAGTAGTTATTTGTGTTTCTAACGAAACAATTTCTCCTAAATTGTTGTTTGATATTGTGAACATTAAAAGTCTTCTAAACATGACCAGTCTCTTATTTAAAGGGACATATAAATGTGTCTAAAACCATAGTTGTTCCAATGTCACAACTATCATTTTTTCTAGAATAAACAACCTATTGTGCACCAACTTGAGAAATTCTTTCTACTTTTTTCCATTTGAGGGTATTTCGATTCTAGAAGGGTAGATGTATTATGCAATCTACAACAATTTATCTTAAGGCTCAATTAAAATAAATTAACTATGTTAGAATTATCTACATAGTTTGTTACCCCTCCATTATCGATCCTTGTATTCCATTGTTAAATAGCCTCATATTTTCAAAACCTCTATCTTAGTTTTGATTTTGGTAATTATTTTGGTTTTGATTCTAAGTCAAATTTATCTTATTTTTTTTAATTCATTGGTCACTTGTGACAAGGTTTTTTAAAGCTTTAATTTCTAATGTAAGATGAATGGTTTGATCTAGAATTGAATGAGAACTACTAACTTATCCACCTTGAGTCATGGTTTGAACATTTACTATTGGGATAAAAATAGTATCCTATTGTTCAAAGTAGGAAGTCCTAGTGGGCCTCACAGGGGAAGTGGAAGTACTAGACACTTGTCCATACCAACTTAGCAATGGTGTATAAAAATATTGGTTTTCCAGGTATGGAATAATTCCATGGTTATAAATTCAAGGTATTGGGTTTAATAATGACATTTTATTTATCAAATCTTGGTTGATGATAGACAACTAATTGTGTGTGCTTAGATAACCCAATGTTGGAAAATACCCATGAATAACTCTAGAAGAAGGGTCAACCTCCCTCTATAGCTTGATTGTAACATTATAAACATCATATAAGCTATTATTTTTTGCTAAATTTCTTCTTAACAATAACCCAAGTAATAAATCTAGTACTCTCAAGTATATTTGAATTTTTCAATTTTTATCAACTAGGTAAGGAGTGGCTAGCTTTTTGTACAATCCCTAAAGTCTATTGTTGAACATACTTATAGGTCTAGTCATTTCTTTTTTACAACTGATAAAATATTGATATAACAAGGAAGGATCAACATATATTTTGATTTGGTTGAGAAAATAATCTTCCAAAACTTGCCAAATAGTAATTAATTGTGTTGAAAGGATTAAATACTATAATTGCATAAAAAATATCCTAATGAATAAGGAAATGTTTTGCATGCAACATCTTGATGTTCAGTATTTTCTTTTATGCAATCATCTTTTAATTCCTAGATATGCTCTTATGTTGTTTTTGTTTCACCATATATGAACTTAGGGTAGAATCTCTCAAGATTTTTTGGTAACTCATGTATACCACCAAGGATCACACATAGAGGGGATTGGTCGAGTGGGAAGAAAACTATTGTTACTACTAGAGCTTCCACAATAGGAAGAGTGTTGATTATAATATCCAAACTCTATGGAGAAGCCATAGTATTGGAAGATTCAACTCCTTTGTTATCCTTATTCTTGTCACTTAGTTGTTTCCTATGTTGAGAGAGTTCTAAGAGATCTCCTTTATTAGGAGTGGATCTAAGTATTATTTTATAACTCTCAAGGGAGAAAGACACTATTTTTCCACATTTTATCTAATGGCCCTCCTTCTAGCACCAATTATATTGATGATCCAATTGACACAATGCACCATATGTAAAATAATTATCTTGCCTCTCATAAAAAGACGAAAGATAAAAAAATTGTAGTCTCCAAGGTCTCTATAGTTGGGTCTCAATGGTGTTGGGAAGCCCAGTGTTTAATGATGGAGAATTTGTTCAAGGAGAATTTGATGGTTTACAAAATTTCAAACAAGTTCTTTCTTGAGACAATTCTTTTATGAATTTTATTTTTAAATATTTTTTTATTTTCTTATTTGAAGTTCAATTCTAATCTATTCTATTTTTTTATAAATAAAATCTAAAATTACTAAGGTTATTGAGAGATAAAATAAGGTGGATGGTTTGTTGAATATTTCAACTCTTTGCATGCAAGAAAAATCTGAAAATTGAAAATTTCAAACTTATCTCATCAAAATCAACATCTACTCAATCTATATCAAAATAAGTGCAATATTCAAAGGAATTTAGAGTTACTAGAAATAAAATCAATAGGTCATTGTATTCCACATATAGATTCAATAATAGTTTCAACAACTCAACAAGAAATAGATATTCAATTTAGATAGTCTTAGTTTCTAGATATTTTTAACATTTACATAATTTTGCATAGCACTCTACTAGACAATAGACAATTGAAGAAGATAAATATTTATTAATCCCAACAAGAATTTTATACACTAGAATTTCAATCTTCTTCTTCCAAAGTTCTTCCTCGAACTATTGCAAAAAATAAAAATATACTAACTATTATTGCCTCACTAAGAGAAAATACAACCCATGTACAATATTGGATGCATCATTTTATAGAAAAATAAAGGGATAAATATATCCATCTATCATTCATTATTTTTTGTATAAGTTTCATGCATATATCCCTTACTTTAGATCAATACCTATAATAGCTTTCTAAGTTCAATTTTCAAAAATTGATGCATGCATCACATTATATAAGTTCTTGCATGTCTCTAAAATAAAAACTTAACTACCAACTAGCACTTGAATCAGAAGGGGGTGCAAGGGGTACGCCGATAGAAAAGCATATGTAGATTAACATGCTAAGGAGGTATATTCTTTATTTTTACTGATGCCATATTCCAACTATATCATATACCAGGTTTTTGGAAAATATGTTATTTCTATATCATGTCTACTGACATTCATATACATATGAGAACCATTAACAAACAAATGTTGTGTATAGACTATAGTGTACACCTATCTTAGAAGGGTTTTGGTATTGTGGCCATACTTAAAAGAATTGGGAAAACTGACAAACATAAAGGAAAGGGAAACATGACAAGAAATAAGATCGGAAGGGTTGAACAAAAAATATATACATCTACATAAATTTTTATTTCAATGCCCATATTTTATTTTTTTACATTATTTAGTTACTAGTTTTACTTATTTTAGTTCTGCAACATCTCCCAATAAAGATTAAAATTTCATCTACCATTATTTCATTATCACATGTTTCTATAATAAAGACACAATACTTAATTTTCTTTTATATATTATTTTTTTTGTGTTTTCCAGGATTTTTAGTAAGTATGAAAAATTTCAAATTGAAGAAGGATCACATCCCTATCCCCATCCCCATACCCACAATTTTTGGTGACATCTCTATATATAATATAGCCATGCGGAGTTGAATAACAAGAATGGGAAATGGAAGCCAATTTATACGGCAAAAAATTGACTGCAATTTTTTTGAAGAAAATGAATGCTGACCTGAAAAAGTGAAATTTGCAATGAGGAATGACACTATTAGTAATATAAAATTTGATAAATAACCATGCGGATGGATTTCTTGCTGTAACAAGAGGACACAAACTGCTAAGCAAAAATCTAAGTTTTTTGAAGCAAGTAGAAATTTCAAAAATTCATCAAAGGGCTTGAATGTTTGGCAGTGTGTTGGACATAGATAGGGACTACATTAAAGGCTGAGCAATCTGAAATTTACAAACACTCAGAAATTTAGAAACTCAAAAGGCTTGAATGTTTCATGGTGTGGTGGACATAACATAGAGACTATATGAAAGGCTGAACAATCTGAAATTTACAAACAAGCACAATATTTCACTTATGGAAGGTCTTAAAGTTTGTATTACGGGGGAAAATCAAAGGCTAAAAGTAAAATAAATTTTGAAAACATACATAAAATTTCAATTATGAAAAGGCCTAATCGTTACATGAGAATACTAATTAATATGACTATATTGTTGAATGTAATTCTCCATGTTTTCATTTCATAGGAGAAGATTGTATGTATACTATAGACAAAAAAATCCTACTGTCATTTAGTGTTGCTGGCCATACCTTTTCATTTACTTTGATCTATCGTTTACAGTTGTTTCATCAATTTAACAATTTTATATCTAGATACCTCTACAACTCTCTTAATTTCACATTATTTTTATCCACTGAGTTGCATGTGGACTATAATTAACTTTCTAACTACAATATATGTCAAAATGAAAAGGCACACTATGAAGAGGACAGGAGCAAATGCCACTCATTTAAAAACAAAACATGCCACTACCATTGAATTTATTGCAACTATGGTTGCAACAATGAAGGACACTTATAAGTTTCTGCTTAAGGTAGCCCATTTCCCAATGTACATGTGACAAGGTTATAGGTAGTGCATCATGAGTATGAAAAATTTCACATATGAAACAACCCAGACAACTATCTGTCAGCTATCTAATCTTTCATTAAAATTTCTTCCCACATAATTTCATGGGTCAAAATACAAATTAACGAGAAAACTAGAGCTTTTCAGTCTTGCAGTATTAGTAGTTTAATACCACAAAATCTCATTCCAAATTAACTTTAATAATAATGATCATTTGTTCTTTATTTAATAACCAGATCGTGTACTATTACCACAGTTTATTCTTAATATTCCTCACCACACTAGCATTACAAAAGAAGTGTGATGAATGGCAAGATTTTTATACAAAAGCCTTCTATACTGTAATTTGAAAATTATTTTCAAATGATAATTCCCAATAGTCTTGACTCTTCACATCTTACAAGAATAACACATGCAACAAACTATACTTCCAATAAATTTTCCTTCTTCATAATTACATGAATTTAAAAGGCCATCTTATGCTTTGAATAGTTGCAGCATTAGGCTGAAGGCATCTTAGGAAAAAATATACTATAAGAAGGCTTATTTTGCTTGATTAAGTAAGATCTGTGACTTTGCCAATATGATGAGCTTAAGTAGTAACTAAATAGGGGTTTCATAGTTTACCACCAAGAATAATGTGTAAAACTGAATAATATACTACATAAATTTTAGATACAACGTACCTCAACAATTCATGCCAGGCATAAGTCCTATGTCATTTTGACAGAATAAATGGTCCCTTGCTGTGGCATCTGGGCCAAAAGCACCATGGATGGGAACTTTTCCAAATAAGAAAAGATCAATGGGGATTGCTAAGCTTAGAATTTGACACCCCCAAATATATGCTTATGTAAAAAAGTATGTAATATATTGCACCAAAGGGGAATTCACTAATTCAAAAGAATGTGAGCAAGTGATAAAACCATGGGGCTTTTACAACTTAATCCTAAGTTTAAACGCTAGAAAGACATGATTGTGTGTAAACGTTTTTTTGATGAATAGGCAGATATCTATATTAATTTGAAGATAAGAATACATATTCACAAAAAAAGGGCGGGTGGTAATAAGGCACACCCCGAAAGTCACATGGGCAGAGCCCAAAAAAGCCAAAATAATTGTGTGTAAACTTGAGTAACATATTTATCTGTAAAACTAAGAAACATGCTGCATCCAATTCTTAGTGCAATGAATCTCATAAAATGAGGGCAAGGGCAAGTCGTGTATTAATTTGATTGAATAGATAGCACTTGGCTGTGGCATCCAGGCCGAAGGTGGCCTGTGACAGGGATTTACCAATTAAAACAAAGCGACTCTATCAATGGAAAGATCGAGTGTTGAATCAACAAGCCTATAGAAAAGACCCAAGTTCAGAATGCAAAAATGCATGTCTATACAAAATTGAGTAATTTATCTTACTTGTACATTGTATCTAAAATGTACATTGGAATCCAAAACAAAATTTATACTCAATCGAATATTAATCGAAAAAGAGAAAAGGATCTATGAAAACCTAACAAATGTACCTAAATCTTACCTGCAACCCTTGGTGCAAGTGTCTCCGAGTATCATAATAGTTGCAGTGGCAGTCCTGTCTTGCCACTTGACGAACATTTTGCCAAATTAGGGCACCTGGCTTCCTCACAGACAATGTGCAATTTAAATTCTCTTAACTTCATCTCGATGGCTGTATATTTGTCTCTGTTTAGAATTGAGGCCTTCATCCATTTGGGATTAGGTAGGGGATTATTTTTTGTGCCTACTTCCATAGAATATGCCTCTTGAGGGTTTCGTGATATAAAATCCACTAAACTTGGACCGCCATTCACCAATCGTTCTCGTAACGCGGCCAACACAAGTGTTATGGGAGTGTCGAAGATATTTTTTGTTGTTGTGTGGTATAGAAACACGGTCATAAATATAGTTCTATTAGTACATTGTCGAATAGCTTAATAGGGTTGAATGTTCAGAATCAAAAACAATTTTAAGATTGTTTTTTTGGTGTTCTCCTAGATCTGGTAAACAAAAGAATTCTTTCAGACCTGTAAAATCTGCACAGGAAAAAAATCAAAAATCAATGATGTGGAAAAAGAATATAGATATATAAAACATAAGGAATTCATGCATTAATACTGCCAAATAGGTTGGAAGAAAGTTTTTAATTAAAAAAAAGTGCAGGAGAAATTTGGGGTGAATCTATTTATGGGGTTATGGCTTCTAGGGAGGTCGTGGCCTCCAAAATGGAGTTCGCCCCCTTTTAACCTAATTCCTATGTGCTGCAATTATCAAATTGCTTCCCCATGCTCATGTCCAGTAACCTTTACCTTGCAGATAGTGAAATTTTATATGACAGTTCTGTGGGGAGATAAGTTCAAATTAGATTGCAGGCGGTGGAGAAATTCGATTGCAGGCGGTGGAGAAATATGGTTGCAGGTGGTGGAGTAAATGCAGATTTGATGGAGATTGTAAGTCACCTACAAAATTTAAAGCTCATCTCATCAGATAGATTCAACTTCACATTTAATTGAAACCATTATTGGTTTTGTGGGATATTTTTGTAGTTTGTCGACATGAGACAGGTTTCCGACACAAAGCTCTTACAATATATAGCCTATCGGCTAATTAACTATGTCTAAAAAAACTAGTGACCACTTTATATGCTAAGTGGGACCCACTTTACAACAGATCTTTATTAAATTACAAATAAAAGAATAAATTAAATAAATAAATATCTCAACAATGTTAAAAATAGTAAGCTAAATTGGCACAAAAAAATTTCAAACTCAAAATTATTAAGTTGCCCTTTCTTCTTCCACTTATCCTCTAGATAATCCTTTAAATACATGTCCAATTTTTCAATATCAGGACCCTTCAAAAAACCAACTCAAAACTTGGAATATTCACACATTTTCTTAGAGAATTCCAATTGATTATTCATATCATTTAAATCTTTGTCCGTGTGTTTAAAATCAGATCTAAGCTACATGAACTAGTCTACTAAACTTTCATATGCCTTAATTCCTTTACTTTATTACTTATGACCTATTCAATTTCATGTGATAATTATATATCATGTTTCTTATTAGATTGTTAAGAGGACTTTGGGCTTCTTTTGAAGTTTCTCCTTATTAAGTATTGTAGACATCTAAAAATGACTAACGTATTTCGTCTCACTTACCATCATTTCTCATCAATCTCTTCATTAATATTAATTGAATAATTTTAATTATTTCCTTGCCTTATAGGCGGGAGACTAATCTTTTCACCGCGCTCATGCCTATTAGTGTGTTCCTCAGGAATCGTGTGGACAATGTATTATTTTCGGCCTGCTAATATTTTTGGGATTATTTTATTAAAAGGCAATTTTTGGCTTTTCTTTGCAATTTTGTCATTGGATCTCTCCTCGACTATCCCCTCCCTCTCCCTCTCCCCTATCTTGCCAATCTGACCTCATCATCTGGTCCAGATCCTAGCGCCCCTCTGATCGGCTCCTTTGGTGTAATCTGTAAGGGTCAGTGTCGCGCAAACCATGCCGCATATCTAACTGTCACTCCTACCTCTGCTATCCCTCTAGTCCTCCCTAGATAGGTCACTAGATCCTTCTCCAGTGTCTCCTAGTGCTCCCTCGCAAAATCTAGTGGAATCGGCTCCCCCCATGGTCACTCCCATGTGATCCGTTTGAAACTCTTTGCTACGCGTGGAATATCCTGTATCAACACAAACTGCCTCGTCACCATCTGGCCTGTGTGACTACTATTTGAGGCTCCTTCTCGACTATGTAACATCAGGTCATGAAGTGCCTTCTGTGTCTCACATCATCCTCCTTCCACCTAGTAAAGCATCGTGTCATATACGACCTCCACACTATCTCCTCCTCCTCTAGATCATCAAATAACCTCCTCTATCCATCTAAATCTCCCAAGCCCTGATACCACCATACCTAGTCATACTCTGCCCCATACCAATACGCCACTGGCAATGTCGTATCCTCCTGTCCCACTCTCACTACATCTGGCTTGGACACACTCATGTGCTCCCATGCCCATACCTGAAGCAATGTCACATGACACACACTGAGTCCCTCCCGATAGCATACCACATGCATATCCCTGTATAACTGTGCTAGGATGCATGGACCCCATGCGTACTCCCCATCCCTTCCCTCGATAATATGCTGAATCACCTCCATGTAGCTGAGACTGTAGAACCATCCACTCCTATTGGGTATGAGTATCCTGCTGATCAATCCACATAGATATAATGACAACGGTGGTACTCTCAAACTCAAACATCTGTCCACGTCTAGCCCCTTCTTCTGCATAGGCAAGTCCTCTCGCCCAAACATGACCCATACGATTTGATCCAATGCCTCTCCATCTGATCTCGTAGCACTCACCATGCGACTTGCTATGGGAAACCTTAATATCTGCCAGACATCCTGCAATGTCACTGTCATCTCCCCTATTGGGAGATGGAAAGTCGAGGTCGCTGAATCCCATCGCTTGATCAAGGCTGTCAGCATTGCTCGATGCACTCTGATAGAAGGATACATCAACATGTGCAACAACCCCGCCTGTACCAAAGCTTGATGGTTTGCTTCAGTCATTGCTTTTTGCGTCACCTCCATCACCTCTGATCTCCTCTCTCGCATTTGCAAGCTATCAAACCGCTGCAACCACATCAAACAACTTGTCAGTCATCACTTCCCTTCCTTCATTTATTTTCTGGCCTTGGGTTCTTTTCGCACTAACCTTTTCTTCAATCCTTCTCTAGATAACTTTCCTAAGTTGTCCCCCTTTAGAATATTTTTCTTTCTAGCACTTCCCCTTTTTTCTATTTTGTCCCCCCCTTCACGCCCTTGATGTCCTCCCTTTTTTGGGTGCGATCGCCCCTTGGGGCGGGGGCCACCCTCTTGGGGCAGGGCTGCCCCTTTTGGGGTGCGACTGCCCCATGGGGCACAACCGCCTTGTGGGGCGCGACCGCCTTGTGGGGCGGGGCCGCCCTTGGGGGCACTATCGCCCCATGAGGCGAAGTTGCCCCCCTTTGGGATGCAACCACCCCTTCGCTAGCAGGGCCACCCCCATTCTGGCGTGACCACTCTTCTTAGGGCGCGACCGCTCTTCCTGGGGCGCGACCACCCTTATGTGGGTAGTTCAAACTAGTTTTTCCTCTATTCTACTTGGTTTTTTGTTCAAAAACCCCTCTTTCCCCTACTTGCCTCTAATTGGCATTTCTTCCTATCCGATAGGCGAAATTTTTTTTTGCCCTCTACCCATTTTTTCTAATCTACCCCTATTCCCCAACCCATGTTTTCAATCACATTCTAACTCAAAAATAAATCATAAAATGCTAAAATCAGAAGAGGGTTTGGGCCTAACCTGGCGTGGGACCGTGTGCTCATGGTAAAAACTTCACACCTTATCTCCGTGGTGGATGATGTCATCGTCATAATCCTCCGACATCTTCTCTCCTTGTCTCTTTCCTCTCCTCTTCTCTCTCTCACTCAATCGCCAGCTATGCGAATGAGGAATAGTAACTCTAAAATTACTATTTATAACTTTCCCTCCTTTTTCCTCTTTTTAAATAAAGGGTATTTTTCCCCTTTATTGAATTTTTTTCTCCTTCAATTAATCCTCCAACTTCCGGGGACTTCCATTTGCGTCTTGTGTGTCTGTTTGACTTTGTTCAAAAGATAATCCTCATGATTTTTTGAGCTCTATCCAACGACACCTTCTGTTTCTTCATATCCAGAAGTCACCCAGGGCCCCTTTTTCTTCCCCAATCGCCCTCTCGAGGGGGCATACCCTACCATATTCATACATACCTCCTACTTGGTCATTTTCCTGCGAGATTGGGGTATCTCTCTTCACTCCCCTCCATTTGGGCAGCTCACGCAACCTCTCTCGTGCTGGGGCATCTTTTTCCTAGTTGCTTCCTCTATAGTCATTTGTATTTTATTTTTCTTCAAAACACTGTTACTTTAATAATATTTCGAAGAGGGGCAAAATGTAGACATCCAAATTTGACCACTCCTATATGGTCAAAATCCTATCATTTATTCATCTAATTTGTCTATATTAATTAAATGACATATTTAATTAATATTATCCCATTCTCTAAGGTTTCTAAAAGTATTTATTTAAATACTTTATCCTTTACCATTTCATCTCTAAATTAAATAAATACATCAATTTATTTAATTTAGTCAACTATCCTCTTCAATTTTAAATTCATTCATTCTCTCTCCTTGTCCCATCGTCCATAACCTTTTTACTAATTTGGATTAAAGAAAAACTAGAAGGAAAACTGAAAGAAAAACTGGAAGCAAACCTGGAAGCAAAATTGGAAGCAAAATTTGAAGCAAACCTGGAAGAAAAACTGGATGTAAAATTGGTAGCAAAACTAGAAGCAAAAATAGAAGCAAAAATGGGAGTAGACATGGAAGAAAAATCGAAAGCCAAATTGGGCGCCCATTTTGGTGCAATTTATAAAAAAGTCAGGGGAAAATTCGATGCCGAACTAATCATGCTTGTTTGCGCCGGGTTGAGTGCCAACCAAATTGTTCAATTCATGTACTCAAAATACACTAAAATCTGACACAAAAGTCAATGCTAATTGCCTGTTGTGCTGTTGTGTGGCATGCATATGTGACAGAGAAAAGATTAGTTGCATTGTTAGTGATGGCTAACGAAAAAGTCAACATTAATGGATTATGGTGTTAAGTCTTTAACTATCCAACAAAGATTAATTATATTTATATCTATAATATTATATTTATTGGTTTTTTGTTTGTAATTGTTTTGTGTTGCTTTATTTATTTTTTGGTTGCATATATTATTATGTATAATGTTTATATCTATTGTGCACTATATTCTTTTTGGTTTATCTCTTTTTCATTTCTTCTTTTTAACTCTTCTATTTTTCTTTATCGATTTTCATATTTGTAAATTTTGAGTTCATTTTTAATTATTTTATGTATTGACATTTTTTGACCCTTTTTTTGATTTCTTTTGGTAATTTGTTTTTTTGTGTTTCTTTTTATTTATTTCTTTTTTGGCTTTTTACTCTTTTTCTTCTCTTCTTTTTTAGCTCTTTAGTTTACTCTCCTTTTTTATTTTTATATTTGTAAATATTGTGTACAGTATTTACAAACATTGTGTACAATATTTACAAATATTGTGTACAATATTTATAAACATTTTGTACAATATTTATAAATATGGTGTATTATATTTTTGAATCTTATGTATGATATTTACAAATATTGCTTATAATATTTATAAATATTATCCATATTATTCGCTTGTATTGTTTTGTTAATTTGATTTTAATTTATGCCTTTTAAATGTTTTTAAGTATTTTATTTCGTTTCATTCTTTTTATTTTATTTTTTAACTTTGTTTCTCTTTCTCTTCTGGTTTCTTTCCCTTAGTTCTCTCTCTCTTTTTTTTCTCCTAATTTCTCTTGTTTACCTTTTCTAATTCTCTTTACCTTTTCCATGTTATTCTTCTCACTTCTTGAATCTTGTGCATCATATTCTCTTCTATATATCCAAGCTTGGTCTGCATTCAACCATTCTTCTTCTATAACTCTCTTCATCTTGATGATGGATCACAGAGTGTTATCCGAAACGTTGATGCAAATAAATTTTACACAGAAAAATCTAGAAAAAAGCACTCTCATTGAACATGGACTGTGGAAATCTAATGTCTCTTGAAGATTAACCCAAAAAAGAAGTCAATGATTGGGACCAACAAAGATATACAAAGCCATGAAATATGTCCAATCACAACAAAACATTACCAATTGATGGAATGATTTTATACCGTGACATTTTGCACTTATGTAGACCTCATTTTTATTTTCATTCAATAGATTGAAGTGCAGTTGGCATGCATGTGTGTAGACAAAGGAATAATTCCATTCTAAATCAATGAAATGAAGAGAAAAGATAGAAAATTATGAATGCAATCTCATTGAAGAATTGGATGTTCCTAACAAAAAAAAACGTTGTGTATTGATGAAATATTGTAGATTTTACATTGACAAATTTTGCACTTATCTAGATCTAATTTCCATTTGATAGATTGAAGAGAAAATGACATGCATGTGTGGAAGGAAAAATATTACTTGCATTGCTAATGCTGGTCAATAGAGAACTCAAAATTTATGAATTATGGTGTTAAGTCTTTAAGTGAGCAAAATACATCAACCCATAAACGCATTCAATGATAAGGAAGAACATAGATTAACCCATTAGAGGGACCAAAAAAATGGAATGACAATGTATAATATATAGCAGCTTTCAAGCACTTTGTTTGTTCCTTCCAACATGATAGACATAGATCCTCTCAACAAAAAGAGCTTTCACACTCATCAAACAATCTGAGCAAATGAATAAACAACGCAAAAAAGATAGTGTAAAAGATTTAGTAAATTACAAATGCATCTCTTTTTGACAAATTTCACCGTCATCTAATAATCTATGCAAATGAATAAATAATACATATAAATCCTTTTCTTAATAGTCTTAAAACTTGACACTAGAATCCATTAATGGGGACTGCACTTTGGTCCATTGATAATAAATAAAAATTAGGGACTAGCAAATGCTAAATGTCCTCGTTAAAATGTCATGCATTGACAGAAGCACTTGGTGTGAAGACATGACTATAGCAAAGAACATTACAAAGCCATAAAATATTTCCAATAGCAAGAAATGATTTTATATAGTGATATTTTGCACTTATGTAGACCTAAATTTCATTTTCATTTAATAGATTGAAGTGCACTTGGCATGCATGTGTGCAGAGAAAAGATTAGTTCCATTCTTAATTGTGGCCAATAGAGAATTCAACATTAATGAATTATGGTATTAGGTGTTTAACTCAATAACATAGACTAACCCATAAAAACACTCAAAGATAGGGGAGAGTAGACATTAAACCGTAAAATGTAGAGAACAACAAACAATACACATTAACCCACAAAATGCAGAGATGTAAAAAACTATAAAATGACACTGTAAAAGATATAAGAACTTTCAAATGCCTCATTTTTCACTTCCAATACGATAGACATAAACTCTCTTCGTAGACATGTATTTCACTCTCTCAATCATTTTTTACATTTCTACAATGGTTTGATCTCTGTTGTTCCTTATCGATGAGTGTTTTAGTGGGTTAATTTCTATTTTTGCAATTTCCTCATTAGCTTTTGATATTTTGGTCATGGTTTTGTATTTTTCAATCCAAATTAATTGTGTGTTCATGAAACAGTCATAGACATTGAAATTATGTCTATCTATTCAAGATATGTATGATGTATTGTGGATGTTTTGATGCATGCACATCATGCATGTAATCTGAGAAAATGAGTAAATAATACAAATAATCCTTTGCTCGACAGACTTAAAACTTCACACCATAAGCTATTAATGATTCTTGCAATTCAGTCTATTCACAATAAATGAAAATGTGCTACTAGTAAATGCACAATGTTCTCTTTGAAACACCACGCATCAACAAAAACATTGGGCACAAAAACACAACTATATCAAAGAACATTACAAAGTCATGAAATATTTCCAATTGCAACAAAACATTAGGAATTCATTAAACTAATTTGAAAAATTAAATTGATTAAAAAACACAAAACCACGAGGAAAATTACAACAAACAATGACAAAATTGCAAAGAAAAGGCTAGTATTGCCGAAAACATTAGTAGGCCAAAAATAAAACATTGTCCACACGATTCCCAAATAATGCACTAATAGGCATGGGCGCGGTTAAAATGGCAATAGCCAATGAAAAATTACAAAGAAAAGGCCAAAATTGCCTTATAATAAAATAATCCCAAAAAAACTAGTTATGTGGATAGGTGGTGTTGTTCATAGTATTTCACATGCCTTGTCTGAAACTCATGCTAACGCTGGGTGTTAGAAATTGAAATGCATTGTTATACCAATGTTATATTTATTATTAAGATTGATAGGTGCCTTGTTTTTCTCAGATGACAATTGTTACTTGGATCATTTTTTGTGTATGTGAATACATAGGAGATTAAATTTATGAGGTGTTGTGTTCTAAATTTACAAGTTGACTCTATTTTTTATTCTTATTTTATACAATCGTAGCCTATTTTTTATGCAAACAAAATTATTCCGATTAAATATAAAAAACCTACTAGATTACAACTATAGTCATGCATCAAGTCTGTTTTCCTATGGTATTCCTTGCAATTATAGCCTTTTTCTACTTTTGCGGGTTCTCTTGCTGTTGTGTAGGTCCTTACAAAAACACTTGAAAACAATGGATCTCTATGTAATTGTGATAGTGTTGTCATTGATGGGAAAAGTCCAAATGCTTATTTAGTTGCACATGAGCAAGGTAAGCTCTAGTTACTATTAGTAAATCTGAGTCTAAAACTAGAATTTATGTAGATCTAAATCATAATACAATAAGAATTAGAGTTTTAGAAATGTAACTAGTGTATTGCTTTGTGCCCTACCTATTATTGTTATCTTCTGTTTGTATATTATTATAGTGCCATTCATCAAAGATATTTTATGCAATCGGTAATTACATATTTCAATCAATATTTCACTTGTATTTGCAATTATAGATAAAAGGATTTAGTCATTTGCTTCCAATTACTTGTAATGGATCTTGTTTTTCTACAAGATTCAAGTGAAATAGATAAGAAACCTTTGATAGGATAGTGTTCATGCTCACAAAGTTCAACTTATAAAAATTGGCCAGCTCACAGAATTGGAAACCTCTATAATTTTCTAGGCATTGATGTTGGTCACAACTAATTTGTTCTAGTTACTACTAATCAGTCACCAAAGTCCGTATTAGAAAGCTTCGCTTATGCTTTTAATCATAGCAAAAGAAATTGTAATTTTGCAAATAAAATTTTGTTGCAAGAATTTGGTAGAGCATAGTTTCCATGGACCTTGGAACATTGTTGCTAGTTATATGTTGGGATAGTGGAATTGCCTTGGACATTAAAAAATTGTTGCTCCTTAGGAATTGAGAAAACATAAATTTCTTGCATATTGCACTTTGTAGTTCCACTTGCTGCAACACACAGATATAGCATAATATCCTTTTGTTCTTGGATGTTGGACATTGTCCTTTGGTTTCTTGGACCAAACAGATAAATCATAATACCCTTTTATTTGACAAAGTTTTTTCTATTTATAGATTCATAAAGTAGAATCCGCTTAGAAATTTCAATGCTACAACTACATTAATACATATATGTATGCATATGCATATTTATATATATATATGTATGTACATGCCTACATATGTATATGTATATATATATATATATATATATATATCTGCATATGTCTGTATGTACACATATATGTATCTAAACTCAAACCATACATGGATTTCAAAACTATATCAAGATTAGTACTAATATTGATCAATTTATAAATGCTTTTGTTTAGTTTCTTTGGTTTTCCTTGATATATTTGCTATTGCTGAGTTTATTTGCTTTTATTTTTGAAGGATCTGGACAACATAGTATCTCCAATTGCATGATACCTTCAAACATTTTGCATTGTTGTTGATCAATGTGAGTAATATATTATCATCCTTGTTTCTCTTTTCCCTATTTTCAAATATCCACTACCTTGATCAATAGTTCTAGAACAAGTCTCATTTTAGTCGTATGAATTGATATTAAGAGTTTGTTCTTGACTTGTAGGATTTTTAGTGCATAATAGTGAACCATAAGCTATAGTTGCAAATCAAGCATTGCTGCTGATCGCGGTGAGTAATTTCCCATTCAATTCTTCTTTCTATGTATTCATCGTTTTGAACTTTGTACATTATTTTATAGTAATTATTGTACTAAATAGCATCAATACAATTTGTATTTCTTGTCCTTCAACACAAAATCTAGTAACATGCTTACAAACAATAGTTTTAAAAGACAAAAACTGTCACAACAACCAATTGTAGTAGAAACCTACAAACCAAGTGTGAATACACCTTTCGCATCAATCAATGAAGTTCTCAAATATGCACATTGTTTTTAAAATTGACTCATTCAATTACAAAGTTGGTGATTGCTTATTTGAAACAGTGCATGTTTTTCTTCATTGTTGTTATACATTGAAAGAGCTATGCAATGGTCTTGTGGACCATTTCTTGCATTTCCTTCACAACCACTACCCTATAGCTTTAGGCTCCTATGGTTCTGATTTTCACCCAACATTGCTCATGGAATTGCATAATATACATGACAAGAACACATATCTATGAAGAATGAGGCTTTCAACCACAAAGATCAACGGTAGAGGTGAAAATGGACTTTGGGTGACATATTCTATCTAAAATGGCTAGCATACCGGCTAAACATACCAAGATGCATTTGGTCTTTAACATACAAAAAAATATACTTGCATTTCAACAAGGATGCATGCAATCTTGCAATTTCAATTCTTTTCCATGATACAATTTTTGTTGTTGTTCACTATGAGCTTGTGTTTTCATAGCTAAATACATACAAATTGCATCCAAAACATCCAACCACATTTCAAAATAACATATAACAACTTGAACAACACTTGGAAAACAATAGCAAATGTGTTTGATACACTTGGACTTTGTAGAGTGGCTACATTTTCTACTACATGTGGTGAAAGCATGTTTTCTGCTATAGTTTTTTTGCTTGCTAAACAATTTGATCTAGTTGCTTTGTGATTTTTTATGGAACATTCATTGGCCAATGCGTTGATAGTTAAAAAAAAAATGCATTGGCTTGTTTTGACACTTTCAATCAATCTAGCATAGGAAGCAACAATCGTCTATTGCAAATACAATCATTGGTTTCTAGGATTGGAATGCCATATGTACAAAGTGGCCTTGAAGGATCTAAATTTTGTGTACTATGGTTGTCCCACATGTTTTCTACAAGAATACACATATGAAAAGAATCTCCATGTCCCAAGGCCAAAACATACTCTAATTGCATGAATCCTAAGAAAAATTTGAACTTAATTTTCTTTGCAAATAGCTCGAGACATTGTCATTATGGACCACTTGAACAAAAAGAATGATTGACTCACAAAATCCATGTCAATGATCAACTTTGTATTCAACATATGACAAGCACTTTTGAATCAGAAACAACAAACAATGTAATTAGTTCTCTTAAAAATAAACAACTACAAAAATATGTACACCAACTGAAACAAAATCAAAATCACATGAGACATTACACTCCCTAAAAGTGAAAATCTGCAAAGTGCAAGTGTCTCATGCAAATATGTCGCAAACTACAAAATCTACTTTTGTCCTATCCAATACCAATCTCACAAGAGTAATTTAGTCTTACAAAGCTACCCCAAAGCTAATTTGTCAACAATCATTACATTCTTTAAAAAAACAAATGCGTAGTGCACAAACGCATTACGATTTGCATATACAAAGTAAAATTCAATTATGTGATCGTAGCCAAAATCCAACGCAAAAACAATCATTATGTTCTTTGAAAAAACAAACAGGGAGTGCAAAAAGGCTTATTCTTTACATTTGCCAAAATTGAAACATAGGACATATGCATATTCTATGGTCTAGAACACAAACACCACTTGTTGACCAACAAAAGCAAAACGCATATGCACAAAAAATAATGCAATCCAAAAATCTATTAACTCATACTTGCAAACGATAAATGACACACCCACTCAACCATGCTCTCTTTGTGACATGCTTCATTTCCATCACAACATTTGTAAAGTTGATGTTGCACTTGTAAAATATTTGTCCTTGCTTTCTATTCAAATGGATGAAAAAAATATAGCAATAGCACAACCCATTTGCAAAGAGTGTATAAAAGCTACATTAGATGGTAAGATCCAATATTTTTCCATGCCCTCAAGAATAAGATGAAATGCACAAATAGATGTTGATCACTCTTTGAATACTCTAGAGGAAAGACTTGTGTTTTTGCACAAATCAAGAAACTAGGATATAAACGAGCACAATATGGCTTGCTTGGGAGAACCATCAATGTTCCTATAGATTTTGATAAAGTACAACAAACATTGCCTAGGCAACCAGATTGAACCATGACAATAGCAGTTAGATTGAAGCGAAAGCTAGAATATGATAATGCATATGCACAAGGTAATGTTAGACCTGCTATAGTCATGAATGCTTTAATTGCCCTATCCAAAACATTGTTGTACAAAAAAGAGAACATATCTATAAATAGAAAGTGGCATGACTTGTTGGAAAAGAAGAAAACACAAAAGCAAACAAATGTTGAAATAGAACCAAGTATGCAAGATGACACATCTGAAGACGATGAAGAACCAATAACTGAATCGGTTATATATTGGTTTAATGAAACACAATAAATCATTGAAATTGCATCATCAAAAGGATTTAAACCTCTTGGTATTTTCCAGGATATGTATGCAGAGGAGATGAACTTTCCAACTTTATTTTATAGTTCGGCTCGACCAATTGACATTACTAAAAAAATGACATACCAAAAAATAGAAAAATGGGAGCTTATGCATAAAGACAATGAATTTGCAACACACATAACAAATACATTTTTAAAGCTATTAAAATTATTATTCACCAAGTATCCTCATTGGAATGGATTTGCATACAAAAAACTGAATTGAAAGGTGAAAAATTGCTTGCAAAAGATGTGTGCAATCCAACAAAGCTTGAAAAAATATTAAGATCTCTATTGGGCTATAGAACATTAAAAAGCATTTGGACCTCGCTAGATCATCTAGAAAACACTAAAAAAACATATTTGCAATGATAAGAGAATTGGGACCTCCAACTTTTTTTGTAACATTAACGTGCTGAGCATTTTGGCAGCCATTGTACAAAGCTTTGCACCAAATATCTATTTCACAACAGTCCAAGTCTAATGAAACTATAGAAGATAGGGACTTGGATTTTGAAATAAGAAAGAATCCAATACTTTGCAGTTGTTATTTCAACCATAGGGTCAATGTGTTCCGAAAAATAATGCTAAAAAACAATGATCTCTTTGGTGAAGTCATGGACTATTCTTTTGTTATAGAATTCCAAAACCAAGGCAATGAGCATGTTCATTTTTTGCTATGGATAAAAATACACCTCTATATGGCAAATACCCAAATAGTGAAATAGAAAGCTTTCTGGAAAAGTATGTTTCATGTGACTCATTGCTACTTGATACAAACCTTTCCAAAATGCAAACGCATCACCATACAAAGAGTTGCAAGAAATACAAAAACTCAAGTTGCAGATTGTAATGCCCTAAATTTAATACTCAAAATACAGTTAAGGACATAACACAATTATCAAATTTCGCTCAAGAATGCTTGCAAAACTCACAAGGCTATTACCAAAGAAGGCACTACAAGGAAGCATACAACATTTGACTAGTTATAGATTGATAAATTTAGTTAGACAACTATATTGCTTATGCAATCCTAGGAGGGTTTTCAAATGGGGACATGGAGATTAAATCAATTAAGATAGACTTATATAGTCCAACCAACACATTCATAAACTGACAACACAATCAAGTCATAAGCTAAACAAATACCTAATATCAATATTAACTCAAAGTAACAAAAAGAGAGAAAACCCTAGGGCCAAACCTAATTCCTCGGGGGCTCGTCTTTGACGGCCTTGCCTACGTATATACTTCGCAGAGGAATCGTAATTCGACAATTTGAACTTCAACCATCACACACTTGGTTGGATGACAATGGGGTATAACCCACAACTGGTTGATGCATAAAACCATCATTTACAACCAAAATTAACTTCTAGTAGTATATAAGACCTATTCCCAAAAGAAGTTACCATACCTATGTTTAAATCACATAATATCACTACTAACACACACAACCATTTCTTATAAACAAATACACACTTGATAGTAAAAGGGATCCACATGATTCCCAACTTCTTCATGGAGGAATGTAAATGAAAAAATATTCAAACTAATATCATAACCTTATATATATTTATACTTCAAATGATATAAATGAACCATCACTTTGTTAAACATGTGATACTAATAACTTAGCATGTAATCCTAATGAATAGTAACTAGGCAACTGATAAAAGAATCATATATGTAGAATAATAATTGATTGAATGGTTTTGAAGGCATCATGATAACATGTAATTTCTAAGATAGTCTTTGAGCTAATTTCTTAAGAAATGGATTGCTCTTATAGTTGGTTCTATAGTGTTATCAAAATTTTAGCATAAAATTCATTATTTGGGAAAATTATTTCCTCTTGTTTTAAGTAATTACCAAAAATACACTTCAGAACATGTAATTTGAAAAGACCACTTGATTATAGAGAATGAAATATATATATATATGTGTGTGTGTGTGTGGACATCATGCAACCATCATATATTGTATGTTTGTATGCTATAATTTCCTCACAACTCATATATTGTAATAGTGTAATTCAATAGAGTTCAATTCTCTTACAAACAAATTTGACAAAAAATCATTCATGTAACACTTAACAATTTTTAATTTGTTGATTGTAGTGAAAAAAAGAAGTATGCATTAAAATAGTGATACTAAACCAAATTTTAAAATTCAAAATGACTTGAAAAGGGAAAAAGATGAAGGACAAAACCCATAAACAATTTTTCATAAAACCTAATGAATGAAGAGCAGTTTTTTCTGCAACTAAATTCACTAGAACTTAATAACATGCTGATCTTTATAGATAACAAAAGAATTAAAATACACCTAACTCTCACATACTTTGGCTAGTTTAAAAAAAATTAAAATGTTATGAAAAGGGGAGAAAGTGACGAGTAAAACCCAGAAATACTTTGGGTCACATCCCAAACATGTTTATTATTATAATTATTTTTCCATTGTAAAAGTGTGATATTAAAACTCTCTTAACACAATGGCATATGATAATGACATGGAGATAGCCTAAACATAAGGAGCTTGGCTAGTTCTCTAATCATATAAAAATTAGTTTAATGATAACAATAATATAGAATTAATGATTATCTATTCAAGTCTGTTATTTAATTTAACATAAGAATTCAGGCTGTTATTAAAGACACTAGTTGAATTATTTGAGAAATCTATCTATTCATATTTTTGGGATCAACCAATACCATAACGACAACCAGTCAAAAACAACTTGTGAAAACTGTAATACTCTGGGAATGTTTTCTTCTTCAATTGAATAATGCTCAGAATAAAACAACCTTTAAGATTTTAATCACATATACTACAGGTAACTCGACCTACCTTGATCTCTTGTTTGTTGTTGGATCTGGACCTTTTAAGATTTTAATCACATGACAATGATTACCCAACTTTCTGCCATCCTCACAAGCTCGCCCAACCCTTCCTATATGCAGCTTCAGCAGGTCGTGAGAATTGACATGTTAGCTTTGCCTCCACTCCCCCTGCCGAAAACATCATCCCCCAATATTATACCTGATCTGGCTTCCCCTCATTTAATCTCTGTAGTGATCTCTTCATAGGAACTAAATATATTGAACATGCTTAATGCAGAGGAGCAGAGCCTTCCATTCTGCAGCCAATGCATATGGCAGATGTAAAACTGAATTCTTCCCCACCATCCCGCCTTGATACATTTCTCCATTCATTAATACTAAAAGATAATAATAATGATTCAGATCCTCCTCCATATTTCCACCAACTGACAAAATAAAAGCATTCTCTGCAATGCTATACACAACTACCTTTTAATGCATTTACGTGAATGGTTCCCTCTACAGCTGGGCATTGAGGGAATTAAATTATTGTGTTGACTGTTGGCTGTTGGTTCTGCCAAGGGCCAAGTACGGATTTCCCCGAATTCCTAGCCCATACCCACATAGTTAAAGAGCCAACTAACCCAATCTATCTTCCATTTTTATTAAATGTGATTATTAGTATTGTTGTCATATGTGATATTTTATGCAGCTATTGTATTTAATTATATCACCAATTATTTGTTGATTTATTAATAATATTATTATTAAGGATTCAAATAACAATAATATTTAATATTTTAGGATATTAAATAAGGCGAAAGTTAATTGCTAGACAAAATTCACCTATGTGTATATCATGGCCTATGCGCCCATAACGCATGGAGAAAAGAGTCGTGACGGAAGAGGTGGGACCCGCCACGACGGAAAAGTTGCCAAATGGAAGGAAAGACCTGACGGCCGGACGTCTCATCTCCCGTGCCGTTTGCTGTCCTGTCACCACGAAATTGTGTTAGTGCCGGCGGTTTTTTCAAAATAATCGTTCGGCATGGACAAAAAGCCTAAAACGTGGCCAAACGAAACCATTATTAGCAAACAATAAAAAGGGCCGACAAGGTCCCATTTTCGCCATTTTTGGACGGCGACGTTTTGGTGGATAGCGAGGGCAAGAGTAGCAGCCAGAGTAGCAGCCATGCGGAACTTGTTCAGGTATGTATATCAACTCTGTGTATGTGCCATCTTGCCATTATGCTATGAACAACGAAGAAATGAACGACATTCGTTGCTCCATTAAGGGTTTGTTATTTTTAGTTGAGGGTTTTAGTTTTGTGTCTCCTCCCATCTATGTTTTTAAAATTATGGGGTTGCCAAAGAATTTATTTAGTTGAAACCATTTTTTTCTATCGAGGGTTTTGAAATTTTTTGTTCGTTTCCTCCCCGTTTGCTATTTATCGAATTTTGCCCTTTCTGAATGAAAAAAGTGACAACCCATTATACAAATATGGGTGAAATTACTGAATAATGTTTGTAGAAAGCAGAATCACCTCCAATAATCAAATGCTATATTTCGAAAATCATGTAAAACCCAACATTCGAAATCATAATTGGGAAAAATAGCAAAAATCCCACATCCAATCCCATTTTTGCCGCCATTTTATACACTCTTGTTTTGGGAAACACACCGTCTCCTAAAACTCAAACTATTGTGAAACCCACTATTTCACTATGACGTCTCTTCATGTTATGTATGTATCCATGGTTTTGAATTTTTTTGTTTGTTTCCTCCCCGTTTGCTGTTTATCGAATTTTGCCCTTTCTGAATGAAAAAAGCGACAACCCATTATACAAATATGAGTGAAATTACTGAATAATGTTTGTAGAAAGCATAATCACCTCCAATAATCAAATGCTATATTTCAAAAATCATGTAAAACCCAACATTCGAAATCATAATTGGGAAAAATAGCAAAAAACCCACATCCAATCCCATTTTTGCCGCCATTTTATACACTCTTGTTTTGGGAAACACAACGTCTCCTAAAACTCGGACTATTGTGAAACCCACTGTTTCACTACGACATCTCTTCATGTTATGTATGTATCCATGTAAGTTCATGTGTATGTTTTTCATGCGTGTTTTCAATGTGCATAGGTGAATTTTGTCTAGCAGTTTGCTGACAATAATCAAATGCTATATTTCGAAAATCATGTAAAACCCAACATTCGAAATCATAATTGGGAAAAATAGCAAAAATCCCACATCCAATCCCATTTTTGCCGCCATTTTATACACTCTTGTTTTGGAAAACACAATGTCTCCTAAAACTTGGACTGTTGTAAAACCCACTGTTTCACTACAACGTCTCCTCATGTTATGTGTGTATCCATGTATGTTCATGTGTATGTTTTTCATGCGTTTTTTCAATGTGCATAGGTGAATTTTGTCTAGCAACTAGCTGGCTCCCAACCATTTGGTGAAAGCTAATTGGGAAATAGTCAAAAAGCCCACTGAAATACTGCACATTGTGTTTCCCAAATTTATAAATTAAAACATCTTGCAAAACCCTCTGCTTGCAACAAAATTACCCCTCACCTTGATGTCGTCTATATTCTGCTCCAAATCCTGCACGTGCACTCCACGCTTCAGCTTATTTGGTCGGTATTCTCCTCGAAGTCATCCACGTGCTCTCAGGCCTTCACCTTTCCCTTTCAACGTGCATACAGGAAACAAAACAAATAGTATTTTCGCTTTGCTTTCTCCAAATAGAAAAGGCACACGTCATTCCCTTCCACTTTTCTCGCGCCACACAAAAGAAATAGGAAAAAGCCCACATCTAGTTCCATTTTTGCCGCCATTTTATACACTGTTGTTTTGGAAAACACACTATCTCCTAAAACTCGGACTATTGTAAAACCCATTGTTTCACTACGACGTCTCCTCATGTTATGTATGTATCCATGTATGTTCATGTGTATGTTTTTCATGCGTTTTTTCAATGTGCATAGGTGAATTTTGTCTAGTAGCTAGCCGGCTCCCAACCATGTGGCGAAAGCTAATTGGGAAATAGAAAAAAGCCCACATCCAATCCCATTTTTGCTACCATTTTATACACTGTTGTTTTGGAAAACACAATGTCTCCTCAAATTCAGACTATTGTAAAACCCACTGATTCACTATGACATCTCCTCATGTTGTGTATGTATCCATGTATGTTCTTATGTATTTTTCATGCGTTTTTTCGATGTACAGAGGTGAATTTTGTCTAGGATTTAGTTGAAATGCAGGTCTCATAATGTTTTTTCTGTCGAGGGTTTTGAAAAACACTCTGTCTCCTAAAAATCATAATTCGTAACTAGCAAAAAGCCCACATCCAATCCCATTTTTGCCGCCATTTTATACATTGTTGTTTTGGAAAACACACTGTCTCCTCAAATTCAGACTATTGTAAAACCCATTGTTTCACTACGACGTCTCTTCATGTTATGTATGTATCCATGGTTTTGAAATTTTTTGTTCGTTTCCTCCCCGTTGCTGTTTATCAAATTTTTCCCTTTTCGAATAAAAAAAGCGACAACCCATTATACAAATATGAGTGAAATTACTGAATAATGTTTGTAGAAAGCATAATCACCTCCAATAATCAAATGCTATATTTCGAAAATCATGTAAAACCCAACATTCGAAATCATAATTGGGAAAAATAGCAAAAATCCCACATCCAATCCCATTTTTGCCGCCATTTTATACACTCTTGTTTTGGAAAACACAATGTCTCCTAAAACTTGGACTGTTGTAAAACCCACTATTTCACTACGATGTCTCCTCATGTTATGTATGTATCCATGTATGTTCATGTGTATGTTTTTCATGCGTTTTTTCAATGTGCATAGGTGAATTTTGTCTAGCAACTAGCCGGCTCCCAACCATTTGGCAAAAGCTAATTGGGAAATAGCAAAAAGCCCACATCCAATCCCATTTTTGCCGCCATTTTATACACTGTTGTTTTGGAAAACACACTGTCTCCTAAAACTCGGACTATTGTAAAACCCACTGTTTCACTACGGTGTCTCCTCATGTTATGTATGTATCCATGTATGTTCATGTGTATGTTTTTCATGCGTTTTTTCAATGTGCATAGGTGAATTTTGTCTAGCAGCTAGCCGGCTCCCGACCATTTGGCGAAAGCTAATTGGGAAATAGCAAAAAGCCCACTTCCAGTCCCATTTTTGCTGCCATTTTATACACTGTTGTTTTGGAAAACACAATGTCTCCTAAAATTCAGACTATTGTAAAACCCACTAATTCACTACGACGTCTCCTCATGTTGTGTATGTATCCATGTATGTTCTTATGTATTTTTCATGCATTTTTTCGATGTACAGAGGTGAATTTTGTCTAGGATTTAGTTAAAATGTAGGTCTCATAATGTTTTTTCTGTCGAGGGTTTTGAAAAACACATTGTCTCCTAAAACTCATAATTCGTAACTGGAAAAAAACCCACATCCAATCCCATTTTTGCCACCATTTTATACACTGTTGTTTTGGAAAACACACTATCTCCTAAAACTCGGACTATTGTAAAACCCACTGTTTCACTACGACGTCTCCTCATGTTATGTATGTATCCATGTATGTTAATGTGTATGTTTTTCATGCGTTTTTTCAATGTGCATAGGTAAATTTTGTGTAGGATTTTGAAATCGGCATATCCTATGTTATATACATATTTGAATTTATGCCTGAAACTGACATATTGTATGTTATATACGTATGTGAATTTTGTTCAGGAGTTAGCTTGCTCCCTCCTTAACTCCTGGAGAAAATTCAGTTATGTATATAACATAGCATATGGCCCCCATAATGCATGGGGAAAAGAGTCGTGACGGAAGAGGTGGGACTGGAGAGGGAAAAGGTTGTCGGATGGGAAGGAAAGACTTGAGGGTGGGATGTCTCATCCCGTGTGCCATTTGCTGTCTCGTTGCAGGGAAATCGTGTCAGCGCCGGCGGGTTTTCAAATTAATTGTTCAGTGTGGACGGACAAAAAGCCTAAAACGTGGCATTCGAAATGATTATTAGCAAATATCTTGTTCAATGACAATAGTTAGTGTTATGCACACAGTAAGAAGATAATGTATTGAACTTGAGCTTCATAATCTTTAACAACCCTTACTTTCAACAAAACACTCTTCTTCGATATCTGCGCAACACATTATTCACATAAAAGTTGCATCATGGAAAACACAATGGGCTGTGGCTCACTTATTATTTTATACAGTCTGTGAGAAATGAATGTTTTGAAGTTCCTGTTGTACTCTTTTAACAACACCTACTTCGAGCAAAACAGTCTTTTTCAATATCTGCCCATATGTTTCCAACACAAAATTCACAAAATAGTAGCATCATGGAAAACACAGTGTATTGTGGCTCACTTCTTTTTTTTTTTCCCGAATGTAACAAAATAATGTTTTCAACTTCCCTTTCTTGTCTTATGGGAGCCGGCTAACTGCTAGTCAAAATTCACCTATGTACATCGAAGAACGCATGAAAAACATACACATGAACTTACATAGATACCTACTTTGAGCAAAACACTCTTTTTCAATATCTGCCCATATGTTTCCAACACAAAATTCACATAACAATAGCATCATGGAAAGCACAGTGGGTTGTGGCTCACTTCTTATTTTATTTTCCGAAATGTAACAAAATAATGTTTTCAACTTCCCTTTCTTTTCTTATGAGACCCCTTTCTTTAAGAAAAACAGTCTTGCTCACTACCTGTTCATATGCTTCCAACAAAAAAATTACTTAACTGTTGCAGTAAGGAAAACACAATGGGTTGTCCCTGACTTTGCAAAAACAGTAAGAAGACAGCAGCTAGTGTTATGCACACAATAAGAGGACAATGTATTGAATCTAAGCTTCATAATTTTTAACAACCCTTACTTTCAGTAAAACACTCATGCTCGATCTCTGCCCAACACATTATTCACAGAATAGTAGCATCATGGAAAACACAGTGGGTTGTGGCTCACTTCTTATTTTTTTCAATCTCCTTGTTTAAATGTAAATGGAAAGCTTAAGGTCTGAGTGCACATGGAGGAGTTGGAGTAGAATACGAACGAAATGGAGGTGAGGGGTAATTTGAAATTTGGGAAACACAATGTGGAGTATTTCAGTTTCTTGAATGTCTTTCAAATCACACATTCCATTGTTGTGTTTAAATTTAAGTCGGTTGATAAAAAAACTGTCCAAAATTATTCTCAATGGGAAACACAGTGCCGAGTTTCATTTTTTTGAATCTCCTTGTTTTAATGTAGAGGGTTTTACAAGTTCTTTGTCTTTGAGATTTGAGAAACAGAATGTGGAGTATTTCGGTTGCTCAAATGTCTTCAAAATCTCACATTCCATTGTTGTGTTTCAATTTTGCACCATTGAAAAAAAAAAAGTGCAGAAAATAATTTTGAATGGGAAACACATTGCTGGGTTTCAATAAAATTTTAATCATCCACTTGAGATGTAAAGGGTCGTCTCATGCTGGGTTGTTTGGTTCTTAAAACCCATGGTTTTGTAAGATGGAATGTTACAAATAGTATGAAAGTCTTCCAGATCACACCTTCCATTTTTCTGTTTAAGTTTGAAGTATGTAACAAATTGCATGCTTCATAACGCATTGCATTTTTCAACCTCAACATCACAATATACCCTAGGCCTTTCTGGTTTTTAGACCAGTATATCTAGGTGTGCACATTCTGTAGTGCATGTCGGAAAATACAATGTGTTTTGAAGCCTGCCTTCACTTCATTCTGTTTTGCAACAATTCATGTTGTAAAACCATTGGTGTTAAGAAAGAATCAGTCCAAATAGTGTTGTAAAACCCTCTGCAACACTATTGGATAGTACATGTCACCTGAATTTGGTCTAATTTCTCCTCCAACTTGTCCATGTGCACTGAAACGTTTAGCTTTCCCTTTCAATTTGCAGAGTGGAAAGAAATAGTATTTTCACCTTTCTTTCTCAAAACAGAAAAGGGCCAATACTTGCAACTATTTCCATACCTAAATTTGGTATGGCCGCATATGCTATCATATACACATAGGTGAATTTTTTTTAGCAATTAGCTTTCACCTTCAATGTGCAGACAGGAAACAAAACAAATAGTATTTTTTCCTTGCTTTCTCCAAACAGAAAAGGCCCATGTCATTCCCTTCCACTATTCCCACACCACACAAAAGGAAACTTGCCAACGAAGCTAACCCGCCCGCTTTTTCACCCGGCAACGGGCGGGAAAACGCACTTGACGACGCCGTTAACTCTTGCTTGACCGTAGATCGAACGTTTCGTCCCCTTCGCCGGTTTCAGGCGTTTGGCGAGCCTTGCACTACAACATCTCATCATGTTATGTATGTATCCATACATGTTCATGTGTATGTTTTTCATGCGTTTTTCGATGTACATAGGTGAATTTTGTCTAGCAGTTAGCCGACTCCCACATTGAAAGGGAAAGCTGAAGGTCAAAGAGCACGTGGACAAATTTGAGGAGAATACCGACCAAATTAGCTGAAGTGTGGAGTGCACGTGGAGGATTTGGAGGAGAATACACACAAAATTGAGGTGAGGGGTAATTTTGTTGCAAGCAGAGGATTTTACAAGTTCTTTGTGTTTGAAATTTGGGAAACAGAATGTGGAGTATTTCAGTTGGTTGAATGTCTTCAAAATCACGCATTCCATTGTTGTGTTTCAATTTCGCACCATTGAAAAAAGAAATTGCAAAATATAATTTTGAATGGGAAACGCAGTGCTGGGTTTCAATAAAAAACCCGTACAAAATTATTCTCAATGGGAAACACAGTGCTGGGTTTCATTTTTTTAATCTCCTTGTTTTAATGTAATGGGTTGTCTCATGGTGGGTTGCTTGCTTCTTAACACCCATGGTTTTCAACACGGAGTGTTACTTGAATGTCTTCCAAATCACACATTCCATTGTTGTGTTTAAATTTTGCAGCATTAAAAAAAAGTGCAGAAAAGAATTCTAAATGGGAAACACAATGCTGGGTTTCAGTTATTCTAATCATTCACTTGAGATGTAAAGGGTCATCTCATGCTGGGTTGTTTGGTTCTTAACACCCATGGTTTTGTAAGATGGAATGTTACAAAACAATATGAAAGTCTTCTAGATCACACCTTCCATTGTTCTATTGAAGTTTGAAGTATGTAACAAATTGCATGCTTCATAACACATTGCATTTTTCAACCTCGACATCACAATATACCCTAGGCCTTTCTGATTTTTAGACCAGTATATCTAGGTGTGCACATTCTGTAGTGCATGTCGGAAAATACAATGTGTTTTGAAGCCTGCCTTCACTTCATTCTGTTTTGCAACAATTCATGTTGTAAAACCATTGGTGTTAAGAAAGAAGCAGCCCAAATAGTGTTGTAAAACCCTCTGCAACACTATTGGATAATATGTGTCACCTGAATTTGGTTTGATTTCTCCTCCAACTTGTCCACGTGCACCGAAACGTTCAGCTTTCCCTTTCAATTTGCAGAGTGGAAAGAAATAGTATTTTCACCTTTCTTTATCGAAACAGAAAAGGGCCAATACCCGCAACTGTTGTTAGGAAAATGTGTCAATGCTGGCAGGATTTCAAAATAATTTATTGGCATGGACAAAAAGCCTAAAATGTGGCATTCAAAACCTTTGTTAGTAAATAATAAAAAGGGCCGACGAGGTCCCATTTTTGCCATTTTTGGATGGTGACGTTTTGGTGGATAGCGCGGGCAAGAGTAGCAGCCATGCAGAGCTCCTTTAGGTATGTATATCCACTTTGTGTATGTGCCATCTTGCCATTGTGCAATGAACAACGAAATCAAGAACGACTATTTGTTGCTAGAAAATAGTATTTTCACCTTTCTTTCTTGAAACACATACATGGATACATACATAACATGAGGAGACGTCATAGTTGGAAAACACACTATCTCCTCCTTGTCACAGAGGGTTTTACAATACTATTTGGGTTGCTTGTTTGTTAAGGAGCCGGCTAACTCCTAGACATACAATTATGCCTGTGTACATCGAAAAACGCATGAAAAACATACATGGATACATACACAACATGAGGAGACATCATAGTTGGAAAACACACCGTCTCCTCTCTGTTGCAGAGGGTTTTACAACACTATTTGGGTTGCTTCTTTCTTAAGGATCCGCCTAAATCCTAGAAAAAATTCACCAATGTACATCAAAAAACGCATGAAAAACATACATGGATACATACACAACATGAGGAGACGTCATAGTTGGAAAACACACTGTCTCCTCTCTGTTGCAGAGGGTTTTACAACACTATTTGGGTTGCTTCTTTCTTAACACCTTATATGGGGACATTGTATTTTCCAACACTGCAAATAGTGCAAGCATTTATTTGGTCGAATTAGATGACGAAAACGAAATTCCATTTTTATCTCATGTTACATACATAGGTGCTTTTTGTTTACGAGTTAGCTTTCTCCTGATTCCTGATTGGAAGAAATGAATTTATAGAACAAAATGAACATTCATTGCTTCACAGTTCTAGCAAAATGGCAAAATGGCACATATGATTGCTGATATATATACTAGTGTTAGCGATAGGTTAAATTGGAAATTAAATTCCCAATGTATAGTTTAATATGTTTGTTTATTGTTTGTGCAAGCTATCATTTTGCACTAAGCATAACATATAAATTCTATATTGGGGAAATTTGGAAGAAATACAATTATTTCTAGCACCAAATTTCTTTAATTTTCCAATTTAATCTATCGCTAACACTTGTCTTTCTTCCAGGTGGTTTATATAGGCCACAAAAGAAGATTCAACAAAACAAGGGCAGGTGAATTGACAAGGATGCTTTAGGAGATGTGAACCTTCTGCAGTAAATACAAATGATTCTGACTTCCATAGCTTGAATCGCAAGTGTAGTGGACGCATAGTAATGTTAATAATAATAAATGTAAGAACATAAATTGACATTTTATTGTAAACTATATCCTAACAGGGTTAGTATAAAGTAGAATTCTATAGCATATAAACAAAAGTTCCACTAGGTTTTGTTGTAAAATGATTTAGTGAAAAAATATTCCTCAGGAGATAAAGAAAAATAGCACACCTACCAGTTGAACAAGGCTTTACAATAATAAGTTTCTATAGGATACCTACTAGAGTTGAACAAGGCTTTAGAATAATAAGTCTCTATAGCATACCTACCAGAGTTGAACAAGGCTTTAGAATAATAAGTTTCTATAGCATACCTACCAGAGCTGAACAAGGCTTTCCTTGTTGCAGAGTTTATTTTAGTAAAACATATTTTATAATAGCATAAAGAAAAGGAAAATTTTCCATAGCATTATCTACCAGTTGAACAAAGGTTTTCATAGCTCGGTAACTTTATTTGCCATAAAGTTGATCTTGGTCTAACAACTTACAGGTTACTAAAGAGTATTCAGTCCGCCCACTACTAAAGGGCTGCTAAATTAAATAAAGTTTAGAACATATGAATATTAAACTCATATATGCAAAGCAGAGCCAAATTTAATAGCTTTGGCTAGTTGTCAGTGGAAGGTCCCTACTAGAATAAACACATTTGTCTCTTCATTAAGATGACAGTTTTGTATGAAGTTTCCTAACTGTATAAGTCATCGTCATCTTTATTATCTGTTGTAGAAAATACATGTGAAGCCCCAGTAGGAGTACCAACAGGTCTGTATGGAGATCAAAACTCATAACCAAAGCCTCGAGATTGTTGTAGTGTTTGTGGAAAGGCTTGATACTTCCAAATATCAGCATCACTAACAGTTCTTTGGGAATATTTCATAGACTCCTCAAAATGAGCAGCTTTTATTTCAGCCACCTCATTACTATCATCCTCATCCATTGCCTCAGGATTCTCGGCTCTTTTTCATTCACATTGAATTTCCAAACCTTCTAAGTGACGGGTCAATATTATTTGGTTGGTTAGTTGCTGCAATCACAATAACATGAGCAGGAGACTTAAGTCCATCCATAACTGTAAGAAGTTGAGAAACAATTCACCTGTCAACTTCACTGTGGTTTTTTTCCCTCTTGAAAGCTATGGAATCAATTTCATCAATAAATATAATGGAAGGTGAATTCTTCTCAGCCTCCTGAAAGCCTTCCGGAGATTGCTTTTGCTTTCTATGACCAACTTTGACATAATTTCAGGTTTCACTTGCAACTACCCTACTAATTAAGGTTTTCCCAGAACTAGGTGGCCCATAAAGTAGAATACCCTTTGGGGGTTTCACACCAATTGATTTGAAGAGTTGTGGGTGCCTGAGAGGAAGTTCTACCAATTCATGTATTCGAGCCATTTGTTTCCGTACACCACCAACATCATCATAACCTCTTTCATCTAATCTATCTTCATCCTTCTGCTTTATAGGCTCCCATTCACAGAAATTTTAGTATCTGGAGGAACAACACAGTATTCCCCAGGGTCTATCTCGATTACCTTAAACTCCACACTATGCATACCACCTCTTACAAAGAAAAGATCACATTTTGGCACATAGACTTCACAAAGGCAAAAAGGCAGAGGGTTTTACAAGACTATTTCGGTTGCTTCTTTCTTAACACCTTATATCAAGACATTGTGTTTTCCAACCGTGCAGATAATGGGAGCATTTAGTTGGTCGATTCAGATGAGGAAAATGAAATGTCATTTTCATCTCATGTTTACATAAATAGGTGCTTTTTGTTTATGAGTTAGCTTGCTTGTTTCTTAACACCTTATATCGAGACAGTGTGTTTTCCAACTGTGCAGATAATGTGAGCACTTATTTGGTCGAATCAGATGAGGAAAATGAAATGCCTTTTTAATCTCATGTTACATAAATAGGTGCTTTTTGTTTATGAGTTAGCTTTCTCTTGATTGGAACAATTCAATTGTTCTCATTAGTTGCACAGTTGGAAAACACACTGTCTCCTTTCTATCACAGAGGGTTTTACAATACTATTTGGGTTGCTTGTTTGTTAAGGAGCCGGCTAACTCCTAGACATACAATTACACCTATGTACATCAAAAAACCCATGAAAAGCATACATGGATATATACACAACATAAGGAGACGTCATAGTTGGAAAACACACTGTCTCCTCTTTGTTGTAGAGGGTTTTACAACACTATTTGGGTTGCTTCTTTCTTAACAGCTTATATGGGGACATTGTATTTTCCAACACTGCAAATAGTGCGAGCATGTATTTGGTCGAATCAGATGACAAAAATGAAATGCCATTTTTATCTCATGTTACATACATAGGTGCTTTTTGTTTACGAGTTAGCTTTCTCCTAATTCCTGATTGGAAGAAATGAATTTATAGAACAAAATGAACGTTCATTGCTTCACAGTTCTAGCAGAATGGAAAAATGGCACATATTATTGCTGATATATATACTAGTGTTAGCGATAGGTTAAATTGGAAATTAAATTCCCAATGTACAATTTAATATGTTTGTTTATTGTCTGTGCAAGCTGTCATTTTGCACTAAGCAGAACATATAAATTTTATATTGGGGAAATTTGGAAGAAATATAATTATTTCTAGCACCAATTGTCTTTAATTTGCCAATTTAATCTCTTGCTAACACTTGTATTTCTTCCAGGTGGTTTATATAGGCCATGGAAGAAGATTCAACAAAACAAGGGCAGGTGAATTGACAAGGATGCTTCAGGAGATGTGAACCTTCTGCAGTAAATATAGGTGATTCTGGCTTCCATAGCTTGAATCGCAAGTGTAGTGGATGGTTAAATTTCCAAAATTGAATATGCATTTAGAAGTGCCGATTTGTTTGAAATTGTGAAATGTTGGGGTTTTTATTCAGCTGTCATTTTCATGTCATTCTAAAGTGTTTTGCGGTAATTTGAAATCTTTCACCAAAAGAGTATATATGTGGTGCATAAGTTTTTTCGTAATAGTTCTTTTTACATTTTCGCTATTTGTATACAATATTTAGTAAGTTATAAATGGTTCATTTTTTAACATCTGATGGAAAATTTGTAGAATGCTATTTCTTTATTCTATTTCTACTCTTTTTGAGTATGTTTTGATCTGGCCACCACACTACAAAAAGATGTGCACATATAACAAGCGACTACTCCAAATAGTTCTATGCATTGTATTAAATAGAACTCGATAAAGCCAATGGGTAGGAATAACTTAATTGATAATTTGGCCTACTCCCATTACTTGGCCCTAAATATTATAGACAAATTGTAAAAGAGCTATTAGAATAACAACATACATGGAAACAAAAAGTGACGAAAAGGGCAGACGGGATGAAACATCCGAGCTACGGTCAGGCAAGAGTTAACGGCACTGCTAGGTGCGTTTTCTCGCCCGTTGCCGGGCTCCAAAAGCGGGCGGGTTAGCTTCGTCAGCAAGTTTCTTTTGTGTGGCATGGGAAAAGTGGAAGGGAATGACGTGGGACTTTTCTGTTTGGAGAAAGCAAGGCGAAAATACTATTTGCTTTGTTTCCTGTCTGCATGTTGAAAGGGAAAGCAGAAGGTCTCAGTGCACGTGGACGACTTCGAGGAGAATACCGACCAAATTGAGGTGATGTGTACTATCCAATAGTGTTGCAGAGGGTTTGAAAACACTATTTGGGTTGCTTCTTTCTTAACACGTAGGGTTTTCCAACATGAATTGTTGCGAAACAGAATGAAGTGCATACTATGAATTACACTATGTGTTGAGGGTTATTATTGTCCCCGTTAAATGAGAGATGTGCTATTTGATAAAATAAAACACCATCTATACATTTGTATATTTGCATTACAAGACAAAGGTTGGGTATACCGTATAAGTAAAGGCAGGCTTCAAAACACATTGTATTTTCCAACATGCACTACAGAATGTGCACACCTTGATATACTGGTCTAAAAACTAGAAAGGGCTAGGCTATGTTGTGATGTGGAGGTTGAAAAATGCAATGTGTTATGAAGCATGCAATTTGTTATATAATTGAAACTTAAACACAACAATGGAATGTGTGATTTTGAAGGCATTCAAGTAACATTCCATGTTGCAAGACCATGTGTGTTAAGAAGCAAGCAACCCACCATGAGATGACCCTTTACATTTAAACAAGGAGATTCAAATAACTGAAACCCAACACTGTGTTTCCCATTGAGAATAATTTTGTACAATTTTTTTACTGAGACCCAGCACTGCATTTCCCATTCAGAATTATTATTTGCAGTTTCTTTTTTCAATGGTGCGAAATTGAAACACAACAATGGAATGAGAGATTTTGAAGACATTCGAGCAACTGAAATACTCCACATTCTGTTTCCCAAATCTCAAAGACAAAGAACTTGTAAAACCCTCTACATTAAAACAAGGAGATTCAAAAAAATGAAACCCAACACTGTGTTTCCCATTGAGAATAATTTTGGACAATTTTTTTATCAATCGACTTAAATTTAAACACAACAATGGAATGTGTGATTTGGAAGACATTCAAGAAACTGAAATACTCCACATTGTGTTTCCCAAATTTCAAATTATCCCTCACCTCCATTTCGTCCGTATTCTACTCCAACTCCTCCACGTGCACTCAAACCTTAAGCTTTCCATTTACATTTAAACAAGGAGATTGAAAAAAATAAGAAGTGATCCACAACCCACTATGTTTTCCATGATGCTACTGTTATGTGAATAATGTGCTGGACAGAGATCGAGCATGAGTGTTTTGCTGAAAGTAAGGGTTGTTAAAAATTATGAAGCTCAAATTCAATACATTGTCCTCTTACTGTGTGCATAACACTAGCTGCTGTCTTCTTACTGTTTTTGCAAAGTCAGGGACAACCCATTGTGTTTTCCTTACTACAATAGTTAAGTAAATTTTTTGTTGGAAGCATATGAACAGGTAGTGAGCAAGACTGTTTTTCTTAAAGAAAGGGGTCTCATAAGACAAGAAAGAGAAGTTGAAAACATTATTTTGTTACATTCCGGAAAATAAAATAAGAAGTGAGCCACAACCCACTGTGCTTTCCATGATGCTACTGTTATGTGAATTTTGTGTTGGAAACATATGGGAAGATATTGAAAAAGAGTGTTTTGCTTAAAGTAGTTGTTGTTGAAAGAGTACAACGTGAACTTCTAAACATTCATTTCTCATAGCCTGCATAAAATAATAAGTGAGCCACATCCCACTGTGTTTTCCATGATGCAACTGTTATGTGAATAATGTGTTGGGCAGAGATCGAACAAGAGTGTTTTGCTAAAAGTAAGGGTTGTTAAAAATTATGAAGATCGGATTCAATACATTGTCCTCTTACTCTGTTCATAACACAGAGTGGATATACATACCCGAAGGAGCTCTGCATGGTTGCTACTCTTGCCCTTGCTATCCACCAAAACGTCGCCGTCTAAAAATGGCAAAAAAAGGGACCTTGTCGGCCCTTTTTATTATTTGCTAATAATGGTTTTGTTTGGCCACGTTTTAGGCTTTTTGTCCATCGACGCCGAACGATTATTTTGAAAAAACTGTTGGCACTGACAAGATTTCCTGGCGATGGGACAACAAACGGCATGGGGGATGAGACATCTAGCCATCATGTCTTTCCTTCCGTCTGGCAACCTTTTCCATCACTGCGGGTCCCACCTCTTCCATCGCGGCTCTTTTCTCCATGCGCTATGGGCGCATAGGCCATGATATACCCATAGGTGAATTTTGTCCACAAGTTAAGGAGGGAGCAAGCTAACTCTTGGACAAAATTCACATATGTATATAACATAGGATATGCCAGTTTCAGGCGTAAATTCACATATGTATATAACATAGGATATGCCGGTTCCTCTGCAACAGAGAGGAGACAGTGTGTTATCCAACTATGACATCTCGTCATGTTGTGTAGTATCCATGCATGTTTTTAATGCATTTTTCAATGTACATAGCTGAATTTTGTCTACGGGTTATGCCGGTTTCAAATTCCTAGACAAAATTCACCTATGCACATTGAAAATCACATGAAAAACATACATAAGAACATACGTGGACACATACATAACATGAGGAGACGTCGTAGTCAAACAGTGGGTTTTACAATAGTCTGAGTTTTAGGAGACGGTGTGTTTCCCAAAACAACAGTGTATAAAATGGCGAAAAAAATGGGATTGGATGGTGGCTTTTTGCTATTTTTCCCAATTATGATTTCGAATGCCACGTTATGCCCTTTTCTATCCATTCCGAAAAACTATGCGAACAATGGTGACATTACGGGTTTTACATGATTTTTGAAATATAGCATTTGATTATTGGAGGTGATTCTGCTTTCTACAAACATTATTCAATAATTTCATTCATATTTGTACAATGGGTTGTCGCTTTTTTCATTCAGAAAGGGCAAAATTTGTTAACCAGCAAACAGGGAGGAAACAAAACAAAAATTTCAAAACCCTTAACACAAAAAGAAATGCTTCAAACCAGCATATCCTATGTTATATACATATGTGAATTTTGTCCAGGACTTAGCTTGCTCCCATTATATATAACCTAAATGATCCTAAAGCTAAAAAATAACCATAATTATTTAAGCTTTTGAGAAGCGACGGACAACCCGCTGGGTTTTCCATACTGCAACTTTACTTTTTTTTTTGTGTGCAACTTTTCTTGCAAGCAAGGGCAGTTATAAAATATGAAAGTGACCTTCAATACATTGTTTTCTTACGGTGTGCATAACACTAAGTTTCATCATTGAACAGTATTTGGAAAGTGAAGGACAACCTAGAGTGTTTTCCATCATGTAATATTTTTTGTGCATCTTCTGTTTGAAGCATATTCCGATATTGAAATGGAATGTTTAGTGCATGTGATGGATTCTTATAAAATATGAATGTGAACTTCAATACAGTGTTTTGTAACAGTTTGCATAACAGAAAGTGTTGTCTTTTAACAGTTTGTTACTTGTATAGCATTTCAATTTCATTTGTTCATTTTCAATTTCTTCTTTCCATTGAAAACAATATATGCTTGATTACTGCAAAATTGTGCAATAAATTTTTGAACTTTAACTATCCATAACACTTGCAAAATTTTTACAGTTTACAGGAAACCAACGATGCGTACTGTAAAACAGAAACTGGCTCCTGCAGTGAAGAACGTCATTAATGTGGACACCACACCTGAAAGGTTGTTTAGTAGGGCATCTTCTTCGGGGTGGTCCCATTCACGAAACATGCAGGTAAGATCTGGTGATTATAAGATGCAATCCAATGTACAATTTTAATTTGTCATAAGTGGTTATGAGGTTGATTGGAAAGTGGGAATGTTTTATTCAGAAGGCAGCAACCGCAGTATGGAGGAAGTCCCCTCAGTTTATGAAAACGGTCAACCATAAGGCAGCAACATGTTCGGTAATTGATTGTGAACTTCCAATTGCCCTTCCCTTCCTATGCATGAATCATAATGCTTTTTAATTTCAGTTCGAAAATATCATGTCTCTTACAAATATTTGATTTTTGCATATATCGTTCCTTTGATTCAGGAAAATAATTAGGGAGATGATATCGCTCTTGCCATAGTCCATGACCGGAAGGAAAACCATGCAGAGGGAGACCCTAGGGATGGAGAGGGATCCAATGAAGCATGGGGTGATGTACTGGGCGGGAAGGTAGATATAATAACTGAATTATTGCATTGTTTGGCTGTGTATATATGTTGTGCATTCAATTTGATTGAATATCAAATATATTAAGTGATTTTCTTTTCCAAACTTGTTGTGCAGGTTGCTGCTGAATACAAAAGAGAAATGGTGAATGGCAGATATATATATTATTGTATTGTAGAAGAATGTACCATAAAGTATTATGATTGGAGAGTGTTCAACATGCATAGGTTTCAGCATCACCACCTTCCTATTCTTGATGCACCAAAGTGTGGGCGAGCTGTGTTGGGGGGGGAACCAAAACAACCTGCTCCTCCCCCTAATAAATTGAAAGAGTACCTTCTAAAGAAGGTGGAAAATACAGAGTACCAAATGAATATACGAAGCATCTGCAGCAGAAGCATGTTATTAGACGTGTTTGTCAAAATTTTGGGAAACAAAACTTCCTTCAACTTCCCAAAGAAGGAAAGGATGAGGTGAAGAAGCAAATGGCGTTATACAACACTGCCGAGATGAAGGAGCAGAGAAGGCAAAGAATATTACGATTGCAGGAGAGAAAGAGACAGGAAGGAATGGTAATGTCGAACTGAATTGTTAAATGTGAACTTTCCTTGCTTAATCTTTTCTGTTGTGATGCATAGAAGGTTCACTTAACGTTAACTTACATGACATGCCGGGGTGATGGTCGAGAAGCGATTTCTTCCCACCAGCAAAGCAAGGCTCATTCACTAGAGGAAGCTGTGGCCACGAAAGGCAAAGATGGTGTTGTTCCTCCCACCCCTGCATATAAGATTTAGAATAAGCATCCTACACAGTTGAAAGTTTCAAGGCACCATCTGAAGAAGAAATGAAAACAATAGATGATCTCCAAATCTTCTGTTTACTGTAAAGTTTGTTTTGCTTATTTGAATGAATTGGTTGCATGCATCTGAGTTTGGTGCAACGTTTCAATTCCTCCTATTACACAACAATGATGAGCAACAAACTGCTGCCCTCAAGTAGGTTTTTGTGATCTTTGATGGTGAACAATTTCCCATGGAAGCACCAGATGATGCTGTTCCTCCCGACCCACCGTCTAACAATGTTGAGAAGAAGAAGAATAAGAATAAGAAGAAGAATGAGCATATGTCGTCAAATGTGTCAAGGTGCCTTGACATGGAGGAAGTAGAAGAAACAGTGAATTGCAATTCTTTTATTTAATGCTTGTTTTGATTATTTCAATGAATTGGTTGCATGCACCTGAATTTGAAATGACCTTTTAATTCTTGCTATTATAGGGCAAGGATAAACAATGAAGTGCTGGCCTTGACCTAATTGGCGAAGTCGTTGTGATTGACATGAGAGAGGCTAATACAGATGGACATGCGGATGGGGAGAGCACTGGCCACGAAGTTGCACAGGGTAACACAGATGGTCATGAGGATAGGGAGAACACTGGGCTGAATGTGGAACTGGGTGATAGAGATGGACATGGGGACGGGGAGAGCACTGGCTTGCAAGTGGGAGAGGGTAATAAGGATGGACCTGGGGAGGAGGAGAATGCTGGCCTGCAAGGGGGAGATGGCAATAAAGATGGAAATGGGGACAGGGAGAGGTGCAGCGTGCCATCTATATTGGTATGAAACCAAACACACTTCCATGCTCTGTTCTTATTTCTTTAGGAATCTTTTAATGTGCCTTCAATTATGCTTCACGTCAATGATGTTTCCATTGTAGGAAAATCCTGTGGATGAATAGATGATAGAGCTCAACGACATAACTTTTAAGGTCGATGATCACGTTGACCTTTGGAGGTGGCATAAACGGGTTGCGAAAGGCATTCTAGAGGTTGTCGCCAGAAACGCTCACACCCACTTCTTGAGGCACCCTAAAAATTGTGCGAGAGTCAGCATTGTTGAGGCCATTGATGGACGATGCCACATGCCTTTTCCCATGCCTGGCGCAGAGACCATTGTAGAGTGCGTGGGCAACTTTGTCATATGGCAGCTTGTCGAGATGAAGCATTTTATTCCAGAGGTACACATAAATGATATGTTGCTGTATATATATCATACTGCGTATATTGTTTCCATGCGTACGTTAATTCTCATTAATTGTTTGCTATAGGGTGAAGCTGTTAAACCTAACATAGACAAAGCACAGAGTACGAAGAAATCTGTTGTTTCACGTTCATCATCTGCGAGGGTTTGTGGATCTGGAATCACCCCCCCCTGAAATACACGAGGACCCTAAGAAACGTGCCATATTTTATGCAGGCCTGAACTTGATTGCAAGGAATAGGCAGCATAGGAATTGATGAGACAGGCTCCAAATACCGATTCTGCTCTGTGGGTTTAAATATTTCAATATTGAACAATTGTGGTGTAGAGATACACCATTTGCATATGTTTCAACACTATGGTGTTATACATTTGATATGAGAATTTTCATGGGCTTCTTTAATCATTTTATTATTATACAATTATGCTGAACATATAGGCATATATACTTATTTCATGTCATTGGATCAAATAATTGTTATCCATTTCATATCAGACTTTAAGAAAAACAGTCTTGTTGACTATCTGTTAATATGTTTGGAACACAAATTTTACATGACTCTTGTGTTGTCCCCTCTGGCATGTGTTGGCATTAATGTCAAAGCAATAAGACAATAAGATGTTCTTGATTGGTAAACAAGTCAGTATTGGTTTGGTAATTTAGTTCATGGTCTCTTCATTTCACTTCTTTGATAATCACTTGACTTGGCATACAAATGTTTTTCAACTCTAGTACATTGCATATTGTTTCATGTTCATTCATCTTGCATATTGTGATAAGGATCTAAAATTCTGACTATATGCAAATAGAATTATATGAGTTGAAACAATTATGAAGAAAGTTTTGCTCCTCATGTTCATTTATTTATCATGTCATTCAGTTATAAAGTTGTTGTAAGACTATGTTATCTTGTAAATATTTCAGCTTTTCGGTTTGTATAATGTTCAGTCTCCGCAATCTGGTTATGGTCTTTATGTTCATACATGTTAAAAATCATCAAACATGCTTCATAACTAAATTGCTCTAGAGCTTGCACTTTACATTTGGTTATTAATGCTAAAGTGGTTGGTATGGGAACAATCGATGCCACCATTTATCAATAAATTTGAGATTTAACAAAAAAAAAAAAAACAATCCATGAGGTACGGGATTTGAAACCCATTAAGTGTCGATAATCTAGTTTTGGATTGTGATAATCCATACGAGTGGATAGAATGATATACTAATATTTCAAATGCACCATTTCTAATGCATATTATATATATATAACTACCTAAAAAATATTGTTGGGTCTCAATCCTGGAAACATAGAAATAAGGACTATCCATGACTCACTCACAAGATCAAATCAACTTCCGAATTAACAAGGTCTGCCTCAAGAAAAGAATGATGAAAATCAGACTCATGTCAACAATTGTAAAGGTGATTACAATAGGCCCATCAAAATATCTCAATCAAGTAATGCAGGCTATGAGAAATGAATGTTGTGAATTTCTCGTTGTACTCTTTTAACAACACCTACTTTGAGCAAAACAATCTTTTTCAATATCTACCCATATGTTTCCAACACAAAATTCACATAACAACAACATCATGGAAAACACAGTGGGTTGTGGATCACTTATTATTTTATTTTCCAGAATGTAACAAAATAATGTTTTCAACTTCCCTTTCTTGTCTTATGAGACCCCTTTCTTTAATAAAAACAGTCTTGCACACTACCTGGGCCACTACCTGTTCATATGTTTCCAAAAAAAGTTTACTTGAATGTTGTGGTATGGAAAATACAATGGGTTGTCCCTGACTTTGCAAAAATAGTAAGAAGACAACAACTAGTGTTATGCACAGAGTAAAAGGAAAATGTATTGAATATGAGCTTCATAATTTTGAACAACCCTTACTTTCAGCAAAACACTCTTGCTCGATCTCCGCACAACACATTATTCACATAACAGTAGCATCATGAAAAACATAGTGGGTTGTGGCTCACTTCTTATTTTATTTTTCGGAATGTAACAAAATAATGTTTTCAACTTCCCTTTCTTGTCTTATGAGACCCCTTTCTTTAAGAAAAATAGTCTTGCTCACTACCTGTTCATATGCTTCCAACAAAAAATTTACTTAACTGTTGCAGTATGGAAAACACAATGGGTTGTCCCTGACTTTGTAAAAATAGTAAGAAGACAGTAGGTAGTGTTATGCACAGAGTAAGAGGAAAATGTATTGAATCTGAGCTTTATAATTTTGAACAACCCTTACTTTCAGCAAAACACTCTTGCTTGATCTCCACCCAACACATTATTCACATAACAGTAGCATCATGGAAAACACAGTGGGTTGTGGCTCACTTCTTATTTTATTTTCTGGAATGTAACAAAATATTGTTTTCAACTTCCCTTTCTTGTCTTATGAGACCCCTTTCTTTAAGAAAAATAGTCTTGCTCACTACCTATTCATATGCTTCCAACAAAAAATTTACTTAACTGTTACGGTATGGAAAACACAATGGGTTGTCCCTGACTTTGCAAAAACAGTAAGAAAACAACAGGTAGTGTTATGCACAGAGTAAGAGGAAAATGTATTGAATCTGAGCTTCATAATTTTTAACAACCCCTACTTTCAGCAAAACACTCTTGCTCGATCTCCGCCCAACATAATATTCACATAACAGTAGCATCATGGAAAGCACAGTGGGTTGTGGCTCACTTCTTATTTTATTTTCCGGAATGTAACAAATTAATGTTTTCAACTTCCCTTTCTTGTCTTATGAGACCCCTTTCTTTAAGAAAAACAGTCTTGCTCACTACCTGTTCATATGTTTCCAACAAAAAAATCTACTTAACTGTTGCGGTATGGAAAACAAAATGGGTTGTCCCTGACTTTGCAAAAACAGTAAGAAGACAACATGTAGTGTTATGCACAGAGTAAGAGGAAAGTGTATTGAATTTGAGCTTCATAATTTTTAACAACCCTTACTTTTAGCAAAACACTCTTGCTCGATCTCCGCCCAACACAAAATCCACATAACAGTAGCATCATGGAAAGCACAGTGGGATGTGGCTCACTTATTATTTTATTTTTCGGAATGTAACAAAATAATGTTTTCAACTTCCCTTTCTTGTCTTATGAGACCCCTTTCTTTAAGAAAAATAGTCTTGCTCACTACCTATTCATATGTTTCCAACAAAAAATCTACTTTAAGAAAAACAGTAAGATGACAGCAGCTACTGTTATGCACACAGTAAGAAGACAAGAAAAGTTGCAGATTTTGATATTCCATTTCAGCATTCCATTTCAATATCCTTATACATTTTGATGAGAAGATGTACAAGAAAAGTTGTAGAATGGAAAACACAGATTGTAAGAAAGTAGTGTATTCAAGTTCACCGTCAAATTTTATAATAACAATACGCATTAGATAATGAAATGTAAAAAATATTTCGCATCAATATTACACAATATGAACAAAATTACAATGCACATTTAATATTGCTCACACTGAAGAATATGTCAACCATTTACGAACACGTATAATCTTTGTGTTCTCAGCATCTGGAAGCATTTTTCGCACTCTGATTGTCAAGGTAGAATTGACAGCATACAATGTTGACACCCCGTAATTCTCATGTAGCAGCCTGAAGGAGGGCCTCACATGGTGGATCTCAAACCTGACAATGTGGTTGAATTTGAACACGGCCAACAACCATTCCTCCATAGGACCTTTGTGATTACTAATTACAGATTCCCCCTTGAGGAATCTCATAAACCTCATGCTCAGCTGATCCATAAGATTGTGCCTCTGTATGATAACTGTTGGTCTAATGCACACCTTCCATATGCATCCAGCTAGGAAAAGGTCTCAAATTTCTCGATAAACAGACATTGGCCAATCACATAAATTGACAATCTCTATTTGTAGATTGTAATATTGAACATCCATGCCCATATGTGCCCAAACTCCAAAGACGCTATTGAAGAAGTGAGCATAATTATCATATTGTAAATATGTGCGGTTTGGACCTTTTTTATTAATTCTCATTAATATCTTTTCATGCAACCTGTACGGGAGGCTGAGTTCCTCGATTTGAGCAAGAATATTGCATGGCAGATACGGGTGGTAATTCTTCAACCAACTAGCCACCCATGCTCGAGAACTGTGAGACATCTTCTATAGGACTGCAACAACAGGTTGTACAATTCCTGAAATGAAAGACAAAACAACTATTATAGACGGTAGACATGCATTCTCTAATTAGAAGGACATTGTCAATGCAATAGAAAGAGTGAAAAAATAAGCGAGCAAAGTGGACTTATTTAGATAGTGTATGCACTAAAGATATTCTACCTATTGTTTCAACTGAACGAGGCGACACGTGCAGTATCTCGGAAGGGCATATGGCAATGCACGATTCGAGCAGTGGGAAGAACAATGCCTGAAAGGAAAGAGAACAAAAATTTCAGCACATACAACAACATTCTGTAATTGGAAACACACGAAACAGTTGGTAAAAAATATTGAAAGCGAAATAAAACTTTTCATAACTAAGTAACTGTGTATGGACGGTGTCTTTTCCAACATGGAAAATAATTTGAGCATTTTATTTCTTGCAATCACATGAGTTGAAGTACTGAATTGTACAAAATATAGTTTTGTTACGAATACAAGATGCAAATAATCACAATTGGAGGATGGAAAACACAATGGGTTCTGCCTAACATTTTTATTTTCTGCATACTGTAACAAAAGAAGGTCTCGAAGTTCACCTTCTTGTCAGTCTTAATTAGTCATGCTTGAAGAATTTTACAGGCTTAATTATTTTGTTTGTAAAATAGGCCTATTTTGGGGTCCATGACAAAGAAGAAGAGCTTGTTTGAAGTGTTTGTTCCATAAGGTATTTTATGTTCCAGAAACCCATCTGTGCCAAATTTTTACAAACCAAAAATTGAGATGCTATTGTTTTGAAAAGAATGCTTGAAAACATGACTCTACTGCTGGAAATGCACTTAATTAGCTAAAATCTAGAAAGGAGCAGGTCTTAAATCATCATCTACTTTTAAAAATACAAAGGCTGAAGGCAACACTGATCTACTAAACCCTTACTTTATGCACAAAAAAACCTCTATCAAATGAGGCTTTAATAGAATACTGTATTCGAAACCTTCCCATGCTCTACCATCATATGAAACATGTTTAGAAATGTCTGCCCATGCTTTAGGAACAAACTTTCAGCCCCTTTGAATGCACTTTCCTCAGTTACCAACTTGTACACATCCTTTTTCATTGGAAATCTTCTATATTCTATAAAGATCAGCAACCAAACATTGAATGGTTTGCTTCCCCTACATCATTCAACAAATACACTTCTTAAATTATATAACGTCATACCAAAAAATGGACTTATGTAAGCAAAGTTATTAAATTTGAACCATACCTTCCATTGGATTTACACCCGCAAAAGACAGTCACCGACGAGGACTCCTTTCTCGAGTTTGGAATGTTGAAGCGAACAAAAAAATCCATAAATGAAATCATAAAGTTCATGGTGTGGTACAAGCACATACTGGAAAAAGGAATGTGCAAAAACAGTTCCTATTACAATAAAGAAATTGAAATGGGTTTTCTCATACTCACTCGTATTAGATGTTGTATCCTCTGCCACATCCATAGCAGTTGCACCTGAAGTCTGACATTGCATATTGACATTCAAATTCAAACTATTATTCACGGACAATGGAAAGGAGTCATCCAAAGGGGTTCGATGATCTGACTGTTATGTGGAATGCTTCGTACACTGGGTTGGATGTCGACGACGATCCCTGGTTGCATTAAACCATGGATGCATGTGAACGGTGCTACTTGCAGCTTGATCAGGATCCATAATGAATTCAAACAGAAATGCATTTGATTGCCGTAGGTCTTCTACAAACCTGTCCACGCATTTTGCATATGATTGCACTTGTTGCAGAGATTGTGGTGGTGTACGCATCACTTTCTTCAAGAGCTCATTAGTTTCATTCCAAAGAGACATTGTCACCACATGTTCATCATATACATGATTCATAGAAGGAGCTTGCACAGGGGTCAAAACATTAGGGTTGTTTTCTTCTACAGCCCCCTCTGACAATGTCTCATTGAAATCTATGTTTGAATCAATTGGTTGACCTCCCTCGTCTAAATGAGGACCCAAAAGAAATTTGTATTAGGCTGTAGAAAATAAAAAACACAATTGACACCAATAAAGTAACACAATTCAAATTGAAATTCACTTACCATGGAGCACCCCTTCAGCGGCAGATGATCTTTTAATCAAGTGAGCAACGTTCACGACATGTTTGCAAGTGTTCCCCTCCAAACTCCAAGGGTAGTCACAAACAAAAAGGTGCTCCCCAAATTTCTGAACAAGGTAGTGCATTGACCTACTTTGACTTTTCACCCTGTAGCGTCCAAGATCTGTTTCATCGGGAATACAGTCATCGTCTAAAATTGCCTTGGCCCGCTCCACACTAGATCGCATATTTAAATAACTTTTGTTTGTCAAAAAACCATAATGTTGCAACTTTTCCTTTTGCTTATAGAATGGTTCCATTTTATACACAAGTGTGTAATACAAATAGTCCATTCTCCTATTGCATTTTTTAAACGATCGCACAGGTACCAAGTTTTTAGTACGCAATTGTATGACTCAATGGCTGAATTCGTATCCTGGTTGGCATGTGGGAATAGTCTGCAATTTTTTGCCCACATGGTTGTGAACAAAAACATCCAATAGTCAAGTAAGCCACAACGTATTAGACGTGACATCAAAGAATTTGAATGGTGCAAATCATGCGAGGTGATGAAAATTGTCAACTGACCAATTCGACCTTCTCCTTCACACCAAGTCTTCTTGAAATACTCTAAGAATCGGGCCTGATCATTGAACTCCTCAAAGAAAGAGTTCAATAGCTGAGTGACGGAATCTTCGGTGTCAACGATTGCCATCATGATCATGCCAAGACTATGGAAGACGTTCATTGCCTTTTCCTTGGCTGCATACTTGTATACATTCTTTAGCCAAGCCCTTTTCACATGCCAAAGGCATAGAAGCACACAACATTGAAAGACAACCCTAATAGACAATACCAATGATATTGTTTACCACTCGACTGCATTAGAAAGTGGCATTGAAAATGAATAGCAAATGAGAAAGGTACACAAATGAAGAAAGGGATGCACATACTGTATGGCTTGGATCTCTGCACTCGCATCATCGGTCAAAAATGAATTGATTCTCCAGTCGGGCCTGGCTCTTCTTCCACGTTCGAGCAATATGCGTAGCCATGTAGAGATGTCCTCAATCTTGTTTCTTGAGGATACTACCCATGCAACCGGCACACTACTCTGTTGCTCATCGAAAACGAGGAGAGTATACAATGGATATTGTAGAGAGAACAACTTGGCATTAGCATTGCGAAGTTTACAGCAAGTAAGATCATTGAAAACACGACGAACTATTTTTCAATGTTTGTAAGGCCTCACCTCATATTTGTTAGTTGCAAATGTGGAATCCATCGAGATGACTAAATTGTGCGAGCAACTCACCATTCTATCCAACATCCATGGAGTCTGAACCCTAATAACAAAAGGTGTATTGTTCCCATCGGGCCGTTGAAAGTAGAAGAAGTTTTCAAAGTCTTCTCCACTCCACAGTAGGATACTTGTGGAATCAACTTTGTGTTTTTGTGTGTGAGTACAACACACCTTTCGCCATGCATTCATTACATCCTTTCTTGTAAGGAATTGATCCCTCTTGGACATCATGCCACATAACAGAGGATCGTTGACGTGTCTACCCATTATTGCATTGACACTGACATCCATGAGCAAAAGGCTTTCAATATAGCTTTTGCACTCCATGGATAGATTTGCGAAAAATATAGAACACTTCTCTCCACTTGCGTCATGAATGCCATGGAAAAATTCACCGTTTTTATCTACGTGGAACATTTCTTTGTAGATAATATAGGCAACATCGGGTTTGCCCTCCATAACCTTTACCATGAAGTGGTATTGACAACCTTGCTTTTGTATGAATGTCTTATGTGGTTTCTTCTCTGGTGGAGGCTGGTTTCTATTGTCTTTAGGACTGTATTGACACCAGTAGCTGCAAGAAAGGCATCATCTCATCATGTTCAACCAAGAGAGTAAAATATCATTCGGCCATAGAAACAAATGTCGATATATACAAACCTCTTATACAAAATTGTTTTGCTATAAGTTTTCTCATAGATGGCACAGGAGGTAGTAGGTTCTCTTATTTTCTTGTCCAAAAATTTTGTTTCTACACCTTCAACGTACGTTTCACCATGAATGAACTGATCAAGTCTTCTAAGAGGAATTGCTGCAACAAGGTCAGGGACCTTATCCTTGTTGACGGAAATAGTAGCCCATTCCAAATTGGAAGACAAAAAAGGAGAGCCTCCATTTTGTACATCTTGCACCTCCAATTCGTCTAGCTTCTTCCATTTCAAATCTCTCCCCATTCTAGGAAATCACAACATTGGACGAATACTTAAAATTAGTGTGGATTGTGTGAAGAAGGAAAAAATAATTCATTAAACAAAGATAAAATGTGCTTGCATTTCTCTCACCCACGTAAAACCAATGTGACGTTCCAGCTTCAACCAATGAAAATTAAAGGTGATAGATTCAATCGAGCTACGCATAAAATATAACACAAACGCATGCTAGAAATCGGACAGTCCAACAACCCAAACATCGTGTTTTCCGAATAACAATTTTTTTCTGCACTTTTCTTTCAATCATGCAAAATTCAAACACAACAATGGAATGTGTGGTTTGGAAGACATTCCATGTTGCAAAACCATAGGTGTTAAGAAGCAAGCAACCCACCATGATACAACCCCGTACATTTAAACAAGGAGATTCAAATAACTGTAACCCAACACCGTGTTTCCCATTCAGAATTATTTTGTGGAGTTTTCTTATCAATCGACTGAAATTTATACACAACAATGGAATGTGTGATTTGGAAGATAGTCATACTATATTTTAACATTCCATATTGAGACAAGGAAAGATAAAAACAACAAACTAATTTGACAAGATGATTTCTTTTAGAATTCACAAATTCAACAAATATAAAATCAACACTATTCGACTCGGCAAATATCATATTCAAGAACGATCGCAGAAGCACAAAGACATTTGTGATCAAGAAAATATTAAAAAACTAAATGATTCAATCTTATTTCCTTTTTTTCTCAATACAAAACATGGGTTCAAAGGCTCCATGGCTACGTAACAGACACTGTTTCCATTACACCCTACGAAATCGGTGACTATTCATAATTACAAAATTTACATGCATGTAAATTAAAGATTAAGTTTCAGTTGATAGAAAACAAGTTCACTAAACATCCGGAGGAAGTGGACCCCGTAAAATCTCCACAAGCATTTCATCAAGCAAATTATTAAATTCCGCTTTCTCTTCCTCTCTATCTAGGACAGAGACCACCCTCAAATATTCAGCATAGCTGGACTGTTCCTTCCATGCAAGCAAACATAGCTCAGAAACAATGTCGAGTTGTTCCTCCTCGAGCCCAATTAGATTAGGCTGAATGATTAGTACTGGCTCATTTTTGTGTTCCACAACTTCACTAGGAAGAACCATGTCGAACAAAAACCTGGGATCAAAAATCTGTCACCTTAACAAAAAAGTGGGTGTTAAGAAACAAGCAACCGACCATAACAAAACCCTTTACATTTAAAGTGGATGATTAAAATAACTAAAACCCAACACTGTGTTTCCCATTCAGAATTATTTTTTGCAATTTCTTTTTTCAATGGTGCGAAATTGAAACACAACAATGGAATGTGTGATTTTGAGGACATTTGAGCAACCGAAATACTTCCCATTTTGTTTCCCAAATTTCAAAGACAAAGAACTTGTAAAACCCTTTACATTAAAACAAGGAGATTCAAAAAAATGAAATCCAACACTATGTTTCCCATTGAGAATAATTTTGGAAAGTTTTCTTATTGAAACCCAGCACTGTGTTTCCCATTAAGAATTATTATTTGCAGTTTCTTTTTTCAACGGTACGAAATTGAAACACAACAATGGAATGTGAGATTTTGAAGACATTCAAGCAACCGAAATACTCCCCATTCTGTTTCCCAAATTTCAAAGACAAACAACTTGTAAAACCCTCTACATTAAAATAAGGAGATTCAAAAAAATCAAACCCAGCACTATGTTTCCCATTGAGAATAACTTTGGACAGTCTTTTTATTGAGACCCAACACTGCGTTTCCCATTCAAAATTATTATTTGTAGTTTCTTTTTTCAACGGTGTGAAATTGAAACACAACAATGGAATGTGAGATTTTAAAGACATTCAAGCAACCGAAATACTCCCCATTATGTTTCCCAAATCTCAAAGACAAAGAACTTGTAAAACCCTCTACATTAAAACAAGGAGATTCAATAAGATGAAAACCAGCACTGTGTTTCCCATTGAGAATAATTTTGGACAGTCTTTTTATTGAGACCCAGCACTGCGTTTCCCATTCAGAATTATTATTTGTAGTTTCTTTTTTCAACGATGCGAAATTGACACACAATAATGGAATGTGTGATTTTGAAGACATTTGAGCAACTGAAATATTCCCCATTATGTTTCCCAAATTTCAAAGACAAAGAACTTGTAAAACCCTCTACATTAAAACTTGGAGATTCAAAAAAATGAAACCCAGCACTGTTTTTGCCATTGAGAATAATTTTGGACAGTTTTTTTATTGAACCCCAACATTGCTGCATTTCCCATTCAGAATTATTATTTGCAGTTTCTATTTTCAACGGTGCAAAATTGAAACACAACAATAGAATGTGTGATTTTGAAGACATTCGAGCAACCGAAATACTCCCCATTCTGTTTCCCAAATCTCAAAGACAAAGAACTTGTAAAACCCTCTACATTAAGACAAGGAGATTCAAAAAAATGAAACCCAACACTATGTTTCCCATTGAGAATAATTTTGGACAGTCTTTTTATTGAGACCCAGCATTGTGTTTGCCATTCAGAATTATTATTTGCAGTTTCTTTTTTCAACGGTGCGAAATTGACACACAACAATGGAATGTGTGATTTTGAAGACATTCGAGCAACCGAAATACTCCCCATTCTGTTTCCCAAATCTCAAAGACAAAGAATTTGTAAAACCCTCCACATTAAAATAAGGAGATTCAAAAAAATGAAACCCAGCACTGTGTTTCCCATTGAGAATAATTTTGGACAGTCTTTTCATTGAGACCCAACACTGTATTTCCCATTCAGAATTATTATTTGCAGTTTCTTTTTCCAAAGGTGCGAAATTGAAACACAACAATGGAATGTGTGATTTTGAAGACATTCGAGCAACCCAAATACTCCCCATTATGTTTCCCAAATTTCAAAGACAAAGAACTTGTAAAACCCTCTACATTAAAACAAGGAGATTCAAAAAAATGAACCCCAGCACTGTGTTTCCCATTGAGAATAATTTTGGACAGTTTTTTTATTGAGACCCAGCATTGCGTTTCCCATTCAGAATTATTATTTGCAGTTTCTTTTTTCAACGGTGCGAAATTGAAACACAACAATGGAATGTGTGATTTTGAAGACATTTGAGCAACCGAAATACTCCCCATTCTGTTTCCCAAATTTCAAAGACAAAGAACTTGTAAAACTCTCTACATTAAAACTTGGAGATTCAAAAAAATGAAACCCAGCACTGTGTTTCCCATTGAGAATAATTTTGGATAGTTTTTTTATTGAGACCCAGCACTGCGTTTCCCATTCAGAATTATGATTTGCAGTTTCTTTTTTCAACGGTGTGAAATTGAAACACAAAAATGGAATGTGTGATTTTGAAGACATTCGAGCAACCAAAATACTCCACATTTTGTTTCCCAAATTTCAAAGACAAAGAACTTGTAAAACCCTCTACATAAAAACAAGGAGATTCAAAAAAATGAAACCTAGCACTATTTTTCCCTTTGAGAATAATTTTGGACAATTTTTTTATTGAACTCCAGCACTGCATTTCTCATTCAGAATTATTATTTGCAGTTTCTTTTTTCAACGGTGCGAAATTGAAATACAACAATGGAATGTGTGATTTTGAAGACATTCGAGCAATTGAAATACTCCCCATATTGTTTCCCAAATCTTAAAGACAAAGAACTTTTAAAACCCTCTACATAAAAATAAGGAGATTCAAAAAAATGAAACCCAGCACTGTGTTTCCCATTGAGAATAATTTTGGACAGTCTTTTTATTGAGACCAGCACTGCGTTTCCCATTCAGAATTATTATTTGCAGTTTCTTTTTTCAATTGTGCGAAATTGACACACAACAATGGAATGTGTGATTTTGAAAACATTCGAGCAACCGAAATACTCCCCATTCTGTTTCCCAAATTTCAAAGACAAAGAACTTGTAAAACCCTCTACATTAAAACAAGGAGATTCCAAAAAATGAAACCCAGCACTGTGTTTCCCATTGAGAATAACTTTGGACAGTTTTTTTTATTGAGACCTAGTATTGCGTTTCCCATTCAGAATTATTATTTGTAGTTTCTTTTTTCAATGGTGCGAAATTGAAACACAACAATGGAATGTGTGATTTTGAGGACATTTGAACAACCAAAATACTCCCCATTCTGTTTCCCAAATTTCAAAGACAAAGAACTTGTAAAACTCTCTACATTAAAACAAGGAGATTCAAAAAAAAGAAATCCAGCACTGTGTTTCCCATCGAGAATAATTTTGGACAGTTTTTTTATTGAAACCCAGCACTGCGTTTCCCATTCAAAATTATTATTTGCAATTTCTTTTTTCAACGGTGTGAAATTGAAACACAATAATGGAGTGTGAGATTTTGAAGACATTCGAGCAACCGAAATACTCCCCATTTTGTTTCCCAAATTTCAAAGACAAAGAACTTGTAAAACCCTCTACATTAAAACAAGGAGATTCAAAAAAATGAAACCCAACATTGTGTTTCCCATTGAGAATAACATTGGACAGTCTTTTTATTGAGACCCAGCACTGCGTTTCCCATTCAGAATTATTATTTGCAGTTTCTTTTTTCAACGGTGCAAAATTGAAACACAACAATGGAATGTGTGATTTTGAAGACATTTGAGCAACCGAAATACTCCCCATTCTATTTCCCAAATCTTAAAGACAAAGAACTTGTAAAACCCTCTACATTAAAACAAGGAGATTCAAAAAAATGAAACCCAGCACTGTGTTTCCCATTTAGAATAATTTTGGATAGTTTTTTTATTGAGACCGAGCACTGCGTTTCCCATTCAGAATTATTATTTGCAATTTCTTTTTTCAACGGTGCGAAATTGAAACACAACAATGGAATGTGTGATTTTGAAGACATTCGAGCAACCGAAATACTCCACATTCTATTTCCCAAATTTCATAGACAAAGAACTTGTAAAACCCTCTACATTAAAACAAGGAGATTCCAAAAAATGAACCCAGTACTGTGTTTCCCATTGAGAATAATTTTGGATAGTTTTTTTATTGAGACCCAGCACTGTGTTTCCCATTCAGAATTATTATTTGGAGTTTCTTTTTTCAATGGTGCGAAATTGAAACACAATAATGGAATGTGAGATTTTGAAGACATTCGAGCAACCGAAATATTCCACATTCTGTTTCCCAAATTTCAAAGACAAAGAACTTGTAAAACCCTCTACATAAAAACAAGGAGATTCAAAAAAATGAAACCCAGCACTGTTTTTCCCATTGAGAATAATTTTGGACAGTTTTTTTATTGAACCCCAACACTGCGTTTCCCACTCAGAATTATTATTTGCAGTTTCTTTTTTCAACAGTGCAAAATTGAAACACAAGAATGGAATGTGTGATTTTGAAGACATTTGAGCAACCAAAATACTCCCCATTCTGTTTCCCAAATCTCAAAGACAAAGAACTTGTAAAACCCTCTACATTAAAACAAGGAGATTCAAAAAAATGAAACCCAACACTGTGTTTCCCATTGAGAATAATTTTGGTCAATTTTTTTATTGAGACCCAACACTGTGTTTTCCATTCAGAATTATTATTTGTAGTTTTCTTTTTTCAACGGTGGGAAATTGAAACACAACAATGGAATGTGTGATTTTGAAGACATTTGAGCAACCGAAATACTCCCCATTCTGTTTCCCAAATTTCAAAGACAAAGAACTTGTAAAACCCTCTACATTAAAACAAGGAGATTCAAAAAAATGAACCCCAGCATTGTGTTTCCCATTGAGAATAATTTTGGACATTTTTTTATTGAGACCCAGCACTGCGTTTCCCATTCAAAATAATTATTTGCAGTTTCTCTTTTCAACGGTGTGAAATTGAAACACAACAATGGAATGTGTGATGTTGAAGACATTCGAGCAACCAAAATACTCTACATTCTATTTCCCAAATTTCAAAGATAAAGAACTTGTAAAACCCTCTACATTAAAACAAGGAGATTCAAAAAAATGAACCCCAACACTGTGTTTCCCATTGAGAATAATTTTGGACAGTTTTTTTATTGAAACCCAGCACTGCGTTTCCCATTCAGAATTATTATTTGTAGTTTCTTTTTTCAATGATGTGAAATTGAAACACAAGAATGGAATGTGTGATTTTGAAGACATTCGAGCAACCAAAATACTCCCCATTCTGTTTCCCAAATTTCAAAGACAAAGAACTTGTAAAACCCTCTACATTAAAACAAGGAGATTCAAAAAAATGAAACCCAACACTGTGTTTCCCATTGAGAATAATTTTGGACAGTTTTTTTTATTGAAACCCAACATTGCGTTTCCCATTCAAAATTATTTTTTGCAGTTTCTTTTTTCAATGGTGCGAAATTGAAACACAACAATGGAATGTGTGATTTTGAAGACATTCGAACAACTGAAATACTCAACATTCTGTTTCCCAAATTTCAAACACAAAGAACTTGTAAAACCCTCTGCTTGCAACAAAATTACCCCTCACCTCGCTTTCGTGTGTATTCTCCTCCAAATCCTCCACGTGCACTCCACACTTCAGCTAATTTGGTTGGTATTCTCCTCGAATTCGTGCACGTGCTCTTAGACCTTCAGCTTTCCTTTTCAACGTGCAGATAGGAAATAGGAAACAAATAGTATTTTTGCCTTGCTTTCTCCAAACAGAAAAGGCCCACGTCATTCCCTTCCACTTTTCCCATGCCGCACAAGAAACTTGCCGATGAAGCTAACCCGCCCGCTTTCTGCGCCCAGCAATGGGCAGGAAAATGCACCTAATGGTGCCATTAACTCTTGCCTGACCGTAGATCGGACATTTCGTCCCCTCCACCGGTTTCAGGCGTTTGGTGGGCCCCGCACTATGACGTCTCATCATGTTATGTATGTATCCATACATGTTTATGTGTATGTTTTTCATGCGTTTTTCGATGTACATAGGTGAATTTTGTCTAGCAGTTAGCCGGCTCCATTAAATAATAATAATAATCTTATTAATATTATTAATTTTTTTTGATCAAGTAGTAATAATATTGTCATTAGATTCATGACAATACATATCACTATGGTTTAATTTCCCTATATGTGTATATGTATAGGGACATCATTAACTTATTTAGATTCTATTAGCACATATATAAATGCATAATACGTTATTGTAATTTTTGACCAATTCTATGGTAGCATGTTAATTCAACCTATTGTCATTTTAGAAAAATATACTCATGGTACAAGTAAGGTATTTGCAATTGTAAGACAAAAGGATGGACCTTACATTGATTTAGTTTCCCCTTGCCTCCAATGGGAAAAATAACAATTTTAGAACCGCTTCCAGTGCCTGATGCTACAGTCAAGGAGAGCAATTTTTTTTAAGCAACTCAAAAACAAACATTACAAAAAGGAACATTCATTTCAAAGTTTCTTGCAAAAATTGGAGATGAATGAAAATGACTGCATTACAATGTTTCGATCAACATTATCACATAAAATTGTCATGTTGAAAAGAGACCCTTCTGACATTTGGATAAATGTGTTTGCAAAGAAAGTGCCCAAACTATGGTATGCAAATATATATACACAATTTACTTTAGATGCAAATGTTGTTGCATCTTACTGCAACTTATATATGATGAAACAAGATAGAACATTTTCTCTTGCATTTCAAAAATTGTGGCAACAATGCACCGCTTCTTACGATGGAAAGGTGAAATTTATATGGAAGCTTGGAAACACATTGCTTAAATATCAACAAATGTCTAATCGACAAGCTATTCATATCATTCTCTCATTTCCATTGCAAAAATGCTCAAGGAAAACTACTTTCATCAATATTGCACCATTAGAAAGCAAAGTGCACATGTTAAAAATCCCTAAGCTATTGGAAAAAGAGCAAGAAAATTTTGAAAAAATCATGTGTGCCTCTATAATAGAAAAATACACATAGCGGCCAAAATCTCTTGAATTTTTTTCATTGGTTGAATACGTCACTATTTATTCGGTCAGCTCCAAGAAGCTGCAAAAAAGAGCAACTCCACAGATCATATGCTATGTAAGACAATCTGCACATTGACCCTGAGAATTATTGCAAAGAAAAACTTATGTTGTATGTGCCTTTTAGATCTAGTGAGAAAACCTTGTTAACTGGATATGAAACATGGAGTGCAACATTCAATGCAAACAAAGCACAAGTTGCAAATATTGAAAAGATGTTCACTGTGCAATCTATTTCTAAATGAAGCAAAAATGATGAAGCCTCCACAAAAGCTGAAAACGATAACTGCCTAGCAATAGACATTAGAAATAAATTTGACAAGGACAAATAGGAGAATTCCATGGAAAAGTATGACATCATAAGTGACCTGAACCATATGAAGAATACAAAGCTCAAGGATTCTATTTGCAAAAATCTATTCTCAGAGATTGCACATCCATTTCTACTAAGAAATGAAGAATACTACAAACTACAAAGACAATTGAACAAAGAACAACAATCAATAGTAAAGGAAATATTGATGACAAAAATAATTGCTCTGAAAAAACCATTCTACTTGTTCTTGACAGGCAGGGCTGGCACAAGAGAGACCTTCATAGCTAAAGCAATTTTTGAAGCAATGATCCGATATTATGATAAACAACTAGATAGTGACCCACTCAATCCTAAAGGAGTTATTGTTGCTTCAACATGAAAAGTTGCATTCAATGCAAGTGTCATTACTGCATATTGAATCTTCCAATTTCCATGCAATTCTTCAAAAATGTTGCCTTTGGATTCAAAAACAGCTAATGCCTTAAGAAAAAAATTAAACCAATTGCAAATTCTCCTTATTGATGAAGTTTTATTGATTGGTTAAAAAATGATTTACAACATTGACATAAGACTTTGTCAAATCAAGCACACACCAACAACACATTCTGGGAGCTTAGATATCATATTTTGTGGTGACTTCTACCAAGAACAACCTGTATGCGATACTTGGATATTTGAAGAACCAATAATAGATAAAGAGAAAATTCCATATACCTTTTGGATTGACAATGTTAAGTGCTTTGAATTGCATACTATAATTAGACAAACAAATCAACATTTCATTTCCATACTTAATTGTGCTAGGATTGGTCAACAAACTAATGAAGACATCGACTACTTGAATGCAATGTACGATAAGACACCTCCAAATGATCCACAATTTCCATACTTGTTTCACAGAAATACAACAGTCGACATGCACAACAAAAAAATGCTAGACTATTTATCGATAAAGATTTATGTTTTACAAGCAATTGATAAACATGAAACAACAATTGATAGCATTCAATTTCAACCTCAAAAATATCATTACCTAGCACAATTCTACTCAAGCAAGACATTTTGGTTGAATTGATTGTTGACAACATTGATACACATCATGGGCTGGTCAATGGTGTAGATGGCATTTTCAAATTGCATACAATCGACCAAGAAGACATTGTTTGGATAGAATTCAATGATTCTGCTATTGGCAAATTACATCGACAAAGAATGCAAAGTCTATACACAAATTGTATTATGCCTACTTGGACACCTATAACAAGAATCATTAGAAAAGTCAAGATAGCTACAAAAACAATCACTCGAGCACAATTTCCTTTGCAACTTGCATGTGCACAAACTATTCATAGAGCACAAGGGCTCACAATGGATGCAACTAATTTTGATCCATGTAAGGTCTACCGACATGGTCTTGCAGACACTACCTTATCACCTATAAGAAACATAGAGTCATTGTATCTCATGCATAAATTGCAAGAACAAAACTTCAAAGTCTTAGAAAAAGTAAATGGAAAAATGCAATGCCTTATGGCCTCAACATAGTGGAAAGTATAACATAGCCTTTTGTTTGTCTCTCCAATTCATTTTACCATGTGCTCTTTCAATACACATAGTGTTGCATTGAACACACAAGAAATTTTCCATGACCATGATATGCTTCAAGCAACTGTCCTTTGCTTCCAAGAAACCGAACATAATGTGCTCGACCACATTAGCTTCCTTGACAAAACATTCAATTGTTATGCTGCAATAGGTATTCATGGCCTATTAACATGTTACAGGAAAACAGTTCTAGTGCAAAAATTTGATAGTTTTTCAAAAAAATATCTAGAATCAATAACTATTGACCTATTGCATATGCACATTACTCTCTGTGTCATAAATTTGTACTTGACACCAAACACACCCATTCATGATCTTCTTAATTTAATACAAACTGTTGTCACCTCATTTCCACCTAATTCAAAATTGATTATTGTTGGAGACTTTAACATTGACATGTTACAATCTACAACAAAAAAATCACTTCTTCTTGAATTTATGCAACAACAAAGATTGTTGCTGATTGTTGACAAGCCAACAACACATGGAGGCAATCTATTGGATCACTTTTTGATACATGGAATTGAAATTGCTACTATCAAGTTCACAATATACATATTGGTTAGACCACTTTGCAATATCCCTTCAGATCTAGTTTCAGGGAATAGAATTCTAATCTCTTTGCACTTGTTTCCATGTATTCACACCAACTTCAATGCTATTATACAGTCATTTCGACAATAAAGTATACAGTTTTGCAAGTGAAACTATTTAATATCAAAATTATCTTTGTAGCATTCTATTATCATTGCTCCTTGCTACTATAAGAAACCAATGTGCAATTTCTATAAGTATAAAAAAATTGTTGGATTAATTGTTCTTCATGATGGTTGTGCCTCTAATAAGAACACTTATACTTCCAGTGTTCTACCTATGTAGATCTCAACTTTGCTATTGTTCTTCATGAGGGTTGCCAATCATGCTGTTGTAAACTTCACACATGATTATGCTATTGCAAATGTATATATATGTTTTGAAATAGGTATGTTATCATCCATAATATTGCTAAACCTTTGCACATTATATGTTTGTTCATTAAAAATAAATTAGGAAGTCAAGATTGTTATGGATTGAAAAACTATCTTCAAATAGATCTAGAAAGTATTTAATATATGTATATGAAATTTTTAAATTGATTCTATAGCCTTTGTTGAGTGCTATCTGATATGTCATCTATATTCTCCACTGTAGTTGCTATAAGCTTCTTATCTTGCTGCTTGTATTTTCTACCAATGTAGATTTCAGCTTTGGCTATTTTTTGGAGAGAACACTACCAATCACACTCTTGGAGATATATCACATGCTTATGCTGTTGTAGATGAGTAGATAGCTATTTTGAAGCTGATATGTTATTATGCAAAATATTACTACAGTTTTGCACATCATATATTTCTTCATTACAAACAAATCACAAACTCAAAAATGGTATGCATCACAGAGCTAGCTTGAAGCAAATCCATATAATATTTATTTTATGGATATGAAATTTTTAAATTTATGCTTGTAGGGTGCACATGCCTTACTAGTTCATACAACATATATCTTAGCATTTTCTAGGTTGCAACATAACATTCAAAAATTGAAAAAAGATTGAGTCCCGCTCCCGCTCGTTTGACGTTTTGAATTTCTGCTCGCATGGTGGACTCTGTCGTGGGGGTACCCAAGGGTCCCCTGCCCCCCCTTGACCCGTGCTCTCCTCCTTTGAGGATGTGTCTGGTGGGTACCTCCTCTATGGGATCTGTGCTTTCTCTTGTGGGAATTTTGCGGGATGTGGCGGCTCCGGGCGTTTCTTTTGTGTCGACAGTTGAGCCTCCTCTGGCTGCCAGTTGGAAGAATGTTCTGAATAGTGGGAATCTGGCCTCCTCATTTTTGGCCCCCCCTGTGCCGGTCATGTTTTCAGATGCTATGTTTGAAATTCTTGATATGGTTAGTGACATAATCCTTTCCTCCATGGAGAATGCGGTGGTGGGAGATTCCTCTCCTATCGTCCGACGGTGGATATGGTTAGAAAGTGGGTGGCTGTGAAATGGAGGCTTAAGGGTAGTGTGGAGGTTCACACGATGGCCGACGGTCTCTTCCTTTTTTGATTTACTGCTGCTAAGGACTTGGTGCATACCTTGTCGTCGGGCCCATGGGTTTATGGGAAGCATAACCTCGCTTTGTGTAGGTGGAAGCCTGGGTTTGATCCTGCTATAGACCTTAACATGTCGGCTCCTATTTGGGTGCAGCTGCCAGGCTTACCCCTTGAGTTTTGGGATGAAGCCATATTCAAGGCTATTGGTGATTCATTGGGTCAGTTTGTTACTTCGGATACTGTCACTAAATCTAAATCAAGGTTAGTTTTCGCTCGTTTCTGCGTCAATATTTGCGTAGATAAAGTCCTTCCTAACTCTATCAAGCTTTGCTCCAAGTTGGGAAACTGGGTCCAACTTGTTTGTTATGAAAACACAGTGGTTTATTGTCAAAGGTGTGCGAAAGCTGGGCACCTTATCATTGATTGTAAATCGTCTGTCAGTAGGGAGGTTATGGATGTGCGTGACCCCAAGATTTCGTCTGATCCCATGATTTCGGTAGAGGAGGCCTCGAGGCCTTCAGGTGGTTCGGAGATTGTCCCCCTAGTTTTGGTTCAGTCTCTTGTGCTTTCTCCGTGTTCACTTTCACTTGGTGTTCCTCACCCTGTCTTGAACCCTAGTGGATCTTCAGTGTTGGGAACCTTCTCTCGGGAGGTCTCATTGCCTTAGGATCTTGGTTCCTTGACTGTCATTGCTTTGTCTATGAGGGCTTCTGAGGAGGGCTTTGGCCCTAGTTCTTCAGCTGTTGATCCACTGCCTTTTACTTTGGGGACCTGTGGGGATCCGGTTGAGGAGGGTGAAATTTGGGAGGAAGAATGTTTCGGTTTGGTTGAAGAATCTACTGAAAACTTGGAATGTTTAAAGTTGGGGAAAGTTGAAGAGGAAGGGATCTGGACCATGCCTAAGAAGAAGGGTAGGAAGAAGAAGGCAGATGTGGGAGGAGATTTCAAGCCTGGGAGACACTCGTAGAGATCCACCATAACACGTGAAACGACAAATGAGATTACCTTGGGGAAGCAGAGGACATTAGAGGTGTCCTCAAAAAAAGGTCAGAGATGAGGATTATGTTTTGGAATATTCGGGGACTTAATAGTTCGCACAAACAGCGTGCCCTAAAGAACTATATAGTGGAGCATAAGATTGATGTTTGTCTCCTGCAAGAAACTAAGATAGTGAAGATTAGTTTTGAAAAGGTTGTTAGCATTATTTGGCCTAATGCTTCTTTTATTCACAGTGATGTTGAGGGAGCTTCGGGGGGATTGGCTATGCTTTGGAATCCTTCTGGTTTTTAGGGTCAGGAATTATTTCATTGTAAAAATAGCATTGGAGTTTCACTCTTTGTAAATGGAGAAGTTTGGTCTTTAATTAATATTTATGCTCCCAACCAGAGGAACTTGAGGAATTTCCTTTGGAGAAACATGGTGTCTCAAATTAATATGAATAAAAGAGGTCAGTGGCTTGTTGCTGGAGATTTCAACTCTCCCTCACTACCATCTGAGAAAAGTGGGACCCTCCTGGATTACACTGACATCATGGCTGATCTGGTAAACTTTGTGTTCTTCGGGGTTAATTGATATTGATCTTCTGGGACAATGTTTTACTTGGTCTAATAGAAGGGTTGGTGCTGATCTGATTCAGGTTAGACTTGACTGTTTCCTCTGTTCTCCCCATTAGACCAATACCTTAGGAGCTAGCCTAGTCGCTCTTCCTAGGATAGTTTTTGACCATAACACTCTCCTGCTAACCACTAATATTCGTCCTTCTAGCAGGCCTTATCCCTTTCGTTTTGAAATAATGTGGAACTCTCACCCCGATTTCAAGAAGAAAATTGCAGAATGGTGGAATATCTCTGTCCAAGGGTCTCTTATGTTCAGGCTATGTTATAAACTCAAACATATTAAACTGATGGTTAAAGGTTGGAATAGGAATGTGTTTGGAGATGTTTTTCAAAGGAAAAAATATCTTGAGGGGAGGTTAAGGATTTTGCAGAAGAATATGGATGAGGGAGATGTCAGTCAATAGATTAATAATCAGGAAAAAGATGTCAGAATGGAATTATAAAAAGTTCTAAAAAGCGAAGAGGTATTCTGGAAGCAAAAATCAAGGATCCAATGGCTGAAGGAAGGAGATAGGAACACATCTTTTTTTCACGTATCTGCTGTCAAACATCGGAAAAGGAACCAAATTTTTAAACTGATAAGTAACTCCGGGGAGGTGATTTCTGATCAAGCTCTTATTAAGTCCCGTGTGGTTAATTATTTCAAGGAGGCTCTCTCGGCACCTACAGGGGTGCCCAACTCGACACTGGATTGTTTGGTTCTCTGGGACCTCCCTGCGTCCATCTCTTTGGAAGATAGCTTGGGCATTCTTAGGAGTGTTTCCATGGAAGAGGTTCGGTTGGCCACTTTTACCATGGGGGCATTCAAAGCTCCTGGTCCTGATGGGTTCCCTCCTGCATTCTTTCAGATTTTTTGGGATACTATGGGTTGGGATCTTGTGCTAGCGGCTAGGGACTTCTTTCAATTTGGTAAGATTCTCAAACAAATGAATCACAACTTCATTGCCCTTATACCTAAGATTAGTGAGCCACTTTCAATGGCTGACTTCCGGCCTATTAGTCTATGTAACACCATCTATAAGATCATTTCTAAGATTCTTGTTAACCGTCTCAAACCTCTACTTGATAAAATTATTAGCCACACTCAAAAGGGGTTTGTCTCGGGTCGGCATATTCTTGATGCTGCTTTGACTACCCATGAACTATTCCACTCAATGGATAGAGGTAGTAATGCAAGAATGGCGCTTAAACTTGATATATCCAAAGCCTATGACAAGGTTCTGTGGGAATTCATTTCAAAGGTCCTAGCTAAGTTTGGCTTTAACAGGCGGGTCATTGAGCTCATTATGGAGTGTGTTAGAACGGTTAAGTTCTTAGTCCTAGTTAATGGATCCCCTTGTGGTTTCTTCTCTGCTGGTAGAGGGCTCAGGCAGGGAGACCCTCTTTCCCCCTACCTCTTTATTATGGTTGCCGATCTGCTTAGTAGGAATTTTACTAGTCTGCTATTAGAGGGCTCCATATCTGGTGTTAAAACGACTACCTCACTTTGCTTGATTGTTGTGCAACAATTCATGGATGATACTTTTCTTTTTGGGAAGGCCTCAGTTGTGGAAGCTAGGAAATGGAAAGGTTTTCTTAACAACTATGCTTCTTGCTCCGGACAGTGCATCAACTACAACAAGAGAAAGATTTACTTCTTTAATTGCTCTCTTACTTTGGAAAACAGAGTGACTACGATTCTCAAATGTGTCAGTGATTCTCTCCCGTCGGTGTATCTGGGGCTTCCACTTATGGTCAAGGAGGTTCAACCTGAGTTTTGGAACTCTATTCTGGAGAGGATTCAAAGGAAATTGGCTGGGTGGAAGGGATCTTTACTTAGTCATGCTGGAAAATTACAACTCCTTACTGCGGCCATACAAGGTATACCCACCTACTTTCTGGCTATCTTTAGGATGCCCATGTATATAGTGGAAAAGTTAGAAAGAATTCAAAGGAATTTTCTTTGGGCAGGTGCTGAGGAGAAAAAGAAAATTGCCCTGGTTAAATGGGAAAAGGTTAGTCGGGCTAAAATTTATGGGGGACGTGGAATAAGGAAAATTGCTTCCTCTAACAAGGAACTGATAGCCAAGGTTGGGTGGGATCAATTAAGGAACTCCAAGGACTGGTGCAAAATCCCGAATGCCAAGTACCTTCAAAATAGGTTGTTGATTGATTGTCTTTCGGAACCCCACCCTCTTGTAACTGTTATCTCGAGGAGTATTTGCAACATTCAAAGCCTGCTAAAAAAAGGGATAAAATGGAAAATGGAGAATGGGATCAAAATTAAATTCTGGGAAGATGCTTGGCTCTTAGATTTCCCTTTGGCTTGTTCCAATTTTCGGGGGGTGATGGTTGCTGCTCAGAGATTCTTTGGGATTTATATCAGTGACTATGTGTCTGGCCCTTCTGGTGCGAGGATTTGGAGAGAGCTATCCCTATGCTGCCACTACTCACCGGATCTTAGTTGTCTTGCTAAATCTATCTAGGTATTACTCTCCAGTTTTAGATTTCCTTCCTATGACAAAGAGGATGAATTCTTTTGGGCTTTAGATAAACAAGGTGACCTCTCAGTTAGATCTGCTTACAGACTGCTTACTAATGATAGTTCTATGGAGGAACACTGGAGGAGGGTTTGGAATAGGCGTATGATCCCTAAAATAAATTTCTTCTGGTGGACGGCCTGCCACAATAGGATTCTAACCCAAAACAATTTGAGAATCTGGGGATTATGCTTTCCCAATAGATGTTTTCTCTGCAAAGAGGGGGAAGAAACTATCAATCACCTCTTGCTGCACTGCCCATATGTTGCTGAAGTGTGGGGGATGGCTATTGAGAAACTTGAGATTTAGTGGGTTATGAGCAAGGACCTTGTTTCGTTTATTTTGAGGTGGAATGGGCCTTTTTTGCATCCTTTGGTTAGTGAAATTTGGAGACAGACCCCCCTATCATAGATTGGTGTTTATGGAAGGAGAGGGATAATCGGGTCTTCAGTAATGTTGAGCGGAGCCCCAAGGAGGTGTTTGGGATTGGTGTTCGGCTCATAGAGGAGAATATCTTCCTCTTTGATGGAAAACTTCTGAAGTTTGGGCCGAGGGACTTTGAAATAAAAATGGCTAAGGAATGGCACCAGGATCTAAATGCTAATGCTTTTGACAATGGAAAAATTTTAGCTAGGAGGAATACCAAATGGGAGCCTCCGGATTTAGGATGGTTTAAAATTAATTTTGATGGAGCTGCTAAAGGGAATCCAGGAAGGGCAAGTATAGGTGGGATTATAAGAGATTCCTTGGGAAACATGTTGGTAGGGTTTGCTGGGGGCATCAGGGTTCAATCGGTTGTTGTTGCTGAGGCTCGTGTGCTGTTCATGGGACTCAAAATCATTGTTTCTCTAGGGATTGTTAATCTCCATATTGAGGGAGATTCCAAGGTGTGATAGATGCTGTGAAAAAGGATAGATTCATTGGTTGGAACACCAAGGAAATTTTGATGGATGTTGGCTTCCTTATGTCCAAATTAAGAGATAAAAAAAGTGACTCACATTTACAAAGAAGGCAATAGTGTGGCAGATGCGTTGGTGAACCTTGGCTCGGGGTGGGTCTCGGCTAGATGTTGGAGGAAAAAGGAAAGACTGCCGTCAAACATTCAAGATTTGATAGAGCGGGAAAGGGCTTCTGCGGCTAATAATGACTCGTAACTTTTGGATGATGAGGACTGACTAGGGAGCCCACTGGTTTATTTGGGTATGTTGGTGGATAAATGCCAATATTGGTATGGAGGACAGGTGGAGTGCTACGGGTAAAGATGAGCGGGTGTGGGGTAGGGGAGCGAGCACCCACGTGTTGATTCTTTGGGATTGGAGAATGGGTATAGCTTATAAAATAATGATGAGATGGCAGGGAGGAAACTTAATTGATGTGATCAAGCTTAGATTTGGTGATGTGATGCGGGTTACTTCCAAGGCTGTGATTTCTTCTCGGGTGTATGACGGTACTGTGAGTATCACGTTTTGGGGAATGGGGTTACTTGATTTATCTCCTAATTACATTTGGAGAAGTGAGTGTGTTAATAATGATGGGACCATCTATGATGAGTACTGGTGGTGTTCTAGTGGCTTTGCGCCGACTAACTTAGCTGGTGGTTTCTTCGGCTTTTTGTGGCGGGTTTCTAAATATAGCTTGTTGGGTTATCTGCATGGGAGGTCGTGCCTTTCCTACTTATCCGCCAACTTCTGTTGCCTCCACTGTTATCAAAAAATCATTAATTGTTATGTCTTTTCTCACTGTTGTATATTTCCCCTCCACGCGTGTTATTGGTTTAAGAGGATTATTAGCCGTGAGCCCTGCATTAAACATCCTTTTGTGATATTTGTTTGCAACGTTTGTCTCTAGTGTTTGTTGCATTTTTGTGGTTTTCCTGAGCAGGCCGAAAGAATGGGTGGAGATCATGTGTGGACGGATCCAGATAGTTGTGATGAATTTCGAAACAACCCTCTGGTCTGGCACATTTGTGTGGAGGGAGGAATTGCTCTACTTATGGAATGACTGGTCAGCCATGATCCTATTCTTTCGGGTCAATTTGCTAGTTCTTGGAAGGACAGAAGGGTTTCTGTTGGGGGGATTTCGTTTGAAGTTAGCAAGGATGTCATTGCATAGGCTATAGGCTTGAGGTGTGAGGGGAAAAAATACCCTAAACACACCAAAAAGCCAGACCACGAAAGCCTTAAGGCGTTCTTCAGAGGCGAGGAGACTCCGATTAGGAATCAGGTGGGGTTCGAAAGAGCTAAGCTCCCTAAGCCGTGGGACATGGTCTACATGGCTCTGATGAAATATGTGATGCTGGAAGGTAGGTACAAAACTTGTTTCTTCTATCATTTCCCTCTGCTTAACCATCTCAGACATAAAATGCTGCTTAGCTTTCCGTTTTTCCTTCTTATGGACCTGGAAAGTTCGGTGGACAAATGTAATGCGGCGGCTTGTCGTAATCCCTATGATATCCCGCCTCTCCCGCTCCATCAGGGGCTTATCCTTCACTTGTACCACTTCCATCTTGCTCTCTGCCCGCCTAAAGCCATCACTATCTGTGTTGAGAACATTGAACCCATCTCTTCGATTCATATCTCCCTAACTGAGTCCAAGAGCCCTCCTCAAACTAACAATGTGGGGAGTGTCAAAACCAATTTGGCCACCAAAAAGCTTAAGGGTGGGTTAGGCATGGCTCATACCAGTGCGGCGGAAGGGCTTTGTGAGCTAAAGGCCACCCAGGTTGGCACGGTTGATAATGTCAGTAAGCTGAAGAAAGGTAAGGAGAAATGCATGCAGGCTACGACTGTTAAGGATGGCAAGGGCAAGAATGCAGTTGGGAAAGATTCCAGAGGGGATATGGTTGTGGGGATCATGGAGCTGACTGGTGGGGAAAGTGTTAGGAGGAGATTGGGGAGGTTGGCCAAGAACAACAAAAAGAGATTAATTATTGAGGACTCGGTGGTGGAGCAGTCTGACAGCAAGGGCTATAAGGAGGAAGAGTCTGATGATGAGATTGATGACATGGGAGAGAGGCCCCTGCCTTCTCCAATGGACAACAAGATTCTTGGCCATGGTTCTGACTTGCACACTTCGCTGGTGAATGAGCCTGGTCAGATATAGGAGACTAGGGATATTGGGGAAGATGTTGACATGCTAGCGAAGAGATTGAACACCCTAGACAAAATATTTAGGGGCTTGACCCGCTTCACAATGAAACTAAGCCACTTTGTTACTAGTGCGCTGTCAAATGTCATAAAAGAGGATTTGGAGGGGAATAATAGGTAGGAAAATAAGGAGCAGGTGGGCGATGAGGTAGTCGACCTCCTGATCAAGAACTGGGATGAGGGCAGTTAGCTTCTCATGTTGCTGGTTTGTCGGTTGTTGGTGTGTTGTCGCTAAACTGTCTTTGGTTTTTTTCTGTTTATGTTTAGTCCTTTTTTGGCTCTAGTGGCTCATTGTGAGGGGTACAACGCCCCGTAAATGCTGTTTAACTTTTTAAAAACATAACATTCAAACCATCTACAAATAGGTAAATGCTTGACAATTGATACCAGCAAAGTTGAAAACCATATTAGATCTCATTGATGATTTCTTTTTAGTTTTTTTTAATTTGTTCTTGACACAAGTATCCCATTGCATATATTTCTAAAAAAGCTTGCAAAACACTAGCCACATTTCCTACACAACACAAAATGGATCACTCAGATGACAAACAAGAAGAAAATAAGTAACTATTGTATCCCATTTATGTCATATATAGCTTGACTTTGTGTATGTTTAACTGTCCATTTAGTTTCCTTCATTTCTCAAATTGTAATGTACATATTGAAGGAAAAAATTGTGTAGCCATCAAGCATACTTGACATATGCACAAAACAATCAGATTCAACATTTGAAGGCAATATTTTAGCCATTTATGGCCCTGTTATTAGCAAAAATCTTGGCTCACCAGAAAAAGCAGCAATTGTGCATATTGATTTGGTTGACAACCACGGCCAAATGATAATCACTATAAATATTAAAAAAAAACTAATTGATACATTTCTGCCATTGTTATTGCCTCATACAATTGTGTGTTTCATAAATTGTCATTAGGGAAAAACACAATATGAAAGAGATGCTGACTACTCCCTTGTATTAACCCCTCAAAGCACCATTCAATCCATTGAGAAAGTCTATAAGGAACATAGATTGATTCCTTACACAACCATCTCGCAGCTCATCCAATTAGACGACAAATACTCTATTGGAACAATTGGCGCTGTTGTTACTAGTCACCATCAAGCGTCGATGCAGTATGAGCTGCAAGTTAAAGATGGAGAGTCCAAGGATGATATGGCTACTATAATATGTTTTGCACAATTAATGTACTTGATTATAAGATTCCTTTCAGTATTAACAACATTTACATTTTAGCAGTCTCCTTTTTATTAAATTAATGTACATGTTTTACAACATACAATTTTTAATCTAGTTTAGTGCAATAGAATTCTTAAACTGATTTTCCTTAGAATTCTCCATCTAAAAATTCTGTATTTTATAGGTTATAGTCCCCACCAGCCATGCAAAGTTGTATGCCACACTTCAACTAATTCTAGCATCAACAAAAAAACCTTTCATATTGTTTAGGAGTATTATTTGATCTGGGGCAAAAGGCACAAGTGTAATGAAAACAACATAGTCCAACTTCATTGACGAGCTCAATGATGCATCTACAAAAGCCTTCTTAGAACCACTTAAGTCCTCAAACATGGAAGTAAACACCTAAAACATTTACATTTCACATAATAGTATAGGATTTTGATTCAAAGCACTTGTCACGTGTGTCTTGCTATTCTGATGTTGCTTATCACTTTTGTAAGAACTTCATAAATTGATTGTAATTTGAAATGAATTACATGTTCATTACCATTCCAGGTGATTGGAACACTGAGGCCTAAACTATCCACTTTCCCCATAGAAACCAGTTTGCACATCATGTAAACAAAGGGTTTTTTAACACAAACATAAAAAAATGATCTTGCACGATGCACAACATGTGCAACTGAAAAAAATATTGAATGCATGCCTTTTTCTCCAATGTACTGTTCAAATAGAAGAAAAACCTGTGGATTGTTATCTGCACAAACAACAACTACAAAATAGCTTCCCCCAACTAGCTGCAATTCCATTTGAAAATTACAGGAAAGATATGTTTGTTGTAATGTTCTTGTTATGAAATGTTCAATTACAAGAAACATTTAGACTTGCAATGGATAGTTGCATCATCCAAATTGTTAGCCTAGCACAGGTGCTTACCTTGCAATATTGCAATTTTGATTCTCATTCCTTCATAGCATATTGTAACAACTACATTTGAGAAGCATAATGCTAAATTTTTGTGATGTAGGATACAAGCAACAAAACATAGCAACATAGAATGATATCAAAAAGCAAGATGTCAAACAAGCTGGATAGCATGGCTCTTGTTGACAATATCAATGACAAGACAATTTTATTGATGTTTTAATGAAGACTAGTCTGACAATTTAGTTTAACTTCTTATGTGCACTATATAATTTCACAATTGACTATTGGTCTCCTTCAAACATATATTCTATTGATATAAATGAATTTGGTTCACATTTCAAAAATAGTAATTAGAATTGTTTCATGGATTGCATTTTTTTGTGTGCATATCATACTAATACATGTTTATGGTGAAACAAAAACTACAATGAACCAATGTTGCTTGTTTGTGGAATAGAAGATATGTTTGGTAAGATGCCTAATTCTTTTACATAGAATGATGTATTATTTCAAGAATTGGATATCAAGAAAGTGGTTATGGCCTTGTTTGTAATGCTATTTTGAACAACTTGGTTTGTGGGTTTGAAAATGGATGAACAATACACAGTAGGTGATCAGTATATTAAATTATCAATTTCATTGTAAAATAGTGTCACATATCACAAATCATGCAACCAAGCCTCTTAAACAATGACATCTTGTTACATGTATCTCAAATGAGTCATTGTTCATGTGCCATAGAGTATAGTTGTTGATGGTAGTTCACATGTCTTTTGTGTGTAAGAAATTATTCGTTTATTTGGATCTATAACTTCCTATATCTTTTACAACGTAATTTTTATAGTTTACATGCCTTTCCAATTCATTAATGGATTATGGTGTGAAGTTATAAGTCTGTCAAGCAAAGAATTGTTTGTATTGCTTATTCATTTGATCAGATTGCTCGATGAGGATGAAATTTGTGTCTATTGAAAGTGTTTATACCTATCATATTGGAAGCGAAAAAGGAGACATCTATAAGTTCCTATATATTTTACACTGTAATTTTTTTTGTTGTTTATTCATTTGCTCAGATTGTTTGATGAGAGTGAAACTTGTGCCTCTTGACAAGGTTTGTGTCTATCGTATTAGAAATGAAAAATGAGTCGTTTTTACGTTCCTATATCTCTTAGAGTGTCATTTTATAGTTTCCTACATCTCTGCATCCGTAGTGGGTCCCAATGTTAGTATTATTCCTATCTTTTCATATGACCTTAATTAGTGTACATTGATACTTCATTGCTTTATTCTTCTAGTGTTGAATACATGAAACAATCCTTCAAACAACAACATTATGTTACACCCATTACTCATTCATTTCATCTTCTAACTTGAGAACTCTTCCTTTATTTGCCTCGTGGTTTTCTATCTTTCTCATTGCATATTATTCTCAACATGAGAAAGGATAAAAATTAATCAATTCCTAATGTTTTGTTGCTATTCAAAATATTCCATGGCTTTGTAATGTTATTTGATATAGTCGTGCCTTTACATCTAGTGTCTTTGTCCATACATCACATTTTAACAAGGGAATTGTGCATGTATAGTCCCTAATTTTTATTTATTGCAAATAAACTGAAGTGCAGGAGTCATTAATGGCTTATGGTGTGAATTTTTGTCTGTTGAGCAAATGATTATTTGCATTCTTTATTCATTTTCTCAAGTTGTTTGATGCGGGCCAAAACTGTGTCTATTGTGAGTTTATATCTATCTCGTTGGAAGAAAAAAAGGACGCGTGTGTAAGTTCCTATACCTTTTACAGTATCATTTTTGCATTGTTTGTTCACTTGCTTAGATTGTTTGATAAAAAATGAGTTGGTAGTGATTTCTGATATCTTTTACACTGTCATTTTTGCATTGTTTATTCACTTCCTAAGATTGTGTAATCTATGTCTACTAATAGGATTTATGTCTATCGTGTTGGGAGAGAAAAACTACGTGGTTGTGAGTTGCCATATATTTTACAATGCCATTTTATAATTCTTTCTCTGCATGTTATGGGTCAATTTTCTATGACAAATATTTCATCAATATGCTACGTTTATTTTATAATCATGTTTAGATTCAAAATAAAAAAACAATTACTAATGTTTTGTTACTATTGGAAATATTTCATGGCTTTCTAATGTTCTTTGATATAGTTGTGTTCTCACACCCACTGTTTTTGTTCACGCATGGTGTTTTAATGAGGACATTGTGCATATATAGTTTGTAATTTTCATTTATTGTTAATAGAATAAAATGCAACTGTCATTAATGGCTTATCGTATAAATTTTTGAGTCTCTTGAGCAAGCGATGATTTGTGGTGTTTATTCATTTGCTCAGACTGGTTGACGAGGATGAAATCTGTGTCCATTGACACAATCTATATCCATCGTATTGCAAGAAAAAAAGGAGGCATCAATAAGTTCTTATATCTTTTACATTGTAATTTTTATGTTGTTTATTCACTTGCTTGGATTGTTTTATGAAGCTCAGATCTTCGTCTCTTGACAACATTTGTGTCTACCGTAAGTCCAATTTCCTTCAAGTTCAGAATGGGGGGAATTGGAAAGAAGTTGATCTGGTTTGACTGCCTTCTTAGACAACATTTGAACGAGCATGAGGACCTCTAATGGAGATAAATGCTTTTCTCAAAGAGCCCTACCACATAACTATTTTAATCTTGTTTGCATTCAAAGCATGGAAGCAGTGATAGGTACATTTTATATCTTCACAGCTCCCATTTCCCCAATATACTTGGCCTACCAAGTCCTATAGAGTCTCAAAGTCATTTGTTCAGTAATATGGTCTATTGAGAGGATTTATATCTATTGTATGGGTAATATGGTATATTGAGAGAGTTTATGAATTCTTTGATGAGGATGAAATTTATGTCTATTGAGAGGGTTTATATCTATCGTACTAGAAGCGAAGGAGGAGTTTATGAATTCTTCAATATGTATATGGCACTTGAATTATCACAAAGAATTGAGATAGGTTCTTTGTACTCTACCTTGATGTTCTTAAGAGTCTGCTTCATCTAGAGGACTTGAGTACAACATGCTACTGCTGCTACATATTCTACTTCTCTAGTGGATAGATTGACTGATTCTTGTTTTTTTCTCATCCACGAAACCGATCTGTTTCCCAAAAAGAATGCTCCACCAATGGTTCTTTTCCTTTTACACTATCATTTTTTGCATTGTTTACTCATTTGATTAGATTGTTTAATGGGGGTAAAATCTATTTGTGTTGACAGGGTTTATGTTCACTCTATTGGAAGAAAAAATAACACGTTTGTAAGTTCCTATATCTTTTATAGTGTCATTTTATAATTTCATCAATTCATAATGTTTTGTTGCTATTGGAAATATTTCATGCCTTTCTAATGTTCTTTGACATGGTCATTTCTTCACACTCAATATTTTTGTCTACACGTGTCATTTTAACCAGGACATTGTGCATATATAGTCCCTAATTCTCATTTTCATTGTTTATTCATTTACCTAGATTGTTTGATGACGATGAAATATGGGTCTATTGAGGTAGTTTATATCTATCGTATTAAAAGAAATAAAGGATAGGATTGTAAGTTCCTATATATTTTACACTGTCATTTTTGTGTTGTTTATTCACTTGCTTAGATTGTTTGATGGGAGTGAAATTTGTGTCTGTTGACAAGGTTTATGGCTATCATGTTGGAAGCAAAAAATGAGCCGATTGTAAGTTCCTATATCTTTTACAATGCCATTTTATAGTTTTTTGCATCTCGGCATTTTATGGGTTAATGTCTATTGTTTGTTGTTCCCTTCATTTACTAGTCCCTAATTTTCATTTATTATGAATAGACTGAATTGCAGGCATCATTAATGGCTTATGGTGTAAATTTTTAAGTCTGTGAAATCTCTCTGTTGAGAGGGTTTATATCTATCATATTGGAAATGAAAAAGGAGTCGTTTGTAAGTTCCTATATCTTTCACACTCTGATTTTTTCTTTGTTTATTCATTTGCTCAGAAAGGTTGATGAGGATTAAATCTATGTCTACTAACAGGGTTTATGTCTATCATATTGGAAACAAGAAACAAGGCATTTGTAAGTTCCTATATCTTGTACAATGTCATTTAATAGTTTTTAAAATCTCTACATTTTGTGGGTTAATATCTATTGTTTGTTGTTCTCTACATTGTATAGGTTAATGTCTATTGTTTATTGTTCTCTCCATTTTATGGGTTAATGTATATTCTTCCCTATCTTTGAGTGCCTTTATGGGTCAGTTTCTGTTGTTCAGTTAGAGACTTAACACTATTTTTCATTAATGTTGACTTCTTTGTTGCTCACAACTAAGAATGGAACTAATATTTTCTCTCCATGCATCAATGTCAGGTGCACTTCAATCTATCAAAATCATTTCATCAATTGGTAATGTTTTGTTTCTATTGGAAATATTTCATGGTATTCTCATTTATTGTCAATGGACTGAACCACAGTTGTCATCAATGGATTTTTGTGTCAAGCATTAATATTATTAGTGTTGTTTATTCATTTACATAGATTACTTAATGACGATGAAATTTGTCAAAAAAGGAAGAAGTTGTAATTCCCTATATCTTTTACATTATTTTTCTTGCATTGTTTATATCTATTTTATGCTTTTATGGTTTGATGCATGTTGTTCAGTTAAAGACTTAACACCATAATTCATAAATGCAGAGTTGTCTATTCACCACCATTAATAATGCAACTAATCTTTTGTCTCTGATGCATGCATGTCAGCCGCACTTCAATCTATTAAATGGAAATTAGGTCTAGATAAGTGCAAAATTGGTCAGTGTAAAATTTGTAATATTTCATCAATATGCAATATTTTTTCATGGACATCCAATTCTTCAATGAGATTAGATTCATAATTTTCTATCTTTTCTCTTTGTTTCACTTATTAGCTTTAAAATTAAACAACTTTAATTCAGGATCTTCTTCTTTTACAAGTATTGATCTCTCAGATGTAAGCACACAACAAGTTCTTGGCCTTGTTGCCTTGTCAAAAGCACTTGAATTGACATTTGTAAGATTTTTTGCATCTTGCCTCTCTTTTTCATGGTTTTTGCTTTGAAGTATTTCTTCCATCAACTAATTCCTACTTTCAATTCTCTCAATGGAGTTACCTAAACCAATGAAATTTGAAAAAGCAACTCAGTTGGCGCTCATTGATATCCATGTTGCTATGATCACAATGAAATTATTATTTCCACATGCATCAGTTTGATTGATTCAATGTACATAAAACTATTTGAAATTATATAAATTACATATTTCATAACTCATTGTAATCTATCGAATATCACATTCTTGATTTGGATGACTCATTCACGGATATTTATCCTCATTTTGATAAAATTTATCAAACATAAGTTATCTCATCAGATTTGTGTTCAAAGGTTTCTTAATATTGCTATTCATATGATGTTTGTTTGATTTCACCTTATTGCATTACATTCGATTTCACCTTATTGCATTACAATGTCCTTTGGTGTTTCCAATTAGACACTTGAGATTTTTTAATAATTTCATCCTATATCCTGCTATCATATATTATTTCATGGTTACTGTTATTTGCATCTTTCGATATGACCTTAATTAATGTACATTGTTGCTTCATTTCTTTGCTAGATTCTAGCGCTCAATACCTTAAGCAATCCTTCAAACAATAGCATTATCTTATAGCCATTATTCATTTGTCTAATCTTTTAAGTGAAACACTTTTCCTATATCTCCTAATGATCATATTTCTCTTGGTCTCACTATTCATGTGTCTTGTGCATCTTCACACTCTACCTTACATGTTTATTGAATATATGGTCAATGACACAAAGAAAATATTAACAATCAAGTTTTCCAATCTAATCAAACATGTAATTAAACCATAAAGATTAATGACATGGTGAAGTAAACATAACTATTCAAAACATATGAACACCATATATCTATATATATGTATGTATCTATATAATATCTATATATACATCTATATGCATCTATATTATAGATATTATATATATATATATATATATATATATATATATATATATAGTGGATATGTGCAGGATCATCATGGGAAAAACATGCCCTTAAGTGGCGATGAAAATTCTGAAAATTAGAGTTAGGCAACTTGACGTAAAAATTTGAATAAGTTATCTATATTATTTCTAAAATATGTAAGAATAGAATATGTAGTAAATTGAATGTAGTTTCTAAACTAGTAGGTTTTTTTTTTTTTTAAATCTATTTGGTGAAAATTTGAAATTTCAATGCAGTAGTACTTAAATTTCAGGGGAAAAATAAGAAGTAGGTGTCTGTCTAACCACCCTAACCACAATGAAATGATAATATTTTTTTATAAGACTTTATATATGAGTAGGACTCATGTCAATGTGATGCATATTTTTTTGTAATTTTTTTCCAAGTAAATAATTAATTATGATTTTTTTATTACAACTTTTAAAAAATATAAAAACTCGTATGTCTGACCACCTTAACTTGGTCAAAATTTCATGAAATTCATTATTTTTATCCTATAGTATGTGAAGCATAGAATGTGACACATGTTTCAGATTCAAAAAATGTGATACCGTTTGAAAGCTATAGATGTTTTTCGATCAGCCTATCAATCAAGACTTTAGTCGTAATTCAAATAGAAAATGAATAATAATTATTTATTAAATTCAAAGTAAAGCATAATTTATATTGGTGGAAAGTTGAGAATCTCCTTAATCCTTTTCGTTTCATCAATTTTTGGTAAAAAAAATCATTAGCCACATGGGCCATCATATCACTTACATATTGCCACTTTTTGGCCCATCATGATCCTGCACATACCCTAGTGCATATAGATGTGTATACCTACTATCTATAGATGCACTATAGATGTATATATATGTATGTATATGTACGTATGTATATATCTATCTATGTATATATGTATATATATATATACATCTATATGTATTTGTATGCCATTACTATACATATATCTATATATATATACTATATATATATATGTATGAGTGTATATACATACACATACATATATATAATATAGAGAAATATATATATGTGTATATATATTTATATATATGTGTGTATATATATTTATATATATGTGTGTATATATATGTATATACATATTATAATACTTGAGTCAACATTATAAATTTTGTCAAAAGATTTAAAGTTCCAAAGCCACATGGTCATGATCAACATCCTAGATTAAAAAGTAACTCCTCTTACAAGTCTTTATATGTCACAAATTGTCTCATAACAATCAAAATGAATAGTTTCTCACATCTATGCACTCCATGACAGTATTTAATTTGAAGGATGTTCTATAACTACTACCTTTGATATTTTCAATGTAACATCCATATTCAATACCTTCCCACACAATATTCTAATTATTTCAAAGAATAAATAATGTCCACATCTCATGATGTTTGAAGATCATAAATTGTTTATTATCTACAAGCTTAAATATGAGTTATCAAGACATAAAACTTACAAGATGAATCATACACCTAATCCTAACATTTTTCCACTTAACATTCACATTGCAAAGTCACAATAAGAAAATTAAAAATGATGAATCAAGTGCTACAAGACAAAAGATGCATAGCCTAGATCTAAACCAACAAAACTTATATCTGATCATTGGCTTACTGAAAAAATACACAATATTAATCAAAGTGTCATTCTTCTATATTGTGACTCTACCACCAACCATCTTATGGACAAAGTGATAATGAGAATTTTATTCCGACCACCATCGTACATTAGGTTATGTACCTTTTTCCGCTCCTTATTTTTGCACTCATATTTTGATTCAGAAATTGATGATATTTTGCATTGCCACTAATATTCCCAACTATCTTTCATGTGACGTATGTTTTGTAACCTTGTTTCAAATCCACCATTGTTTCTTCTTTACTATTTTCAATATATGTATATATGTATGCACGTATGCTTGTACGTATGGATGCATATCTATGTATGTATACATACAAATGTATGTATATAAAGTATATATATATGGGTGTATACACACACATATATACACATATAATATATATGTATATATATATACACATATATACATATTATAATACTTGACTAAAGATTATAAAATTTATGAGATGATTTCTAGTTAGTGACTTTATTTCTAAAATATTTGTATTCCCATCTAAATTGATGCTACTTTCACGCTCAATTACAAATATCCATAGCCAATTTTTTCCCCTTTGGTAGGGACTCCAGTTCCTTCAAAGCTCTTGTTTAATTAAGCTAACACCACTCACGTCAATTTCTCTCATCCACATTAATTAAATAATTATAATTATTTAATTAATTCATCAAATTTCCTCATCAACATTAATTAAATGATTTTTGATTATTTAATTAATTTATGAATTTCCATCACTAACATTAATTAAACAATTTTTAATTATTTAATTAATGCATTGCTTTCCATCACCAACATTAATTAAATATATTTTTAAATGATTTAATTAATTCCTCAAATTTTCCTCTTCATATTAATGAAATGATTTTTAATTATTTAATTAACACATTAGTTCCCATCTCCACATTTATTAAATAATTTTTAATTGTTTAATTAAATTCTCAATTTTCCCATCCATATTAACAAATAAATTTTAATTATGCAATTAATTCTTCGTATCCACTATAATTAACTAAAAATTCCTTTATAATTAAATCAATTAAATTATTTCTATTATTTATTTTTCTATTTTAATTATTCTAAAAATAAATAAAATTAAGACTTTATTTATTTCCTAAATATATATTTCCCTCATGCACACAAAATCAAATATATTTATTTATTTAATTTTATTTATATTTTTCTAAGTGAGTCAACTAACAAAAACATCTATTCACTCACACTCACTTTCACTTCACTCATCCATGCAGTCAACCAACTTACACATGCAACAAGTTAACTCATTCATCAAATTCTCTCAATCAATCTCATCCATTGATCCTTCTAATCATCCTCCACCATTGATCGATGTCGGGTGAAAGTTATAAACCACCCATCATTCCTTGCTATCAAGTCATCCATAATTATCTTGAAAATTCCACAATCATTGAGAAAATATATTATAGGTTATGCTTGAAGAGAAATCCACATACCATACTTGCAACATTATCATATACAATGGAGTAAGATTGAGGCATTTTCTAGAGGTAATATAGTTGGTTATTTCTTTTTATTTGATTTATTTCACTCATAACTCTATTGGGGGTGATTATTGAATGCTTAATTTAGGTATTTGCATTGCTTTATCCCTATTTTTATTTCAACATTCAATATCATTCACAACCTCCAATTATAATGGTTTTGTCTCCACATTTCTTCTCCTTGTACAAAATTACAACTTCAACCAAGTTGGACCAATGGAGACACACTACATAGTTGTATCAAAGATAGACTATTGTTGCTATTGTGGGGGACTGGTGCAGGAGCACCCATAGGTTGCTATAGGTTGTTTAGAAGGTTGGTCTAGGACAACTAAACCATCTAATTTAGTTCATTTGTGTGTGAGCCTTAGTGGAATTTTTGTTGAGGATTGATCAGATGAAGGTCATGTTGACCATAGAGTAGGTGTCATAAGGTTTTAGCTCAAAATGAGGTTTTGGAATTTTAGGATTTTTGATAATTTTTGGTAATGATTGCTCAATTGAAGCTACAAGCGACCAAGAAGAGACCAAGAATGAGGATAACTGATCTGGTGACCCTATTTATGGGATGCCTCGACATTGGAGTGGGGTTGGAAGCATTTGAAATTGTTTGAGTTTTGAATTCAAGAGAAATCAATTATGTTTGAGTGAATTTTCTGGTTTTTGCATCTAAGTGTTGTTCTAATGGATTGATCTTGGCACTGCAATTTGTGTAGGATGTAGAGTAGTTGTTCTTCAAGCATTGTGTGGCATTAGATAGTTTCTTTATTTATTTTCAAGCATTGTTTGTAATTAGTTTTGGTTTTCATACTGTTGTTGGTTTGAACCAGGCAGTTTGTGAAGAATGGAGGGTTAGTTCACTTTCCCATCATACTAATTGTATGGCCCTTTGGGAATTGTGACTAGACTCCATGTTTGTACATATGGTAGGAGTTAGAGCTTTTGAAAGCACAAGAGTTTTTTAATGGAGTCTTCTCCTAGGCGAGCCAGGGAAGTGTCTGGCTAGGGAAGACCATAGTGCAGAGCACTTGATTTGCAGGGGTGTCAATTTCCTAAAAAATTATCTTTTTGAGAAGGCAGGTATGAATCTTGCCAAGACATGGTAAGGAGAAAGAAACTCTGTCAATCCATCTGGTGAGGGAAGGACTTAATAGATTGCAGGGAAGCCAGGAAAGGGCTTGAAAGGCCTAGTTTTTCTCTTTTCAGGTTAGGGCTCTATACGGACAGTTGAGACCCAAGACCCCAAAAATATTTGAGAGGTGGGCATATGAACCAGGAATCCCAAGAAAATATTGGGGGTTACTTGGAAGAACTTGGAGAAAAACCTTGATCCCTCGGAGAAGGTAACCTAGCTTTTAGGCCTAATAGAGGGGTTTGGTGAGAGCGACCTGCAGATGGAGTTAGGTGGATCCCTAATACCCATAATAGGATGGATTGAAGACTTTAGAAGCACCTCCACACCCCTATAAAACTAAATTCAATAATTTGGAGGATTAGTAGCCTTTAGGGTGGATTAAGGGCTAAGGCTAGTATTTCAAGAGTGCACCAAGTTTTCACTTGGTAAGAGGAACTTAATTGATAGTTGGGTTGGCAAGGAGAACCGGGGGTCCTAAGAAGGAAAAGGGGTCCTAAAGGTTGCAAGTGGTGGAATAAGACACCCTAGAGGTCTCCCAAGCAAGACCTAGAGCATGAGTTAGTGATTGATTCATCCAACCTTCCTATCAGATTGGTATCAGAGCAACAAAAGATTTGGGATTGAATATTGTATGTCAAAGATTGAGTCTAGTGGTTCTACAATCATGGTGACAAATATAGAATTGGCCAAGAAGGTCAAAGATCAGGTGGAAGACAATAGGTGGTTGAGGGAAAGAATAGCCCAACTTGAGCAAGCAATGAGTAATGTGCAGACCAAGACCGACGAGGTTAGTGATAAATTGGAAGGAAGAGTACCCAAGAGTGAAGAGGTTGCAAAGGAAGACAAGATCCCTGAACCTGACCCTGTTTTGCAAGAAGAGCCTTTCTTGAAGGCATTGAAGGCTATGAGTGGAAAAGCACTTGAAGGCGTACCACTGTTTAGTGGGAAATTGGAAGCTGATCTAGTAATGGATTGTATAGAGGGAATGGAAAACCATTTTGAGTGTGATGGAGTCACTGAAGCACATAAGGTAAAGGTGGCCAAATCAAGATTGAGAGGTTCAACTTTGACATGGTGGAAGTTCATTCAGACAGAGAGAGAAAAGGAAGGCAAGAAACCTATTTCCACTTGGAAGGGAATGGTTGCCAAGGTGAGAGAGGCATACATGCCAGATGATTATGAAATTCAGTTGCATAAGAAAAGACAGAGCTTGAGACAAAGAGACCAAGATGTAAATTCCTATACAGTGGAGTTTCAAAAACTTTGCATGAGGTCTAATGTATCTAAGGATGAAAGTATTAAGGTGGCTAGATACCTTAACGGTTTGAAGTGGAACATTCAAGAGGAGATGACTCTTCTAAGTCTCATAATAGTGCACCAATGTTATCAATTGGCTATAAAAATTGAAGAGAGAAGTAAGAGGAAACAAGATCAGGCTTCCAAGAGCAGAGGAAAAGGCAGAGATCAAAGAGGACATAGAGGTGGATATCAAGGTAGAGGGACTGAACAAAGAAGTCAGGGAGAGTCTAAAATCACAGAGCATGGAAGTGAAACAACTTCTAGAGGAGGTTATGGCAGAGGTAGAGGATCTCAAGGAGGTTCTAATAAAGCAAGAGGTGCAGGCAGAAGCAACTCCTACTTTGCTAGCATGAAATGTTACAACTGTGGTCAAGTAGGACGTCCTGCTTATAGGTGCCCGGAGAAAGCATCTTCTTCTACCACATAAAAGAGAGTAGCATATGCTCAAGAAGACACTATGAGTGTCAAATCACCAGAGGTTAATCATATTGAATCAGAAATGGGGAGAACTTGATGTTTAGAAGGGTTCTAATTAGACAACTAGTCAAGGAAGAGCCAAAGCAAAGGAGAGCCTTGTTCAGAGTGAGATGCAAAATACTTGGGAAGGTGTGCAAAGTCATAGTGGATTTAGGGTCTACGAACAACATCATCTCAGAGGAAGTAGTGAGGAAGTTAAAGTTGGAGAAGGAGCCCAATACTAATCCTTACAGGGTGACATGGTTGAATAAAGGGCAAAGTGTTCTTGTGAATGAGCAGACAACAGTGGAATTCTCCATTGGAGGATAGAAAGAAAAATTGGTTTGTGATGTGCTACCTATGGATGAATGCCATCTTCTATTGGGCAGGCCATGGCAATATGATAGAGGATCCATCTATGATGGAAAGGAGAACACCATCTCATTCAAGAAGGATGGTAGAAAATTCAAATTACAGTCACTATTGGATGAAGAGGAAGTACAGTCAAAGACCCCTAGTGTCTTGTTAAGTAGTGGCAAGGAGTTCATCAATACTCTTCAGCAAGGAGGTGAAGGATATGTTATCTTGGTGCAACCCAAGGAAGAAGACAAGACTAAGAAGACAGTTATACCAGAAGAAGTCCAAAAGTTGCTTGTGAAGTTCAAGGACATAGTCAGTGATGGAACACCAACAAAATTACCTCCCAAGAGAGCTATTAGTCATCAGATTGACTTCATACTAGGGGCTTCATTTCCAAACAAAGCAGCTTATAAGCTCACACCAGATCAAAACCTAGAATTGGCTAGGCAAGTGTAGGAGTTATTAGACCAAGGACTAATCAGGAAGAGGATTAGTCTGTGTGCAGTACCAATGGTCTTAGCAACCAAGAAAGGTGGTAAGTGGAGACTTTGCATTAACTATCGATCTATCAATAGGATTACAATCAGATATAGGTTTCCTATTCCTAGGATAGAGGATTTGATGGACTATCTTGGAGGGGAAAAGTACTTCACTAAGTTGGATCTTAAGAGTGGATACCACCAGATTAGAATCAAAGATGGGGATGAGTGGAGGACAACTTTTAAGACAACTGATGGGTTGTATGAGTGGAGAGTTATTCCATTTGGCCTCTCAAATGCCCCTAGTACATTCATGAGGCTCATGAATGAAGTACTTAAGGATTTCATAGGGATATTTGTGGTAGTGTATCTAGATGATATACTCATCTTTAGTAAGATAGTAGAGGAACATTTGAAGCATGTGGAGATGGTTCTTAAAAGGTTGCAGGAGGAGAGGTTAGCCATCAACCTAGAAAAGTGTGAGTTCTTCAAACAAGAGCTTGTGTATTTGGGGTTTGTAGTATCCCAAGGATCATTGAAGATGGACCCAAGCAAGGTGGAAGCTATCCTAAATTGGCCTACACCAACCACCGAGACAGAGGTAAGGAGTTTCCATGGATTAGCTCAGTTTTATAGAAAGTTTATAAGAAACTTTTGTGGCATTTGTGCACCAGTGCTTGATACAATCAAGGGTGGCCTAAAAACTAAGTTTAACTGGACTCTTGAAGCAGAGAAGGGTTTTGAGAAGTTGAAACAAGAAGTGGCAACTCAACCCATCCTTTTGTTACCTAGTTTTGATAAGTTATTCACAGTGGAATGTGATGCCAGTGGAATTGCGGTAGGAGGAGTACTAAGCCAAGAAGGCAGGCCTATAGCTTTCTTTAGTGAAAAGCTCAATGAAGCTAAAAAGAAGTATTCTACCTATGACTTAGAACTATATGCTCTAGTGTAGTCTATTAGAAAGTGGAGACATTATCTCCTACCTAAGGAGTTTGTAGTGTTTATTGATAATTAGCCACTTAGCTACATCAACACACAAGAAAAGTTGAGTAATAGACACTTGAAATGGATGGAGTACCTCCAAGCCTTCACTTTTACCATTAAACACAAGAAGGGACAGTTGAACAAGGTGGAAGATGCACTAAGTAGGAGGTTGCTAACAGTGCAAGAGATTCAATTCAAAAGCATTGGAATAGAGAGTTTCAAGGATCTCTATGGAGAAGATGAAGATTTCTCCGAAGCATATAAAGTATGTTATGATTTCGAGAATCACTTTCACAGTCAATTCTCAGAGTATACATTACAGAGTGGACTTTTGTTCAAAGGGAATCAGTTGTGTGTTCCCAAGGGTTCAATGAGAGAGAATCTCATCCAAGAGAAGCACAGTGGTCATTTTGGTATCAACAAGACACTGGAATTAGTGCAGAGGTTCTATTATTGGCCCAAGTTGCCAAGGGATGTTAGAAGGTATGTGGAGCAGTGTGTAGTTTGTATGAAAGCCAAGGGGGGAGCTAGTAATGCAGGTTTGTATAAACCTCTACCTATTCCCAACAGACCATGGGAATGCGTTAGCATGGACTTTGTAGTAGGACTCCCTAAAACTAAGACAGGGTTTGATGGTGTCTATGTGGTGGTAGATAGGTTTAGTAAAATGAGTCACTTTGTTCCTTGCAAGACCACCCATGATGCTAGTTATATTGCTCATCTCTTCTTCAAAGAGATTGTGAGAATCCATGGATTGCCATTGAGCATTGTATCGGACATAGATGTGAAGTTTATGAGTCATTTTTGGAAGACTCTATGGAGTAGACTAGGTACTAACTTGTCTTTTGGATCAGCTTACCATCCTCAGACAAATGGACAAACTGGGGTGATAAATAGAGTGTTAGGTAACCTTCTAAGATGCCTAACCAAGGAGTATGGACAGACATGGGACTTGGTCATATCACAAGCTGAATATGCCTACAATGACAGTGTGAATAGGACCACAGGTCGGAGTCCTTTTGAGATAGTATATGGTATGCACCCAAGAGGTGTGTGTGAACTTAGAGATCTAGGAGCTATGGAGCATAGGAGTGGCCATGCAGAGGATTTCACTCAGACCATGAAGGAGATTCAGGAGCAAGTGAAGAAGACAATCACAGAGGCTACTCACAAGTTGAAAGCTAAGATGGATATGTCTAGGAAAGATCTCCAATTTGCAGTAGGTGACTATGTCATGGTCCATCTCAACAAATCTAGATTGCAGATGAAGAGAGTGGGACCATGTAAAGTGCTAGCTAAGTATGGAAAGAATGCTTACAAGGTGGATCTTCCTACAGACTTAAGTATTTCACCAATGTTTAATGTGGCTGACTTGATCATGTATAAAGGTCTAGTGACTGATATGGATCAGAATAGTATGGATGTCTTGGAGGATGTGAGTACTGTAGTCTTACCTCCTAAGGACAAGTTGCAAGCAGAGAGGATTTTGGAATCCAGAGTGAAGAAGTCTACTTGGCACAAGGTGTACATGGAACATCTCATGCAGTGGAAAGACAAACCAGAGTCTGAGGCTACATGGGTGGAAGAAGCTCACTTCAAGAGATATGGCATTGACCTGTCTTTGATCTCTCCCCACATTCCTTAGTGTTTGTGCAAAGGGGGGAGAATGATGCAAGAGCACCCATAGGTTGCCATAGGTTGTTTAGAAGGTTGGTCTAGGACAACTAAACCATCTAATTTAGTTCATTTGTGTGTGAGCCTTAGTGGCATTTTTATTGAGGATTGATCAGATGAAGGTCATGTTGACCATAGAGTAGGTGTCATAAGGTTTTAGCTCAAAATGAGGTTTTGGAATTTTAGGATTTTTGACAATTTTTGGTAATGATTGCTCAATTTAAGCTACAAGCGACCAAGAAGAGCCCAAGGATGAGAATAACTGATTTGGTGACCCTATTTATGGGATGCCTCAGCATTGGAGTGGGGTTGGAAGCATTTGAAATTGTTTGAGTTTTGAATTCAAGAGAAATCAATTATGTTTGAGTGTGAATTTTCTGGTTTTTGCATCTAAGTGTTGTTCTAATGGATTGATCTTGGCATTGTAATATGTATAGGATATAGAGTAGTTGTTCTTCGAGCATTGTGTGGCATTAGATAGTTTCTTTATTCAGTTTCAAGCATTGTTTGTAATTAGTTTTGGTTTTCATACTTTTGCTAGTCTGAACCAGGCAATTTGTGAAGAATGGAGGGTTAGTTCACTTTCCCACCGTACTAATTGTATGACCCTTTGGGAATTGTGACTAGACTCCATGTTTGTACATATGGTAGGAGTTAGAGATTTTGAAAGCACAAGAGTTTTTGATGGAGTCTTCTCCTAGGCGAGCCAGGGAAGTGTCCGACTAGGGAAGACCATAGTGCAGAGCACTTGATTTGCAGGGGTGTCAATTTCTTGACAAATTATCTTTTTGAGAAGGCAGGTATGAGTCTTTCCAAGATATGGTAAGGAGAAAGAAACTCTGTCAATCCATCTGGTGAGGGAAGGACTTAACAGATTGCAGGGAAGCCAGGAAAGGGCTTGAAAGGCCTAGTTTTGCTCTTTTCAGGTTGGGGCTCTGTACGGACAGTTGAGACCCAAGACCCCAAAAATATTTGAGAGGTGGGCATATGAACCAGGAATCCCAAGAAAAGATTGGGGGTTACTTGGAAGAACTTGGAGAAAAACCCTAATCCCCCGGAGAAGGTAACCTAGCTTCTAGGCCTAATAGAGGGGTTTGGTGAGAGCGACCTGCAGATGGAGTTAGGTGGATCCCTAATACCCATAATAAGATGGATTGAAGAATTTAGAATCACCTCCACACCCCTGTAAAACTAAATTCAAGAATTTGGAGGATTAGTAGCCTTTAGGGTGGATTAAGGGCTAAGGCTAGTATTTCAAGAGTGCACCAAGTTTTCACTTGGTAGGAGGAACTTAATTAATAGTTGGGTTGGAAAGGAGAACCAGGAGATCCTAAGAAGGAAAATGGGTCCTAAAGGTTGCAAGTGGTGGAGTAATACACCCTAGAGGTCTCCCAAGCAAGACCTAGAGCATGAGTCAGTGATTGATTCATCCAACCTCCCTATCAGAGACTATGGGAATGTTGTACATGTTACTATAGTAGAGGACCCTAATGGGGAAACTATGTATTTTTCCTGTATTGACCTTGTTGACTTGTTTTTATCAACCTCATTATTTGTATCTTCAATTATTATATCCTCATGTTGAGACTCAGTTGTACATGAAGGATATTGCGAGGTTTTCAAAATTTCTTCTCCCATATTTAATTGTTCTTCTACATTTTTCAATACTCGATCAAATGTATCCTTAGTTTCATCATCCTTCTGGGCTTTTGTCATTAACAATGTTGAAGTAGTTGTTCCTAAAGGTGTTCTAGTAGGAGGAGGAGAAGGGTTCTTTCAAAAGAGGGGCATGAATTGAGTTGCACTTTACTTAGTTGACCTGGTGTATAGTGATCGAGATGGGAGAATGATCTCAGGTCTATCGAGATGAGATTGTTGCAATGGGGCTACTCCAAATCCACTAATTACCTTTGCATCAATAACTTCCTTTTGTTTTTTGGGCTTTATCAAAATGTTTATGCAATTTTCACTCATGTAGTTTTTTTCTTAGTCTTAGTTTTCTTGTATACAAAAATGAGGATCATTTTTTTTATTTCTCTTCTTTTCTTTGCCCTTAACCATCTTGACGTTTTGGGATTCCAACCAAACCAAACTATAATTCTCTATCTTTTGGTCAACCAACTTTAAATTATGATCCTTTGATAGCATCTAATAAACCATTGGTAAAGGCATGTTATCAATATTCTAAAAATCATATGTTCATTTAGAATTTTCCCATCATCTATCAAATCATTAGGGATGTCTTCCCAAATACTCATATCCTTCATGTGTTTCAGTGAAAAATGACAAAAACTTATTTTCTTAACATCAAAATCATTATGAAAATCTACCCAAAAGTATTCCATACTTTCTTTATGCTTGTATTTAAGCCCAAAATTTCTCTCAATCTTTTAGTTAGGGTTGTATATAGTTGATGGATCATATGGCCTTAGGTTAAGAAAAAATAACTCCTCATTTGAGGCTCTTTCACATACTATATCCAAACAATATTAATAACCTAAGACAAATGGGAATTGCATGCATTTATTTTGTTTCTATGTATAATTATTTTTAATGTCCAAAATCTTCTTGGTGAGTTCTATCAATATTACCTTTTTGCTTCAAAACATAGGGAGCAAGAAATGTGCTCCAAAAAGCCTAAAATTTTGATATAGCTTGATTTGGAGAATTGGATAGACCAATGTCCCCATCTAGACACCAACTACTTTGGTTCGTTTGTAATCCTCATTAAATCATCCCCAAATAATTTATTAGTGATAGGATAAATGAAGGCATCATTTACCCTTTTATAATGCTTTCGTGATTGTTTGAATTTCAGTTGAGGGTAGTATTCCCAAACGCTCTATTTCCTAACTTCTCCTAGTTTTCCTTCTATTATCAATCTTGAAAAGTTATCTTTCTTGGGAAGAAGATAAATTAACATAAGAGGTCATTGTGAATTTCTTGTTCCCTAGACACCGATCAATTGCTTATGTGAATTGCCATTACCAATTGGGCCCTGTTGATGTACTCAACATCCTTCAAGATCATTTAAATAAATTGGTAGATCTATGTGAAATATGTCTTGGATTTTTAATTTCCCATCATCCTATTCAAAAAATTGATCATGTCTCCTTTCTCCCCCTGGAAATCTACTCTAGTCAAGTCATGATTAGGAATCTTGATTATTTCCTTCCTTGGTTTTGTTAGCTAGGAATAGTTAAGGTGCTTGAAGTTATGCTCCTGATTAGCTTCAAAAAATTATCAAGCCTTCTCTTCTATCAAAGTATTCAAAGATAAATTAAATGGTTAAAAAAAGACATGGGCTATGAGGTTTGAGTGAATGTTTAGGATAAAATTCCCTTATGGGTCCTTCAATGTCCTTGTATTTGGATCATAGCATGGAACAAAGGAATATACCAATTTTGGGTTATGTAAGGAGTTGAGAATCCATCAATATGGTCCAATTTGGAATTTGAAATGATTTTGAGTCTTGGAGTGACATCATCTCTAGAGCTTCTATGTTGAAAGTCTTTGAGATCAATGTGTCCAAGATTAATATCTATGATATCTTGGATGGTGGAGGAAATCTTTGAGATCCTAGAGGCTCCATGGAACCCATACTTCATCATGGTTGGGATCTTGTCAAGCCTCTCAACCTTCTCAGTCATTTTGTATAAAATAGGAAGAACCTATTGAATTACCCATATTTGTATGTTATACTTATGGCACAGGCTTCTAGGGTGATAGATATTTAAAAGATTTCTTATTAGGCCTAGAAAACCACCTAAAAGATTATGTTAGAATCTTAGGAATTATATTTTTTTATTAGAAAATTTGAGTGTTTTACTACTTTAGCCGAGTTTGAGAGTTGGGTCAAAACTAGAACCTGGAACCCGAGTTTTAAAAAATGTGGGTTTTGGGTCATGGGTCATACTAGGCACTTGGGAGCTAATTAAAGGTTCCTATTGGGCCCCAAGATCTAGCAAGAACAAGGGTACTAATATGATTATTCAATTGGGTGGAATACATGCCACAAGGCAGACTTGGAACTTGGAACAAAGGTTCAAGGTTCATGTTGGGCCTTGAGGTCCTATTGGAAACAACATTAAATACTAAGGCATGAAATAAAAGATGAATGTCAGGTCATGAGTGGAATCAAGAACTTGGAACTTGGTCCCAAGTTCTCATCAGGTTTTGGCAGGTATGACAGAAAGGTTATGCTATAATTTTATTATGAGACAAAGTAGGTTATGGGTTGTAGATAAGAACATGAACTTGGAAACTTGCTTGGTGTAGTTTTATGCCTAGGGTTCACAACAAGACTTAGAAAGGAAATGAAATGTTAGGATTGGGTAATGATGCATTTTGGGTACTTGGAACCTAGGTTCCAAGTTCCAATCAAGCCCCGAGATTCGACCTTGGAAACATATGAAAGATGAAAGAATTTGGTATGAGAGAAATAAATTCAATCAAATACACTGATATGTGAGCCAAATAAGGACACATACTTGAAAACTAGGTTTCGAGTCTTGATTTGGGCCCAAGATCCCAAAAGAGAAGATCTTGAGATGAAAACCAAAGGTCACAGGTTAAAAACCCCACAACTTAGGTAAATAGAGAAGAACATATTTAATAGATTACAACATTGATTTCACTCTAAGAAATTCACCCTCATAACCAAATAAAATTCTAGAAACAAAAAAACAAATCAAGCAAGCAAACAAAATATTTTTTTTGGAAACCCTAGGGATAAAAGAAAAAACCATAGGGCATAGAGCAAACTAAAATACTCTACTAATACAATAACAACACAATAAATCATAGCTAGAAATAAACAAAGGGAAATGAAAGGACTAGAAAGAAACTAACTTCAAAACAAATGCTAAAAGGGGAAAGCCAAAGGGGAACTAATCGATAGGGTTGAGTAAGGGAGAGATAAAAATGCTACACAATAATGCACAAGCACAACACTCAATCACAAGCATGATGTCAATCTCACTAGAAGCACATGGATGAAAAAGTGACATAATAACACTAGAGGGCCTCAAATGCAAAGGGTGAGAGTGAAAATGAGGGGAAAAATAAAATGTAAGCCAAGGGAAACACACATCTGAGCCATTAATGCATACGGTACAAAGTGGGAGAATGATGGATCATGGGTTGTAGGATAGACAAGAAAATTTCTAGGTTCCTATTGGGGCCCACCATCCGAAGTGGACTAAACTAATGCTAGGGAGACTAGGGACTAGGTTGTAGGGTGAAGCAAGAACTTAGAACCTAGGTTCCAAGTTCTTGTCATGACCCACAACCCAATAAGAACTAAAGGAGTTTTAGGGCGTCTAAAAGTCCTAAAAATATCTCTATATATGAAACAAAAAATACTAAGACAAGGGTAGAAAAGGGATAAAATCTAACTAATAAAGCCTATAAGAGAATGAATAATGAAAAAAGAGGGAAAATAACAAAGGAGGCTCCCCACATTTTCAAAGCACAATGGTGGGGTGTGTATGCAAGGCATAACACATAGTAGATATTTTTGTTATCTTAACTTCCTTTCATGTTTTGGCCTAAGTACAAAGGTGCAATAAACTTATATTACTTAAAAAAATTTAAAATTCTAAAAGATTCTATGGGTAAGTGTCTATTCTCTAGCATATGGGAAAAAGATATTGGAAATGGAGTTTTACCGAGATGCCAAGGGTAAGAAATATGAGCTTTAAGATTTTAGCTAGTGGATGAAAACATGGGAATATCAAGGAAATAGAGGAAATAGAGGAAGGTTGTATATAATTTGGAAATGATAGAAGAAGTATTATAAAATGTATGGAAAGAAAATAAGAAAAAAATATATTCTACAATATTTAGATCCCTATAGTTATTTTTGAAGTGCAAAAAAAATCACAAGAGTATACTTTTATTCATTTTTAAATAGTTTAGTGCAATGTAGATGTTACAATAATTGCAGTCATAATAAAGGTCTCTAGTGTTAATCAAGATATCTACTATGATTGCATTAGTATCTAGGTGGACATAAGCTTTTAGAAAGTTAGTGAACGACTAAGATTAAATATTCATTTGGATTGGGTCCACATGACATCTTGGCAAAGCATTGTAAGACTTAAAAATTGACTATCTTAATCTTAAAATATACTTAAAAATGAACACTAAAATATGTGTGCAATTTAAAATGAAAATTATAAATAAATAATTTTTGACTTTACACATACCATATTGATTGTTGAAGATTTGTGTTTTTGATCATTAAAAAATAATACTCAATTCATTGAGCACAAATTGAATATCATTTTTTTTATAAAAGAAAAACCATTTAAAGTATTATACTTATGACAAAATGTCAAAGCCTTGAGAACATGTGGGAAAGATAAAAATTAAGATCTTTCTATTGAAGATTCAACTAGCATATCTATCTTATTAAATAACATCGAGCTATATCATTTTCAAAGAGTTAATTTTTTTATGACTTTGTTTAACATATTTATATTACATTTGTATTATTTTTTAAATTACATTAAATTAAATAATGTAATATTAACTAAACATCAAATAATAGAAATTTCATAAAATTTCTATAATACTTATTATTATATTTATTTAATAATTTTCATCCTCATTGTCTCAATAATTATTATATATATTTAATAATGTAACTATTTTTAGCATAATATTATAATATTTAGATATTATATATTTAGTATTTATATACACTATACATTATTAAATATAAATATAATTTAATTTCTTACAGATATTTCTAATTAAATATATTATAAGTTTAATATTTATCTATATTTATTTTTTAAATCTAGATTATATTTATTAAAAATGATTAAAATGTTAAATATATTAGAAGTTTAATATTTTTCTATATTTATTTTTAAAATGCATATTATATTTATTGAAAAATATATTCAATTTATATTTATTATTACATATTTTATGAAATATGATGCGTATTATTAAATAAAAATATTATATACATACACTCCATTTTCCTCCCACCCTATCTCTATCTCTCTACCTCTACCCACTCTCTACTGCTTTTCTCTATCGTCACATGTATCTCTTACTCTTGCCCCCTCTATATATTCTTCTCTACCTCTTTCTCTATATCACTTCCTATATCTTTATCTTTCTATCTCTCCATATCCCCCTCTCACCGTCTCCCTCTTTCTATCTCTATTTCTCCCTCTCTATCTTTCTCTCTTATTCCATCGCTCCCTCTCTATAGGTTTATCTTTCTCACACCACTTCTATATTTCCCAAGTTATAGCTATTTTTATCCCTATCTCTCCATCTCTCCTTATCACTAATGCAGGGTCACTAGGACCTCATAAGCAAGTCTTTATGTCATTTTTTGGTTTTTGGGCTATTAGTGTGTGTTGGTGTTTAATAAAGTCATTTATGGATATTTAGGATCATGTAATCCATTTTTGATGTGTTTATTGGGTTGTTGGTTTTAAAATGGGAAAAGTTGCTATTATTGTCAAAAGTTGCTAAAAGTTTCATACAACTTTAGCAAGGTCGAAAAAATCAAGAAAATGGTTACATGAAAGCAATAAATGGTCACAAACCATTGGTATTGATTGTAAATGCGTAAATATACCTTCCAAAGTTGAATAGTGGGTTGGAGAATTGATATTGAAGTTTTTGAGTTAATGAAGTAGGCTTTTTTCTGAGTTTTTCTAATGTTCCAATTTTTTCTTATTTTTTGTATGAACTATACAATCCATTTAATGATATAAAATTGGTTGGAAATAATGGGAATGTGAATCCTCTTTCTTTTGGTTTTTGTGGAATTAAATTTCATTTAGTTTTGTGTAAGATATGGTCATTTTGGTGAAGGTTGCCCTAATCTAACAATGTTTTCTAGAATTTACAGTCTGAAAATGTGCTAGTATGGTCATGCATGGTATATTACATGCCTGAAACTAATTCTAAAAGTTTAGGGAGTGAGTCTAGTTTCATATGCTTTTGGTTTGAGAAATTTTGATTAAGTTTTGAATAAGTTATGTCATTTTTGGTGAGAGCGGGTTTGTGGTTGGCTTGAGGTTTCCAGCAGATGAAATAATTGCATAAATTTTTATTGCACTATTGAAATCTTATAAAATTTGGTGAAAAAGTTTTGTTTTGATCATATATAAAAACCATTTAAAGGATAGTTCATAGTTTTCAAATTTTATGGAGTTATTAATGTCATTTTGCTTGCATTTGTTTGAAAAACAGTCAAAAACCTAAGTTCAATGAAGGCTTGATGAAATCTATGCACTATGTGATGAAGGTTGGATGGGAAATCATGGTGATATGTTGTTAGAGGTCTAAAAAAGTCTAAAACATCATATTACATTTTTTCCCTTTGTTGTTTTCCTTGGTGGTGTGCCTTAGGCTTGTGAGCAAGTTACCAAAGATGAACAAAGTAGCATTTTTGCATCTTTTGTATTGAAACCCTATTTGAATGTGTCAAGTTAGTCTTGTTGTGAGTCCTTCCTTTGCATAATTTTATTATCAGAGCTAGAAGACCATGAGAGTGCAAGGTATGCACCATGACAAGAGAGTTGTGAGAGAAATTCCATTGTAGGTATTAAAGAGAGTCGGTGACTTATATCCTCAAATAGTGATGAAACTAGGTAGAGAGTGTGCAAATTTATTCCACTGAGAGGAAGTGGGTAGAAGAGGTCTTGGAAAGTGCATCTTCCAAAATCCTATTGGGTAGAGGATATTTGTGTGTGTGAAGGTATTGGGATACCAAAATAATGGAAGTGTTGAGGAGAATAATCCATGAAGACTTGAAGAGTAAGAAGTTTTCAAGCAAGCGACAAGAGATGAGAAGAGAAAGGAGTGAGATGAAGAAGAAATATGATAAATTAAAACAAACAAATATTCAACAAGAGATAACAACGATGAGACAAGATTTGGAACAAATGCAAAAAACATTTGAAAAAAGAATACGAAGTATAGTAACAAGTGTGCGGAGTTGGAACATCACCATTCAAAAGAAGAAAGAGGCAACAATTGAGAAGAAAGATAAAAAAAATAAAAATCAAGATGATGGCAGAGCCAAATCCATCCAACGAAGAGAAAAAAGATGAAGAAAATGAGTCCATTGAGACTCAAAATTTTGTTTCTAACAATATTTGTGAGTATGTGTTTATAGGTGTAGTAGATGAAGATGAAGATTGAAAAGAGTATAAAGAAAAAGGAGAAGTGAATGCAGTGTATGAAGATTGTTATGCAAATATAGCAAAATATGGTGAAGAAGAGGTTGCAAAAAAAAAAGAGATACTGGTTGTATTTTATTATTTTATGGATGATTAATATGATAAAAAATTGTATTCAAATGATGAAGATGAAGACATTGACAGTGGTAATGCGGCATATGAACAAGAACTAGAGTTTTGGAACCTTGAAGTTGAGAAGATGCTAAGTAAGGGATGATGCAAGAAGAAGAAGAAAGATCCAGGGAAAGTAAGGAATATAGAACATACAATAGGGTGTAAGGAGAATTAGCTTTTGGAATGAATTCTGAGTTGAATGACAAGTGTTAGAAGAATTGGAAGACCAGGAAGAAAAGAAGATCTGCACTCAAGTGGACTTGAGTTTTCTTCTCCTTGGGTGTATGGTGCAGGGTCACCAAGACCTCATAAGCAAGTCTTTATGTCATTTTTTGGTTTTTGGGCTATTAGTGTGTTTTGATGTTTAATAAAGTCATTTGTGGCTATTTAGGATCATGCAATCCATTTTTGATGTGTTTATTGGGTCATTGGTTTTAAAATGGGAAAAGTTACTAATATTGTCTAAAGTTTTTAAAAGTTGTCATGCAACTTTAGCAAGGTGGAAAAAATCAATAAAATGGCTACATGCAAGAAATAAATCATTAAAAACCATTGGGATTGATTTTAAATGCATAAATATACCTTCCAAAGTCAAATAGTGGGTTGGAGAATTGATATTGAAGTTTTTGAGTTAATGAAGCAAGCTTTTTTCTGAGTTTTTCTAACGTTTCATTTTGTTCTTCTTTCTTGTATGGCTTGTACGACCCATTTAATGATTTAAAACTGGTTGAAAGTGTGTCCATGTGAATCCTCTTTCTTTTTGTTTTTTTGGTATTGAGTTTCATTGAGTTTTGTGTAAGATATGGTCATTTTGGTGAAGACTGCCCTAATCTAACAATGTTTTCCATAATTTTTAGTTTGAAAATGTGCTAGTATGACCATGCATAGTACAATAAAGACCTAAAAGTAATTCTAAAAGTTGAGGGCATGAGTCTAGTTTCATATTCTTTTGGTTTGAGAAAATTTGATTAAGTTTTGAATGAGTTATGCCATTTTTGGTGAGGGTAGGTTTGTGGCTAGCCTAGGGTTTCCAACAAATGAAATAATTGCATAAATTTTTATTACACTATTGAAATTTCATAAAATTTGGTGAATTTTTTTGTTTTGATCATATCTAAAAAAAAATTAAAGGATAGTTCATATTTTTAAAATTTTATGGAGTTATTAATGTCAGTTTGCTTGCATTTGTTTGAAAAACAGTCAAAAACCCAAGTTCAATGAAGGCTTGATGAAATCTATGCACTGTGTGATGAAGGTTGGATGGGAAATCATGGTGGTATGTTGTTAGAGGTCTAAACAAGTCTAAAACAGCATGTTACATGCTATCCCTTTGTTTTTTTTCCTTGGTAGTGTGCCTTAGGCTTGTGAGCAAGTTACTAAAGATGAACAAAGTAGCACTTTTACATCATTTGTATTGAAACCATGTTTGAATGTGTCAAGTTAGTCTTGTTGTGAGTCCTTCCTCTGCATAAATTACTCCATTTTTCTATTTCTCTCTAATTTTCTCTCCTCTCTCTATTTTACTCCCCCGTCTCCCTCCCTCTCTATCTATTTGTAAATATATATCCCTCTCCATATCTCTCTCATATACACACACACTCCCTCTTTCCCCTTCCCTACCTATATCTCTATCTCTTTATATTTTTACCTATATATACCTCTCTACTACTTTATCACCTTCTTTCTTTCTCACTCTTTCCCCCTCTATCTCTATCTCCCTATCTCCCCCTCCCCCTCTCTATCTATACCTCATTACATCTACCTCTATCTCTCTCTCTCTCTCTCTCTTTCTATCTATATCTTGATACATCTATTTATCTCTCTATCCCTATACATATATCCTTTCCCTCTCTCCCCCTTCTTCATTCTCTATCTTATTCACTCAATCTCTCCCTCCATCTCTTCTACTCTATATCTTTATCTTTATTTCGCACTCGATCTCCCTCTCACTCATCTCTCTATCTCTTTCTATCCATATCTTTCTCTACATATATCTCCCTATCTCTTTATCTCTTTTCCTATTCATCTATATCTCTATATATCACCTTCTATTTATATCTCTCTATCTCCCTCTCCCCCATCTTCTTCTCTCTCCCTCTCTACATATATCTCCCTCTTTCCCATCTTCTCTCCCTCCCTCCTCTACCTATCTCTCTCCCTTTCTCTCCATCTCTCTATCTCTCCCCATCTCTCCCTCTCTTTCTCCCTCCCTATTCCCCTATCTATCTTTATATCTCAACCTCTCTCTCCCTTTATCTTCCCATATATCTTTATATCTATGTCTTTCTCTTCTCATCTCTCTCTCTCTCCATCTCTATTTTTCTTTCTCTACTTCTCTCTATTTCTCTCTCTTTATCTCTCTTCCTCTTCGCCTCTCTCTATATCTCCTTATATCTCTATATTTATATCACTTTATCTCACCATATATCTCTCACTATATCTCCCTCTTCCTTCTTATCTCTTTATCTCTCCCCCTTTATCTCCCTATCTCTCTCTATATTTATTTCTCCCTCTATCTCTATCTATTTTTCTCTCTTCCTCTCTTGTTTTATAGTCATCTCTACCTCTATCTATTTTTCTCACTCTTCCTCTCTTGATCTATATTCATCTCTACCTCTATATTCCTCTATCTCCCTCTATCTTTATATCTCAACCTCTCTATGCCTTTATCTTCCCATATATTTCTATATCTATGTCTTTATCTTCCCATTTATCTCTCTCTCTCTCTCTCTCTCTCTCTCTCTCTCCCCCTATTTATATCTCCCTCTCCATCTCTATTTTTCTTTCTCTTCCCATTTATCTATCTCTCCCTCTCTCTTTCTCTTTCTCTCCATCTCCCCCTCCATCTCTATTTGTCTTTCTCTACTTATCTCTATTTTTCTCTTTTTCTCTCTCTCCCTCTCCCCCTCTCTTGATATCTCCTTATATATCCATCTTTATATCACTCTATCTCGCCATACATATCTCTCTCTCTATCTCTCCCTATTCCTCTTTATCTCTTCCTCGCTATCTATTCCTCTCTGTCTCCCTATATCTCTCTATCTTTGTTTCTCTCCCTATCTCTCTATATTTCTATCTATTTTTCTCCCTCTTCCTCTCTCGTTCTATATACATCTCTACCTCTATCTATTTGTCACCAACTCCTTTAGCAAAACAACCAAGATATAGATAATAAATTCACCACTAAATTAAGGAGTTATAGCCCTACAATGATGTAAGGATGTAGCGCTCATGCAATTTAGCTTCCACATAGACCTTCACAACAACTGTGCCCCCTTGTTGAGGGCCATGGAGAGACAATTAGCTGTTTTGGTTTCACAAAGAGGTGAATTCCACCTAAAACCCCCTCCACAATTTCCACCAAATCTCTTTGATGTTGAATATTAGTTGTGACCAGTCAAGGAATGATACAATCTACCAAGCAACGATAATATGTATGTTGAAGCCCTCAAACAATGATCCAATCACTTGTTTATTATCAATCACTTATTCTATTTTCCATCTCATTAGTATGTATGTTGAAGCCCTTAAATAATGATCCAATTGATGAACCAATCACTTCTGTTTTCCTTATCATTATTCTTTCTACGTTTGTACACCTAATAATTATGTTTGCTTGAAAATTTCTAAAGCCTTTTCAACAAATCCATTTTATACAGATCATGCAATTATTGTAGCCCATGAAACCACATTTCTTTGAGACATTCAATAATGAACTTATTGTAGTCCATGAGACCAAATTGCTTTGAGGCATTCAATCAAATAGTTCATGTGCTTTGTCTATGCTTCCACATTTTACATACATGTCTAATAATGTAGTTACAACTATATCGTCTAAGAAAATTTCTATATCATTTATGCCTTTATAGATATCCATACCCTATATGGAATTTAGTTTTACACTAGTCAAGTCCATTTTCTTGAAAAATTCTAAATCCTTTTTAACAAATTCATTTTATAATCTTGCTATCATGACATTCCATGAGACCACATTGAATCATTTTTTAAAATTATTCGCATGCTTTCACATATTTCATACATGTCTACCAAGACAATTGCAACTGCAATATCGAACAAAATCCCTTACCCTTTCCATATCCTATTCCAAATCTCTCATTTGCCACAAGCTATAAGTATGTTGGAAAGTGTGAACTTTTCAAGTTGGAGACTTGTTTGTTTATGATCATCCTGAAATACATGTAAATAAGCTTAGTGAAAAATAATAATTTCAGGGATTCTTATATGGCAATGTAATGGAAAATGCCTACGACTACTTACCTCATTTAAATTTATGAGGTGTTTCCTGGGAGTGTCTTGAATTCTTGGATTTGGTCTCTTGCCCCTAGCGGGCTTCGTTTTATTTGGATTTGTAATATTTTTATGGTTCAATAAAAAATTTACCCCTTTTTATTAAAAAAAAACTTACAACTATGTGTTAAACCTTATACTTTTATAAATGTATGAGTAACATGGTAAATGAACTTGATCCATAAATGAGTAAACAATCCAATCACACATGTCCTATGACATTATATTTTCATGGTCATGTGATTCAACTATACATTCCAAAAAAAAGAAACCAATTACATGATATTATCATGCGTGCCTAAAAATAAATTATCAAAAACACAGAACAATAAAATAGGCACAATGGATTTTTTGCAAGTACATGTTTGAAACCCTTGGCTGATTCATACATTCATTATATTATTTATCAATACCTTTTGTTGTTTCATTTATTAGTTGTGTTATGTGTTTCAGAAATTTCGAGCACTGTTATCATCTATATCTGCAAACAACCAACTTTGTACGTTAGGAGAACTTTAATACCAGATACTTGATTACACTTCAAATACTCCTCTTAGACTAAATTTGAATTTTCATAAAATACTTGTAGCAAGTTTTTTAAGATTTAAACTATGATCAAAGTTTGCATAATTGTTATCTATGTTATGGTGAATGTGGCATATATATATGAAATAATACGTAAGGTTTGTTTAAAATAATTAAAATTGTGAAAAACTAAAATATTTTCAATTTCACATTTATTAGCACCTTTTTTATTTCATTTATTAATGGTTTTCCATGTTTCATACATTTGAGGCATTGTTATCACCTGTATCTACATACAACCAACCTTCTACATTAGGAGATCCCTTATACCAGGTAATTTCTTACACTTCATGTACTTCTAGTCTTATTAGCTTTGGCAAGTTACTTCATGCAACATTTCGGTTCAAAAGACAAGTTAGCATCATACAAAAATTAGCTTAAAGTTAGAATAATGCACACCTCGATAGACATGCATAAACTTATTTTTGATTTACATTATCATCTAAATTGGCATGATTGCTATGCATGTTATTGTCATTGTGGCATATATGAACTAATCAAACCTAAAACTAATTGAAAGTAATTTCATTTGGGAAATCCAAAATATTTTGAATCTCACGTTATTAGTGCCTTTTGTTGTTTCATCCCTTTTTTGTTTCATTTATTAGTGCCTTTTTTTGTTTCATTTATTTGTGTTATTTTGTGTTTCAGGAATTTGGAGCACTGTTATCATCTATAACTATAGACAACCAAATTTCTACGTTATAACTTTAATTTCAAGTACTTGCTTACACTTCATGTACTCTTCTTACACTAAATTTGATTTTTTGTAAAATACTTGTAGCAAGTTTTAAAAGATTTACACTATGATCAAAATTTGCATAGTTGTTATCTATGTTATTGTGAATGTGGCATATATATGAAATAATAATACGTAAGATTTGTTCAAAACAATTTAAACTGGGAAAAACCACAATATTTTTAATCTCACATTTATTAGTGCCTTTTTTGTTTCACTTATTAGTGGCTTGTCCTGTTCTAAAAATTTGTAGCAATGTTATCATCTGTATTTGCAAACGACCAACCTTCTATGCTAGGAGAACTCTTATACCAAGTACTTGCTTACACTTCATGTACTTGTAGTCTTGTCAAGTTACTTCATGCAAAATTTACCTTCAAAAGTCAATTTAGCATTACACAAAATTTAAGTTCAACTTAGAATAATGCACACCTCCATAAAAATGCACAAACATGATTTGACTTGGTAGAAAATGCCCAACATTATATCCTCTTACACTAAATATTAATGTTCGTGAAATACAAGTGCACTGAACAACAGACAAAATAGGTGAAAATTGTATTTCCTATTTGCAGCCTGGACAATTAGTTTACTCATGGTTTAGGAAACTTTGTGTACAATCCCACTATCTCCTATTATCACCTACATCTTTGGTTAAGCATTAAATGGGTGGAAAGTTATTTCTGATTTATAATATTATCTAAAATTGTATGATTATTATGCATGTTATTGTCAATGTGGCACATATGAACTAGTTAAACCTAAGATTAATCTAAAGAAATTTCAATTGGGAAATCCAAAATATTTTGAATCTCATGTTCACTCTAATGGGATTTCAAACCTATTTTTAAAAAACTAATTAAAACATTGAAAGTGTAGATATTTAATGATAAGGATTGAGTTAGTATTTATCAAAACAAAATTTTCAAACTATCTTCACATATATCTTTATAACTTGTTACTTATATATTAGTTTGATTTGGTGTTTAGATAATGGCTACTCACAATGAATCTGGTCTGACCCAACCTTCAGTCACAAAGCCACCAGCCCCTAGGGAGTCAACTAATTCAAATACATATGTGAAAACTCCTATTGAAAAATTGTACTCATCAATTGTAAACCATTCTGAACAAATAATTTGAGAACTCCATGATGTTGCACTTCTTGTAGGAGCAGTTGAATGACAAGAAATCGATGACATAGAATAGATTTCTATGAAATTCCATAAAACATGTCACAAAGTTGTAGGATTCTCACCTGTTTCTTAAGAGAACTTTTTTATGATGAACAATATGAACAAGGATCTGCAAAAGACATTGTTGAAGAGTTCCTCTTGTATTTGTATGATAATTAGAATAGACAAATATGAACCACATATAAGGTTGTTTCATGGTTGGTTGACTCTTATAAACAATATTTTGATGTAGACTTTGATGTCTATTTTTGTAAAAAACTGCTCATTTGTTTTGTATGTAGATAGAAACCATGGTTGGTTTACTCTTGTGAATAGTATTTTGATGTAGAATTTCATGTCTAATTTTGGAAAAGAAAGTTCATATGTTTTGGATGTAGGTGGCCTACTTTATATATAAATAGTCAAACCTATTATATTTAAAAATGTGTTGTACCTATTTCTATTTATGTGAATAGTTCTATGTATGTTTCAAAACATGTTCAACAACAAATTCAAATAACAATCAAATCCTTGAATGTGTATCTAAAATATCCAATTAGAGTAAAATAAACCTAACAAATAATATCCATAAAAAATAAACATCAAAACCTTCTTATATAATTAAGAATTTTACTATATAAATTGGAATACTACTCAAAAGATTACAAGATCCTTGCATGCATATTGACATATTTTTTTGAGTACAAAATTCTTCCCAACAACAACTCCTTGACATGTATTCTATTCATTTTTTGGTAGGACAAAGTGAAACAAACGTATTTGTAAAACCAAAAAAATACCCCCCAAACCATCAATGAATAGAAGAGGTTAGTTCCAAGCACTTTGTTGGAAAATACATTTACCACAAACAAAATATATATATATATTTTTTGATACGTGAATATTTGTATTAATTTCTGAAAAATATTTTACATTTAGTTCAGAGATAGTCCAAAAGATTCAACACACACTGCCACCCAGACAAAACATCAGATCCAAAAAACCCTAAGCACCACCCTGTAAATTCGGCCAACCTACCCTACCACCAAAAGGATGTGCAGGTATTACAAAAAAATGTGCTTGTACAGACAAGCAACCCCTCAATCAACCCACAGTACACCATCGCCAATCCACATCGCTTGATGGTTCCAAAAGCAAGAAGTGCTTTAGGAAAATAAGCCTGCATCTTGCCCTTTCAAGGTGTCACCTCAGATCCTCACCCTCAATGTCCAGAATGAATGGGAACAGTTCCACCAACTCCCCAAGAACTAGAGCCCTCGACAAGTCTCTTGGCCTCAACACCCCCACACTCAGAACAACAACTAAAACCATGTCCATGGCGCCCTCCAAAAGATTCTCCCAAATCATTTTTTGTGCAATCAACATTTCCATTGCTCGTGACACAACCAAGTCTAGGAGTGAGGAAAGAAACCTGGCCACTATATCGGTGTTGGTCCACCAGCGCTTTGACCCAATCATGAATTCCTCCCCGAGCAAAAACTTCGCCGCACCAAGAACAAGCTCATCACAAACCTTGAAGACAGAATTCAAATGCCCATGTTGTATGCTCCTGTAGAAAGCCCAGAGCTTCCTACCAGACAACAAGCTAATAGGGGACTCCATTAAATCCATCGACGAACATGTGGATTTCACTCTACCCGGTGACAATATAAACACCATCCGACATCCCATCTAACCATTCCCCACAACATCTTGACCAAGTTGTCAGGCCGAATTAAGAGGTCAAACAAACAACCAATATGATATGAAGGCCTCCTAAGGGACATAAATGCTCGCGCCAGTACCACAAATAAAATATTGAGTTACAAGATGCATGCTATTTTGGTGATGTTTATTTGACACATATAAATGGTATCTGCATTATTTTTCAATAGGGATGGACCATGCAAGACACGAAGGTTGTAAAAGAGTTGTGCCTATCAAAGCATTAAACCCTTATGAGAAACTGTGGACAAGAAAGGCTCGGGTAATGAAAAAAAAAACAACTATGTTATTTCAAAAATACAAATGGTGATGGAATTTTTTTTAGCTTCAATCTTCTTAACTGTAATGATGATGAAATCAAAGCAACATGTTTCAATTCTATAGAAAAACTTTTTTATTATCGTATAGACATTGGTAAATTGTTTCTAATTTCCAATGGAACCTTGAAGCCAATAAATAAAAAGTTTTGCAATGTAAATAATGATTGGGAAATTCTTTTGGACAACAATTCCATAGTGGAAATTTTCTTAGATGAAAACACATAGATACTACCTAGCTGAAGTTCAACTTCAAACCAATCAGTGAACTTAAGGATGTGGAAAATAATACGATTGTTGACATCATAGGTATAATATTATCTATCAATAAAGAAAATACGATTTTAAAAAGGAATGGTGCACAAACACAAAAACAAACTCTAAAAATCAAAGATATGTCTGCTACCAAAATTGACTTCACAATGTGGGGTGATTTTTGTAATAACGAAGTTTTCAAACTTCAAGAGATATGTAGTGTGGGGGCTTTTCCAATACTCATCACAAAGGTTGCACAAATTAGTGACTATGGAAGAAAGTCTATAGGCACCATTCCAACGACCCAATTGCACATAAATCCTCAGATACTAGAGACCGAACAATTGAGATCATGGTTTTATAATCAAGGAAAGAATCTCATTTTCCAATCTCTAACAAAGAACTCCTTATTTGTTCAAGAGGATCTAAAACTAAAAAATATTTCTGAAATAAACAGTTACATACCTAATATTGCTACCAATGGTCAATACATTTTCATAAAATAGGACAAATCTTGTTATATGACTTGTCCCATGGAAATTAGTGGTAAGAAATGCAAGAAAAAGGTGGACATAATAGAAAATGGTCAATGGAATTGTCAAACATGTAAAACTAATTTTCATGATTGTGATTACAGATATCTACTGCAATGCAAATTAGAAGACCACACTGGCTCGACATGGGTGACTGATTTTGAAAAAGCAGCTAAAGGAATCATGGGCATCCCAACAAATGAACTAAACAATATGAAGCATGAAGGTGAAGATGAAACAAAGTTTTCAAAAACAATACATTTTTTTTTTTCCAAAAATATGTCTTCTTGCTTCATGTGAAAGAATAAACTTACAATGGTGAACAAAAAATCACAAGCACGGTCATCAAAATTGAGCAATTTGATTATTCAACTCAAAGCGAGGCTTTTCTTTCTTTAATAACTAATATGTAAATGTCATATACATTGTCTAACATTGGTATACAAACCATACATGTAAAAAAGTAGTACAGTTATTTCTTCAAAGATTTTAAATAATATTATCTACTACCATAGTGAATGTATGTAAAGTTTTTTTAATTAAAACAAAACTATACAGGTATATGAATTTTTAGAAAAATATTGTGGAATTCTGATGTTTACCAACAAAAATTTCTCAATACGATATAATTTATTACTAATATGTAATAGGAAACATGATAGAATAATACAAACAACTATAGTCATGTCATGTTCATATTAAATACAAAAACATACCAATTTATAAATTATGTTATATCATTATTTGATACAAAAAATACATTGAGATAAGTTTCATATACAAACAAAATAGATAAATTCCAAAGTTTAATTGCTTGTCTATTTGGTTGTGACATGTCAAATGGATAATAACATAGTTAAAAGAACCCTTATACCTCTTTGTTGCATAGTTTTTAATCATATTAACAGATAATATTCAAGATCCACATGAAAATAAAAACTATAAACATCGATATATGGCATTCAATTATCTGCTCTAGCAGACATAGAATTTTCTAGAATTTTACAATACACTAAAAAGATGCTACTTGACAAATTTGCTTTGCGGTTTAGATATGGATCGTCCAAAGAGGCAATTTGAATTAGAAGAACAAAGGAAATAATATCAAAGACAATACTATAGAGAATATCATAAATGAGAAAGAGAGCAGATGACAGATGCAAAAATGGAAGAGCAAAGAAGAAAAAAAAGCAAGCAATGCAAGACAAGATGAAAATGCACACATACCAAATCTAAATGGAATACTTGCCACAAAATTCAAAGAAAGGAAATTAGCATTTCGAAATCAAATAGAATCCTACCAATCACTAGTAGATTTTTATGTTTGTGGAGAAAGATACATTGGAATCAAAGTAATGACCACTTCAAAAGGTATTATATGCACAAGATGTAAAAAAGAGAAAGGAATAAATCGATTCTCAACACAAAATAATATGAATTTAGGAGTCCAACCAACTTAACTAAAAAATCTTACATAAGTAGAAGAAATGATGATTACACGCATCAATCCAATTTTAAGAGTCACTCATGCAAGGGGTGATCAATATAAATATAGAGGACACACGATCACCTTCCCACAAAAAATGAACAACTATCAAATACGTTGCCACACTATATTGCAAAATTACCAATCATTATAGTAAGGAAGAAAGATCAACATGACACAAATTACCACTTCACAATAAATAATGATTGTGTTTGTCGAGCATTAAAATATCAAATCAACCACGACAGATTTTACTTAGACGTCAACATCAATGAAAATGCTCTTGATAGTTTAAGTAGGAATTTTGAGAAAATTATTTTTGATTGGCTTAAAACCATTCTAATAGAGTCTCAGTTTGATACAAATGTTACAAAGCATGTCAGCCTAGTTATCGATGATACTGAATAAAACATCATTGAACACACTTCATCGATGATCTATGCATGGGTCAACAATCCAAACACAAATCCTATGACATTAATGGACTAGCCAACAGTTGATGAATCTCCAATAAATGAATATTCTACAGTGGGATTATTTGATATGGCCTTCCCAACATTGTTCCTTGCTAGAATATGTGACTAGCTAGAACCACACATCAAAAAATTACACCTACACAAATATGTCAGACATCTATGTCGATATAAAGACAGTCGATTTGGTAAACACCCAAGGTTTCGATATTATATGGAAAATATGATAATGAGACATCGTGCACATACATCAGCTATAGTTTTCATGAAAATAAATCTCCATGGCATGCTTATGACAATCAACGAACTTCACAAACATCTAAACAACACACCACAATCACAGCTTGTAGATAGATTAATATGATTTGGGACTTTGCTCAGAGGTACAAGGTCATATTGGAAAAAATGTCAGGCAAAATTAATAGACATGTTGCATCAAATTGGAACACCTAACATTTTTTGCATTAAGTGCAACAAATTTATATTGGCCAGACTTACATGCACTCATTCCAAGTACATCACTAGCAACACTAGGAGAAGCACACCTTTGGTGAAAAAAACATGATTGACTACCCTCATTTAGTTGCACAATACATGCACTTATGACACTCTCAATTTAGACAAGAAATCCTTCAAAAAGGAATGAATGTTAAAGACTATTGGTGTAGATATGAGTGGCAACATAGAGGATTGGAACACATCCATGTATTTCTATGGATCAACAGAGCACCAAACATGGACACAATTGATTGTTCAAATGAAGACAAATGACTTGTTGCACAAAACTATTTCAAATTAATTATCCATGCATGGAATCCTAGACATGAAACCCTGGAACATCATCTACAAGTACTACCCCACTGGCCATTTCAATACCCTAATTACCTATTTTATCGCTTTACAACTACTTTATCAAATTAATTGATCGAAATTAAAATTGTAGGCATACCAAATATGTGGTATTAATCCATGTCTTAAAGACACAAGGAAACTTCAAGACAAAGATCTCCACCAAGACTACGATGGGATAGCTAACATAGTCCAAAGACACACAATGTGTAGAGAAGGTGCATGTCTATGAAAAAAAGAGGGCAAATGCTTTGCAGGTAAACATCTTTCCACACATGACAAAAATTAAGTATCAAAAAACTCTAATTCTCTAATCCAGTATTCACATTAAAATGGTCACATTTGATATCATGTATAGGTAGAATGCTCCTTGGCCTCTAAATTTGCAAGGAGGGAAATTATATGAAGATACAAAAATTGGTGAAATTTTATTTGACCCTGCTAGAAACGATGATCGAATCAATTCACATAATAGGTACATCCTACAATTATGGAGAGAAAATATAGATTGGAAACCTATCCTATCAAAACATGTTGTCATAAAATACATTGCTAAGTATGCAGCCAAGTTACAAAAAAAATCTGAAACATACCAAGAAATGTTAATACATCTAGCAAACATAGAAAATCTAGATGATTCGGCTGCAAAAGTTTATAAAAAAAATACTTACAGAAACAATCATAGAAAGGGATGTTGGAGCTCAAGAAATAAGCCATCTATTATTAGAACTCCCACTTGTTCAAAGCAGTAGATGATTTATCACTCTAAATGTATCAACTAAAGTTTTCAAACGTGTGACATCGCAATCGAAAAATAACAAGGAAAATGAAACACTCTCTTTCATTGATGCATACAAAAGTAGGCCTTATTCTATGGAATCTATCTCACTTATTGAAGTGGCAAGATCTTGGATATATAATCCCAATCATAAATCACAAAATAAATGGAATGCAAGGAAAATTAAATATATTGTGAGAGTATTCCCAAGATTCCTATCGATTCCTCCACGTGACTCATAAATATGGTGTGATTATTGTTTCTCATAATTGTTACTATACAAACCATTTGTGATACTGAAAGGGACATTGGTCATAACAATCATGTAATAATTGCATGTTGGTCAAACTTTCAATATAATCAATAGCATGTTGAATGCATAATTGAGAGTGACATAACTAAAGATAATACAAAATCTGAAAGTGATAACAACAAACTAGCCACAAATTCTAGATTTGAGAATGAATGGGAAATTGTATCTAGGCTTTGTCAATGTGAAACTCTGCAAATTTCTGAAATAGACATGCTTGGAAGGAGAGATTTTGACAAGCAAGCCAATTGGTCTAATTATTTTCATGGTGAAAAACACACATATGAAGCAGTCAGTTTCATAACCACCATGAAAAATAATATTTTTTTAATGCAAAATGATATGAAACAATCAACCAACTATGAAAATATCAACAACAAACAAGAAAAAGCAGTTAACATGATACTTTCACACTGCAAAAAATTAACAAAATCTCCTCTTTTCATGATAATTCAAGGCACAATAGGAACAAGAAAGTCTTATGTGATAGGTGCCATATCCAAAACCCTTCAAGATGCTTCATCGACAAATAAATCATCCCTGATACTTGCACCAACAAGAGTTGGAGCATACAATATAGGAGCATCAACTATTCATTCAAAATTAAAAAATACCACCCAACGACTTCAAGGAGTTGGAAGGAACCAGATTAACAAGCTTCCAAGAAGAATTAACACATATCAGATACATACTAATTGATGAAATGAGTTTCATCGGTGCAAAGTTGTTCAAAAACATAGATTCTCGACTTTGCCAAGCTTTCCCTCAAAATGGAAATCAAAATTTTGCAAGTATGACTCTCGCACAAATATGCATCCTATAATTTGATTTAATTTATAGTTTTTTTATGATATCTATTGCAAAGTCGTACAAATATATTATATATTTAAATTAAACACTTGTCTATTACTTATAGGAATATCAATGATCTTGGTTGGAGATCTAGGAAAATTACCTCATTTTAACAACATACCACCCTATGCAAGCAACAAACAAGCAAAGATGTTATGGGAAGAATTCAAAATTATTGTTACTTTAGATCAGGTATTTAGACTGTAACATGGGTTTAACAATTAAAAAAAAACTTCCTTCAACTTCTAACAAATATAAGGGATGCAAACCCTACAATTGATGATTGGAATTTACTAATGACACAATCTACTGAAAAATTGGATTGAGAAACAAATGAATAATTTGACAATAATGTCCATTTGTTTCCCACAAATGAAAATGTTCATGCCCACAATCAAAGGAAATTGTACTCCTTGAAAAATCCAATTGTGCGAAGCTTAACAACTAAAAATGGAAGTGTCAATGCAACTGAAGGATATATAGAAGATGAATCCAATATTGAAATATTGTTAAGCAAGATGGTGAAAGTTATGTTAACATCGAACTTGTGGATAAAAGCAGGCCTTGTAAATGGAGCTTTGGGTTATGTCCAAGAAATTGTAGATCGCCCAAGAACAACCCCCCCACAACCACCAACTTATGTATTGGTGCAATTTGATAACTATGTTGGAAATCCATATGATAAAAAATATCCTTCCACTATTCCAATCACACCAATTCAGAGGAACAAATCCCTACAAATACCATTGTGATTGGCATGGGCTCTAACAATACACAAATTATAAGGCTTGACTCTCCAAAAAGCCACCATTGCTATTGGCTCAAAAGAAATAACATGATTAACATTCATGGCAATGTCACGTGTCAACTCTTTAAATGGCCTACAAATAAAACCACCATTTGTATAGGACATATGTGAAAAATTAAAGATAGGAAAGAAAATATCAAACAGAAAAGAAGAAGAACAAAGGCTCCAAGCCTTGGAATATAACACATGTACATAATACCACAAAATGCAATTGTATTATACTCTTGAAGATGCTATATATCTACTGTAATACTGCAAGATTATAATATTGCAAAATTATAGATGAAATGAAGTTGATATGTTCTCACAAGATATAGATTAAGCTATCAAACATAATTTAGCTATTTCGTTCCATTTTTTATTTGGAATATTTGAAAACCAAACTTATGTGTATCTTTTTGTAAAATACAGTGAATAATGATGTCACTCTTATTGTAGATGATAATATAATTCAATGATATTAAATATGATGCAAGTAATGAAAATATTATTACAAACACACAATATTAATATTATTGTCATTTTCGATTCCTACAATTGATATCTCTCGATGTTTTCTATATAGACTATGTTATATGATAGATATGCTAGTTATATAATTAATCAAAATTACATACAAAATAAAATAATTCTAAATAAACAATATAAATAAAAAATGAATTGAAATTATCATATTTATTATAAAAACAACTCTATTTTTTAAATGTATATATATATATATATATAATCGAGTATGAGTCACAAATTTAATTTGGTTGGTCTATTGGTTGTAATTTCTCTTTCTAGACAACCATTACTTGTCATTCTTTATATATTATTATGCTTTGATTCAATAGAAAAATAAAAATAAATGTTATGTATTCTAAGCATCTCGAGACACCCCACCATTTAATCCCATGTCATTCAAACATAACATTTATCAAGATATTTATCTACATAAGACACATCTATGTTATTTGTTGGAAAAAATACAAATGATTTAAAAATCATTTAAATACAAAATTGGTGAGATAGCGCTTAAAAAACACCATTTAAAAAAAGCACAAAGTAAATAATGCGTGAAAATAAGATTGTTTCCCCCAAAAGCTAAAAAAGGAAAAAACACACATATGTGGTAGGGAAGAACAGCCCAAAGTAGCATGGGGGACTATATTGGGGATATAAGTAGTCCCGCGTAGGCCCCACACTAGAGCTCATTGATATCCAATGGTAAAACAATTTTCATCCATAAAGTCAACAAGAGTACTCGAATCAGTGTAACATCAAAATTGTATTATAATCGATTTATATTTGTCCCAAAAACAAATAGTTATTCACAGTCTTACATGTCAGAGAATATTCAAAGCACATTTGACACCACAAACATAAAATCCATATTGTTTGTTAGTGGCCTGTAGCTTTAAAACATGCACCCAAAATATAAAATTAGTATAACCCACGCTCCCCTATACTATCACCACTTGCATTACATCACCACCAATATTTTAATAGATCCATGTCAACGAGAACAACTAAGATCCAAGATTGTCCCATCACCAAATCCAATCAACCCCACCCTCTATTCCACTTTGCTAGCAATACAACACTAAAAGGAAAATCAATCATTCAGATGTGTCCCATCGGTCAAATCCTTGCGCATGGTCATTGGTGCATTCTCCTCTTTTACCACTTGCAACCACCAAAATAATGGTGTTAAAGCCACCAAAATCACCCAAGTAGCAAACAAACACTACACACCATAAATATGTACAAACTATGCAATTGAAGGCTCTAAAACAAATTTTCAAATTTGAAAAAGGAGGACAAAAATTAAAGACTCAATATTGTTGTGCAATTTTCGCACACACACCCCACTGAAAGTAGGGACCCTCTTTCTTACTCTTTTGATTTTCGCTTTTGGTGTCTTGGCCCTTTGATTTTGAGGATTCGCTTGCTTGGGCATGTGCTTGGATGTTTATTTTGCTCACATCCGAGGCCCCCTTTTTTATTTATATTGAAAACCTTAAGTTTTGGGCTCATTCTGGGTTTTTCATTGTTTTCTAGAAAATCCACTCTTGGCAGAATTTCTCGGTTTCCTTTCGAAACTTGGTGACAACTGCTTTTCATTGAAAATATGGAGATTTTGGTCTTCCACAGAATTCTGTTGTGATCGGATTTCTTCGAGGGTTCGTTGCTTTGTCGAGTTCCCGGGTTTGGTTTGACCTGTCTTATCGATTGCATTAATGCTCGATTGTACGACTTCTGTGGCGGTGTTAAATCAACTTTTGGGAAGTCTTTTTCCATTTGAGTTTCATCATTTGCTTCCTATTGGTTTGGAGTGCTTGATCCCGAGTGTTGTTGCTAGATTGTGCATTTGGGATTGGGTTAGATTGTTGCAGTTGGATTTTTTGAACGCCATTTAACTTCTACTTGAACTTCGAGGTTTCTTGCCAGCTTCCTTTGTTTCGATTTCTCTATCCTCATGGTGTGTACATGATGCTTTCTCTCTTGTATGATTGGAAATAATTACTTTATGATTTGTGCGTACATGGTGTGAGTCAGAATGTTGGTAGGGTAGGGTTTTATGATTGATGCTTGGGTTTTTGGTTTTCATTGGGGGTGTTTTCATGTTGTTCACGTTGCTATGCTTTTGCTTGTTGAATGTGCATGCTTCTTTGGCATTTTGGGTTTACTTGGGGTTTGAGTTCCTACTAGATTTAGCATTATGTATTTCGAAGCTGGGGGATTTCCCATTTTGTTTGAATGCCATTCCCAGGTGAGTGTTCTGAGCTTGTCTTTCAACTTTATCCCAGGGTAGCTTGCCTGTATAGGCCACAATGAGCCTTCTATTAACCCTTGCGAGCAAGCAAGTTGAGCCCAATCTTATTTTGTGCACTCGTGGTGGAAGTTTAGGGTTTTGTACCTAGGGCACAACCGGTCCCTCTCAATTTTCTATGAGGTGGGTTTCAAATTCAAGGATGATCTGTAGGAGGTCTAGATCAAGCTGGTTTCAAGCTCCAGATCCTCAAATTTGTGATCGTTTGATCAATTTGAGTGAGGTCGAGAGAAAACATAGGTATTCGGGTTTTTAGTGTCTTCGCGGAATTCCTTATCTGACGGAATTCCCCGATTTCCCGTTTTCTCTTTGTTTTTTCGAAATGTGCATTGATCCGGATTTCTGCCTACCTCTCGGATTTCTGCTACCTTCAAGTTTCCCAAGTTTATACGTTGCTTGGTCAGTTTTCCCGAAATTGGGCTTAAGTGGCGAAAATTGCATTGACTTCGCTAGAATCCGCGCCCTCGGGATTTTCTCGAATATTCTTGACTCCATCATTTTCTTGGAATTCATAAATTGTTTCCATTCTTGGGGATGTCTGTCTGAGGTGAATTTTCTTGAGGTCTTGTTGAAAATGAAGAATCAAGAGATTGCATGAGGGTTTGCTTGGTAATTATGCATTTGATGATTGATTTAACTTGTTCTAAATCATATCATGTGATTTCTTGGTTAAATTGATTGATCAAATGATGGGCTAGATACTTGTATGCTCATTTTGTTGGATTCTGGCTTGTCCGGATTTTCCTCGAATTCCTCTCCATCTTGGATTCTGCAAGGGGGCTAAAAACCCAAACTTTGAGATGGTTGATTTTATGTGGGTTTTCGGTATTTTGCTTATCATGGGTCTTGTATTGAGGAATGAGCTTATCATTGGTGATGGATTTCAATGAACTTTATGCTATGATGGATCTTATTCTGGTGTCTTTATTGTATGCAAGCAGAATCAGGTCAAGTTGTTGCTAGGAAGAACAAGGGAAAGGTGATGGATCCAAATGTTGAAGGTTCAGCTATCTCTGAGGCAGAGAGAGTTAAAATGGACATAAATAGTAGAATCCTAGAAAGAAAGCTCACTTCCATCTGGTTGGGGATCACTGATATGAATGTTGAAATGTGGGACTATGAAGAATTCAAGGCAGGGATGGTAGAACATAACCTCCCTTTGTTAGCCAAAAGGACATTGGAGTTTGGGTTGGCACATGTGGCTGGATTTCATTCTACGATCCAGTGTTATGAGTTGGTGCTTGAGTGTGCTAGGCACTATGATAAGGGTACACAAAGGATAGTTGGTCCTTAAGGAAGAATTGTTGAAAATTTTGACCCTATATCTATAGCTCAGACCTTTGACATGCCTGATCGGTCTCATGTTGTGGCCTTTGATTTGGATTTAGCGAAGAAAAATTATGAGGAGAATGTCGTCAAGTCCCAACAGGTTATCAATTCCTAGTTGGAGAAACCCAAGTCCCACTTCTCCAAGCTATCCAAGCAACTGGTCAGACTCAAATTCAAGAAGGAATATTATGATGCTATCACACTCCTCAGCAGAGTAGTAGGATTGAAAAATGTAGGAGTGTTTGAGAATTGGATGTTCAATATCATTGCACGGATGGAACAAGGTATTTATTACCACTCAACAGGCATTATAAATGTGATGATACATGAGTAGATGTGCAATGTCCTATAGACAAAGACCTTCACAATGACCTTCTATTTGGTATATGAACTTGCAAGGTTTCACCCATACAAGGGACTAAGCACCAGAGGTGTGTTTGGGCAAGATGTACTTTATGAAGTATATCCACAACTACACTTGGATGGTGGAAGCTATAGGAGGGTGAATGATGCATTCACCATGTAAATCATTAGGCTACTGTAGGGTGTTGAGCATGTTCGGATTATAGACAAGGCCAAGGAATTAATCAAAAGGTTGGAGTTTGGTTCATTCAGTTCCCCACCTTTAATTACATAAGGATTGATGGCTATTAGAGGGCTCCATACAGACTCCCAAGGTACCCTATAGACCATGTTATACTTCTGGGGGTCACAAGATAGATATGTGATTTTGATGTAATTGTAAAAGGGAAGAAGCACAAGACTGGATTTGGTAATGACTTCCCTTTGAGGATAGGCACTAGTGAGGTATGCCCTTCTATCCACTCATCCCATGCTTCTGAAGAAGAAATGAGCACTCTTGGTCTTTCCTTCCATTCCAAAAGAACAAGGTTTGATATGACTGGTAAAGCACAGAAGAAGGCTAGCAGAGAATACTATCACAAGGATGACATAGAGGACTATTGGGCTAACATTAGTGATGAATTTGAAGTCAAAAAGAAGAATTTCTCTAGCCTACCAGTGAGCTTAGTATGGTTGTACAACATAAAGGTTGTTCGTGATCAGGTTGAGGAGGATGGGAATTTGATTCAAGGCCATATCTTTGAGGCAGTGAAGGACAAGCCAGTTGGAGAGGTTGATTGGTTGGAGGAGTAAAAGACAAAATTAGAACAAATCATGGCTCCAGTGATTAAGTACACCAAGTTATGGCTCAAGCACAAGATGTTTGAATTGGAAAGTGAAGCTGTGCAATGCACCTATGACTTAATGGGAGACTTGGAGTCTCACTCTGCTTCTAAAGAGTCACATGCATAGGACCCCAAAGGTAAAACCAAGATTGGCTCTCCTTTCAAAATTAAAATCAAAGATGTTCATGTAGAAGAGGCAGGAGAAGTAGGGAAACAGAGAAAGCCCATAGCCAAGAAGAGGAGGCATGTCTCAAAGAAGAAGGGGGATGAGAAGGATGAAGAGGAAAAAGAAGAAGTAGATGCCAGTGTCCCTTTACCTAAGAAAAGGAGACTTGTGAGGTTGTCACAAAAGGAAAAGAAAACTTCTAAGGCAGATAAAGATGCTGAGCCACTTGTGGTGGAGGTAGAGAGCTCGGGAGAGAAGACACAGGTGTATATTAGGAGGTCAAGGACTCCTTCCCCCAAAGATGTTGCACCAAAAGGAAGTGTTCCTATGAATGCTCCTATCACTGAACATGAAGACATCCCTCCTTTTCATGAGACTGACAGTGTACCAGATGAACCAAAAGATGTTGAAGATCCTAAGGACCTGGGAGAGGAAGAATTCCAAGAGGGTGATCTTTACAATGCCAACGTAGAAATAGACAAAGTAATGCAGTCTCCTTTGGTGGCCTATGTGAGTTCTCCTGCAGAAGTTCATGAAGATAAATACCCCCAAAAGGAGGAGATACCAACTGAGATTCCCTCACCAACACAAGACAAAGGGGATGAGCACTATAAAGAAAAGGATGATTTAGTTAGGGAGATCCCTGGGGAGCCAAGCATTGAAAAGGGTGTACCCAGTGTTCAACAGGAACAAGATAGGCAGGATAAGGTACAGTCAGAATCCACTGTTCTAGGTTGGTTAGATAAAGAGTTGAAAAGTAAGCAGATTGTAGTGGATGACACTCCTCCCAATTGGGATGACCTACTGGATAATATTGGAAAGGGAAAGACAAAGAAGAAAGCCAGAGTCATTTCCAGGATTGAGAGAGATGAAGTGAACAACAGAGTGATCCATATTGCTACTCCAGTTCCTGATAAGGATAGAGATGAGGTGACTGGAAAACATTATAATGTGCAAACTATCAATCTAGGGAATGCCTCCATGGAGCAAGACATTGAGGAGTATGAAGGCTCCAGTGTTGTGATCCTTGGAAGATTGAGGAAGGAGGTGCAGACTAAGCATGAGTTAAAGAAATAAAATGAGAAACTTAAGAGATATTTAAAGGAGTTGATGAAACCCTTGAAATCCATCAGTTCTTCCTCATCTATTGTAGGCTTCCTACCTCAGGAAACAATATCATAAATGGAAAGGATGAAGAGCACCACACATGCTATAGCCGGTTGGTTGCAGGGAGTGTAGACCAAGGGAGATACTGCCATCAAGGACATCCTTTCAACTACAGGGGATGCAATGAGATCAGTAGATTGGCTAAAGACTATGCTAGCCCAGGATAAGGAAGATGTAGATTTCCTATTGCAAAAGACAAGGACTATCATGGAGTAGACTGAGGAAAAATTGATAAGTGAAGGAATTCTTCCTTCCTTAAGGATTGCAGAACCCTGGGAATGGTTTGAAATTCTGCAAATGATGCAAAGGGCCTTGAAGAAAATATTCAAATAGGGAAGGCAGATTGAGGACACTTTAACTGATATCTATAATAAGTGTATCTCTTTCTTTGAAATAATGACATGGAGAAAGAAGGTTGCTCTAAAGCATCTTAAATTGGATCAATTAAGAAAATGGTGGTGAGATGTCTAATCTCCAGCCAATGAGGGCCCTGTTACTAAACATCAGTTGGATGATTTTGCAACTTACATTGTAGTCCTTGACAGGTATCAAACAAATAAGGCTGATTGGGATAATATAGTGAAGCAGTCAAGAGATGATATCAAATTCCTTGAGAGGAGAATTAGGGTTTTGCATGTGCCACCGATTGCTGAATTGGACAAAGTATTACTCGTGGTACATGCTAAAGTGGAGCATGCTAAAGACAAAGGGGGGAAGTAGTTAATGCAAGGCTACATCAGAATTTATGCTTCGCCATTATTTTATCCTCCTCCTTCACATGCATTGGATCGGGTTTTTGGAGACCCCAGGCCGACTTGGATGAAATTGGTGCAAATTGCACATTTCATATTATTTTTGAATATCTTTTGGCCGACCTGTTGTGTGGCATTTATCATTGTAAACCCTAATTTGGGCCGACATATCTTTGGGGATTCTCTATAAGTTTGGCATTATGCCTCATTTGTAAGGGTAGAAAAAGTTAGAATAATTTTAGATTAGAACAAATTATTAGAGACAAAATTAGAGTTAGAGATTAGTTTATCTTCAAGCAAGTGTTGTAACAAAAGAATGGAATTGTTGCCACTTTGGGTGATTTAATATAAGCAAAGACATTGTGATTTGGTGTCTTTCTTGTGTTGATTTTAATCTGGCATGGTTCTTGATGTTCTATCTTTAAAATTGCTTAAGTGATTTGATGTTAGATGGTTTGGTGATGTTTAGGGTTTTATGCTTGAAGTGTTTTCAGCGATCTCTAGTCCATACTTTTTGCAGTTAGTTGATTGTTAGATGCTTTGCAAAGTTAGTTTGGACTTAAAACTGTGCTTAGTTCAATTATGAATGTTTGTTCATTTCAATTGCAATAGGTTTGTCTTGAATGGATATGCATGATTTGAAAATCTTTAACACCTTAGAAGATTGTTAATCTTAGGGTTAGAATTAGTCTTAGAATTACCTCTGAAACCCTTATCTTTTGTTATTTCTTTTATTATCTGGGTTAATTTTAGGTCTTGAAGTATTAATACATTGCTAGATTTGATAAATATGAGTTCACAATTTTCTTGTAGTAAGGTCCCTTTGTGATTACCAGCATTTTCACATTATCTATGAGTTGTTTTATTTGAATTGTCAAGACCTGACATTAGAGACCTTGGGGTTATCTCTTTGTCCATAGATATTAACCTTTCAAGAGAGATAGGATATCATATTATGTTTGAGTTGTTGTCGTGCAGAAAACACCATCAATAGATTGGCGCTAGAAGGAGGGCCTTGAATAAGCAAGTTGGATTGATTTATGTCTGCCATTTCTCCTGAGAGGTTCAAAAGAAGAACCAAATCTACTCCAGGAGAAGAGGAATTTCAAGAACTGCAAGCCCCTACTAGGTCAAGAATGACCAAAAGAAGGGGAGAATCATCATCCACTCAGCCACTTCCATCATCCCCATCATCCTCATCTTCATCAGGATCATCCTCATCCGATTATGAAGTAATTCCTATTCCGCAACCCCAACCAGCCATAAATCAACCATTATCGCCCCCACCTCCACCAATGGCTTTCCTTGCCAACAACCCATCTCCCTTGACCTTCAATAATTACAATGTCATGCCCAAGAACCCTGAGCACTTTTGCTCTGAGTTCCATACTAATGATTCCAATAGGACAGTAGAGGAGCATATCAGGATTTTCCAGACTTGTCTGAGGGATAGAGGAATTAACCATGAGGATGTTGCATTTAGGATTTTCCCTTATTCCCTCGGGGAAGAGGCCTTTTATTGGTATAATCACTTACCTATTGCTTCTATCAATAATTGGGTAGAATTGGAGACTACATTCCTATAGAAGTTTAAAATTCCCATTAGTGCTAATGAGCTTTACATGCAATTTACCAGAGTTAAGAGGGAGATCAATGAGCCTATAGGGTCATTTAATGACAAGTTCTACCGAGCATACACTAGAATCTAGGCACCTTATGTTGTAGATGATGCCACTGCCCTAGAGGTCTACTTTGAAGCCCTGGACAACCTTACATCCACCTTCCTTAAATGGAGGACTAATCCCCAAACTACTTTGCTTACTGCATACATAGAGGTTGTTAAGGTCAGCACAGACTTGAGGCAACATTTATCAGGACCTTTGCCATCCTTAGGACCTGTTGCTCACCCTGGACAAGTCCAAGCTCTCAACCAGGATTTGACTAATCATGCTCCAATAATGAATCTAGTACCCTCATTGCCTTTGGTCCCTAATCTAGGTCCTCCAATAAATCAATCTCAGCCAATGACCTCTTATCCTCAGCAAAGGGCCAATCAACCCATTCATCTATAGAAGCAGGTTGGTTTCCCTACATATTTGCAGAATTCATAAGTCTTGAATCAGGCCATTAGTTCTAGAGGAGCATCTGGATACCCGCTTGATACTATGAATTTAACACCACATAATGGTCGAGATAAGGAGCGGTTGGATGAGTTATCTGAGCAGGTGAAGAAACTGAATATGGAGGTAACCTATTTGAGAAATCATAATAGCCAACTTTAGGCTGCTTTAAAGAACATGCAATTGAATTACAATAGGGAGAATAGGGATGTTGCTAGGGGACAAAACTTTGATAGAGGACAGTATTTTGAAAGAAATCAAAATTTTGAAAGAGGACAAGGCTTTGGCCAGAATTATGACAAGGGGCAACAAGGTGGACAAGGATTCGATAGAAGGAAATCACCTAGGAAAAATAGGCCATGAAATACTGAACCTAATAATGGAGGGTTTCCCACTCCATTGGATCAGCCCTCAACTTAGTAGAAGCCTCCAAGTGGTGTGTATTTAGCAGAGGTAGATTTCTCTAGATGATGCATGCTCCATAAGACAAGCCAACATTCTGAGTTAGATTGCTCTGAGTTTCGGACTGTTGCTTCCATCTTTTAGTACAAAGTTGAAAACAATTCCAATAGTCAAGAGATAGTGTCCTCAAATCCCTACGATTCTCCAGTATTGGTACTTAATTATGCCCCATTCCAGAAATGTGAAGAAAATGAACCAGAAGAAGAGTCCAGTGACTAGGACAAAGAAACAAAACAGGTGCTAAATGAAGATGAAATCTCTCAGTTGTTTAATGAGGAAAATTGGAATGATAATGGTCTCTTGGATGAGGAGGAAGTTGGTGTTGAAGAAGTTCAAATGTTTCAGCAACCAACAAAGAAATATGATTTGAGGAATAGGCCTAACAAGAGTCCATAGGCTAGAGGCCCTTTCACCACTTCTATCCCTCCTAATAATTTTACTACTCCATCGGATCCACATGACAGTAATAATCCACCTTATCCTCATGTGCCAACACAATACTTTGTGAAGGGAGGAAAACTTGATATATCAAAGGGAAGCAATGTTGAAGTATCAAAGGACAGGCAGACTGGCTGCTACAAGGAAACCCATGCTGATATGAATGTGGAGCAATTGGGTGAGTACATGACTGAAGAATTCAGAAAGGTAAAGGTAATTCTTTCTATTTTTGAATTGTTGAGAGTCCTTGCTATTAGAAATACAGTCTTGGGGTCATTCAATTCGAACACAGCACCAAAGGGAGTGACTGCTAATGAAGCGATTGTCAGATCTTCTAGTTCATAGGCATCTAGAGGTCAAGAACCATCTGGAGATAGAGAGAAAGATAAGGATAAGATTCAGGTTGCACAAGCTGACACCCAGTTGAGTCTGTTTCAAGGCAAGATTGAAACCCCTCCTTTCCTAATTTATGTTCATATCTTTGGAAATAATATGCATAATTGTCTTCTGGATTCAGGGGCATCTACAAATGTTATGACTTTTGCTTTTTGTAAAGCATTAGGTATTATCCCTATAGCCTCTCAAAACAAGGCCACTCAATTGGACAAGACAGAGGAAAGTGTAGTAGGAGAATTGAACATGATCCCCACACAACTCACATCAGATCCTAGGGTGCAGCAGGTGATCAACATTCAGGTTGTTGATATTCCTGATACCTATGGTTTGATTTTCGGTCGGGATTTCACCAAGGCATTGAATGGGTAATAGACCATTCTCATATGTGGCTACCATGGAAAGGAGTTCCAAATCATATCAAAATTGAAAGAGAGCCCAAAATGAACTATTTAATCACTGAATACCAAAATACTTCAAATGAGGTATTAATATTAGAAGTTGGCATGGGGAATTATGTGTTGGTTGCATCAGCCTTAGATATAGAGGAGGTCTTTATGTTGCAAGGCCCTTTTATGAATCTACATCAAAATCTGGAAGGTCTGAGGAAATTTTGATGAGGCGGGATAAGTCCATCAGTGGTTTTGAAACACTGAGTAAACAAATAGATGAAACTAATGACCAAGAGGACATGCAACTTAGTTTGCTAGATAACTTTCAGGAATTCATCCAGAGGTGTTGCTCCCCAATTTGTGGAGAGTCCATGATGCTCCTCACTTTGAGTTGGAATGTGACTTATGTCAAACTGCTGTGGAGCAGGTACAAAAATGCATTAACCCAATCCCAATTGTTAGGCTTAATAGATAGAAGGAGCTAAATAATATTGGGGTTAAAAGCCCAATGCTTCCTGAGAAGCCCCCTATTTGCAGTAAAATGAAAGGTGAATTAAATCAATCAGAGCCTGATGGCTATTGGACGATAAGATTCAATGGATCCAAATCTAAGCAAGGTGTTGGAGCCGGGTTTGAATTGATCAGCCCTAAAGGTAAGAGTTATTTTGCTACTCACAGACTCCAATTTCAATGCATTAATAATGTCATTGAATATGAAGCTTTAATCCATGGGTTGTTAATGGCATCAAGGAAGAAAGTTAAGATATTACAATTTTTTGGAGATTCTGAGTTGGTAGTCAGGCAGGTGAGGAAACAATGTTCATGTCATGATAGGAGGATGACTAATTATAGGTGTAGAGTGTGGGATCTTATTGAGGGATTCGATGCTTTCAACATCCAGTTGATCCCTCGAAGTAGGAACCAAGTTGCAGATTCTTTGGCACAGGATGCTAGTACATTGCAACCTTTATCACTTTCAGGATTGAAGAAGTTTACTGTTGAACTCACTCCAGTACCTTCACTATTTGACAATGTTACCAACTTACAGGTATTTGAAGATGATAAGCATATTCTGGATTTTATTATGAGTTGTGATGTGTTTTCTTCTCAAGTAATTGATGAGATAGAGCCTCAAGAGGCAGAAATGGACTTGGGAGGAGTCATCAACCTGAAGAACAACACTATCCCAAGAGGTATGGTGCAACTGGAACAAATTTTTGATTTGGATAAGATAAAAGATCAGGAACAACAAGTAAAAAGGGAGTCTCTTAGCAGCCAATGTGAAACATACAATATGGGGACACCAGATGACATGAAGAACATTTTTATTGGTAAGGTATGTACTCCAGAGGAAAGAAAAGGGATTATTGATTCTTTACACACATATCACGATGTGATAGCCTAGAGTTATGAAGATTTAAGGACATATGATACTTCAATCATTACACACACCATTCCCTTGAAGTCAAACGTCAAACCATTCAAACAGAGACAAAGACCAATTAATGCTCTATTAGAACCCATCATTCAGAAGGAAGTGCAGAAGCTACTTTCAGCATGAATTATATTTCCAGTGAGGCATTCAATCTAGGTTGCGAATCCAGTTCCAATAAGAAAAAAGAATGGAGAAATCAGACTGTGTGTGGAATTTAGGAATCTTAATAGAGCATCAGAAAAGGATAGCTATCCAATTCCTTCATTGGATGAAGTACTTCAGATTGTTAATGGATCCCAGATGATGTCTTTTCTAGATGGGTATTCTAGATACAACCAAGTCATGGTACAATATGAAGACAGGCACAAAACTATCTTCACTACAAAATGGGGAAATTTTGCTTACAGAAGAATGCCTTTTGGATTGATCAATGCTGGAGCTACATTCCAGAGAGCTATGGATATTGCTTTAAAGGACATAATTGGTAAGTGCATCATTATTTATATGGATGATTTGATAGTCTTCTCTAAGAAGTGAGGTAATCACATAGCAGATTTATGCAAAGTATTCCAAAGGTGCAGAGAGTTTAGCATTTCGCTTAACCCAAAGAAGTGCATTTTTGGAGTCAAAGAAGGAAAATTGCAAGGACATATTATTTCAGAGCAGGCTATCACCATTGATCCTGAACGAATAGGGGCTATCTTAAAGATTCAACCTCCTACAAGAAAGAAATAAATGAAGCCATTCTTTGGGAAGATTAACTTTGTTAGAAAATTTATCACTGGATTTACAGAGATAGTGAAGCCCTTGAATGCTATGCTAAAATAAGAGGCAAAAGTAGAATGGAGTGCAGAAGCCAAGGATGCATTTACAAAAATTAAGAAAGCTATTGTTGAGGCTCTAGTGTTGGTGAGTCCAAATTATGCTAAGCCTTTTTACATATATTCATTTGCTTCTGATCACTCTTGTGCTGGAATATTAACCCAAAAGTTTGAGCAAGGCGATGAGCATCCTATAGCCTTCATGAGTACCCCTTTAAAATATGCACAGTTGAGATATCATAATGTGGAAAAGAAAGCCTATGCTTTGGTTAGAGCGGTGAAAAAGTTCAGACACTATATTATGAGGAATAAGGTTTTTGCCATAGTGCCTGATCCTACGGTGAAGTTGCTGCTAATGCAGAATGAGCTAGGTGAATGAAGAGCCAAATGGGTGACTATGTTGCAGGAATATGATATAGAGATTCAGCCCATGAAATTGGTGAGAGGGTAGGGACTGACAAAGATAATGGCTGAGATGGGTCCTGATCTCACAGCTCAGCATTATCATCTCCAAGAGGTATCTCCAGGAGACTGGTATGATGAAATCATTTATTATTTATTGAACCAACAATGTCTTGATCACCTTAGTACAGTTCAGAGGCGGGCCTTGTGCCTGAAGAGTGGTAGTATTATGATGAAACGACCTATCTTGTACAAGAAAAATGATGAGGGTGTGTACCTAAGGTGTCTGGGGAAGGAAGAAGCTACCAAAGTGATGATTGAATTCCATGAAAGATATGGCACAAGTCATGGTTCTGCATCATCCACTATCAATCAGGTCCTAAGGGTAGGCTATTATTGGCCTACTTTGTTTAAGGATGCACACCACCATGTGAGGACTTGTCATGTATGTCAGACTGCAACAACTAAGGAGAAACACGCAGCCCTTCCACTTCAGCCAGTCATAGAGTTGAAACCGTTTGCACAGTAGGGAATGGACTTCATAGGTCCAATCAAGCCACCTTCTTCTATAGGTCACCGGTATATTCTAACCATAACTGATTATTTTACTAGGTGGTAATCAATTTTGTGGAGTCAGGTATTATTAATCATTTTGGTAGTCCATTGGCTTTAGTTTGTGATAACGGTCCTGCATTCACATCACTAAAACTTTCTAATTGGGCTTTTGATCATGGAATGGTCATAAAATTTGCATCCAATTACTACCCTCGGGGTAATGGCTTAGTTGAGTCCTCTAATAAGAATCTTTTGACGGTCATCCATAAGTTACTAGGGCATAATCCTAAGGATTGGCACACCCATCTTAGATTTGCTCTCTAGGCGGATCGTACCAGATAGAAGGAATCCATAGGAACCTCTCCTTATCACCTAGTGTATGGTTTGGAACTTGTATTCCCCATCCAGTTGAAGATCCCTACCCTGCAGTTCATTAATGAATACTATGATGAGGAGGATAAACGTGAAGCCCATTTGGCCGAGTTGTTACACCTTGAAAAGAAGAGAGATGAAGCCCTCAAAAAAAAATTTAAACATTAGGGTGTAGTTAAAAGATGGTTTGATAGGAGAGACACAATAAAAGCCTTTAGAATCTATGACCTGGTTCTCTACTGGGATAAAGCCCATGACCGCAAGGGAGAGAATGGTAAATTTGACAAACTATGGCTTGGCCCTTATCAGATTTCAAATTTTTTGGGAGATAATGCTTTTCACCTGAAAACCCTCACTAGTGAGGATATCCCATTGCCTGTCAATGGGCAGTATTTGAAGCATTACTTCCAAACTTGAGTTGTTTGCAGCTCTCTCTTGTACATAGTTAGAGTAGGTTTGCTTTTTGCTTTGCTCTGCTTGTTTGCTTTAGTTAGTGTAGGTTTCTTTTGTTTTTGTTTTTCTTTGCTTTGATTAGCATAGGTTTGCTTCGGTTGGTTTTGCTTTCCATTTTCTTTTCTTTTTTCTTTTGGTTTCTGGCTTTCTTGGGGCTGTTACATTTGCATAATGGGCTGCTCGCCTGGGGTTGTTTTAGAAATTTCTTTTACAAGCTCTAATCATTTTTTCAGAGTCAAGTGGTGGAATTCCTTTATCTAAATGTCCCTTGTACTTAGAATTAGAGTCACTTGTTTTGGATGAACTTTCGAATATATTTGGGTCTCACAAGTTCACATAAAATTTAAAGATTCTAGAATTGCATATGGTTCCTGTGTAATTTGGCCTGGTGAAAAATCTTATATTCTGCTTCAGTGCCACTGTGTTCCTCATCCCTGAGTGTAAGTTTCATTACTTGCGAGGTGAAAGAAAGGTTTATGAAAAATGTTTAGAAGAGAAAAAGAAAAAGAAAGTATTGAAAATCAAAACAATATTCACCTTATCAGGGGTATTCTAGTATCTCTACCGGGGCTATAGATGCCTGGCTGGGAGTAGAGCTATGCTTGGGAGGGTCACGGTGATAACCTTGTCGGGGCTACGGATGCCTGACTGGTAGCAAGGCTCTATCCAGGTTGCTTTTGAGGTTAGAATTTTTATGTAGCCCGACCAGACTTGCTCTGGTTCCCATTGCACCTAAGGAATAGAAAATAAATGAAAATACACACACTTGGACCCTAGTATAGGAAGAGATTTTCTTGCTCGTGGTTTCTAATTTTTTTTTCATAGGTGTCCTAATGTAAGGACTGAAACCAAAGATTCAGGGTTCTTGATTCCAGTTTGTTCTTGAAATGCTCTAGAGCATTTCCCCAGCAGAGTTGCCATTTGTTGTGCAATTTTCATACACACGCCCACTGAAAGTAGGGACCCTATTTCTTGCTCTTTTGATTTTCGCTTTTGGTGTCTTGGCCCTTCGATTTTGAGGATTCACTCACTTGGGCATGTGCTTGGATGTTTATCTTGCTCACATCTAAGGCCCCCTTTTTTATTTATATTGAAAATCTTAAGTTTTGGGCTCATTCTAGGCTTTTCACTACTTTCGAAAAAATCCACTCCTAGCGGAATTTCCCAGTTTCCTTTCGAAACTCGGTGACAACTGCTTTTCATTGAAAATCCAGAGATTTTGGTCTTCCGCAGAATTCCATTGTGACTAGATTTCTCTGAGGGTTTGTTGCTTTGTCGGGTTCCTGGGTTTGGTTTGACCTGTCTTATCTATTGCATTAATGCTCGATTGTACGAATTCTGTGGCGATGTTAAATTGACTTTTGGGAAGTTTTTTGCCATTTGAGTTTCATCATTTTCTTCCTATTGGTTTGGAGTGCTTGATCCCGAGTGCTATTGTTGGATTGTGCGTTTGGGATTGGGTTCGATTGTTGTAGTTGGATTTTTTGAATGCCATTTACATACTTCTCGGACTTTGAGGTTTCTTGTCGGCTTCCTTTGTTTCGATTTCTTTGTCCTCGTGGTATGTACATGATGCTTTCTCTCTTGTATGATTGAAAATAATTACTTTATGATTTGTGCGTACATGGTGTGAGTTAGAATGTTGGTATGGTAAGGTTTTGCGATTGATGCTTGGGTATCTAGTTTTCATTCGGGGTGCTTTCATGTTGTTCATGTTGCTATGCTTTTGCTTGTTGAATGTGTGTGCTTCTTTGGCATTTTGGGTTTTCTTGGGGTTTGAGTTCCTGCCAGTTTTAGCGTTATGTATTTCGAAGTTGGGGGATTTCCCATTTTGTTCGAATGCCATTCCCGAGTGAGTGTTTTGAACTTATCTTTTGACTTTATCCCGAGGTAGCTTGCCTGTATAGGCCACAATGAACCTTTTGTTAACCCTTGCGAGCAAGCAAGTTGAGCCCAAGCTTATTTTGTGTGCTCATGGTGGAAGTTTAGGGTTTTGTACCTAGGGCATAAATGGTCCCTCTCAATTTGTTGTGAGGTGGATTTCAAATTCAAGGATGATCCATAGGAGGTCTAGATTGAGCTAGTTTCAAGCTCTAGATCCTCAAATTTGTGATCGTTCAATCAATTTGAGTGAGGTCGAGAGAAAATGTAGGTATTCGGGTTTTCAGTGTCTTCGTGGAATTTCCCAATTTCTCGTTTTCTCTTTGTTTTTCCAAAATGTGCATTGATCCGGATTTCTCCCTACCTCACGGATTTTCGCTACATTCAGATTTCCCTTATTTTTCCGTTGCTTGGTCATTTTTCCTGAAATTGGGCTTAAGTGGTGAAAATTCCATTGACTTCGCTGGAACCCGCGCCCTAGGGATTTTCCCGAATATTCTTGACTCCATCATTTTGAAAGAATTCTTAAATTGTTGCAATTCTTAGGGATGTCCATTTGAGGCAAATTTTCTCGAGGTCTTGTTGAAAATGAAGAATCAAGAGATTGCATGAGTGTTTGCTTGGTGATTATGCATTTGATGATTGATTTAACTTGTTCTAAAGCGTATCATGTAATTTTTTGGTTAAATTGATTGATCAAATGATGGGTTGGATACTTGTATGCTCATTTTGCTGGATTCCGCCTGGTCTGGATTATCCTAAAATTCCTCTCCAGCCTGGATTTTGCGAGGGGGCTAAAAACCCAAACTTTGAGATGGTTGATTTTATGTGGGTTTTGGGCATTTTTCTTATCATGGATCTTGTATTGAGGAATGAGTTGATCATTGGTGATGGATTTAGCTGAACTTTATGCTATAATGGATCTTATTCCAGTGTCTTTATTGCATGCAAGCAGAATCAGGTCACGCTATTGCTGGGTAGAACAAGGGAAAGGTGATGGATCCAAATGTTGAAGGTTCAACTATCTTCGAGGCAGAGACAGTTAAAATGGACATAAAGAGTAGAATCCCAGAAAGCAAGCTCACTTCCATCTAGTCAGGGATCACTGATACGAATGTTGGAATGTGGGACTATGAAGAATTCAAGGCAAGGATGGCAACACAAAACCTCCCTTTGTTAGCCAGAAGGACATTAGAGTCTAGGTTGGCACATGTGGATGGATTTCCTTCTACGGTCCAATGTTATGAGTTGGTGCTTGAGTGTGCTAGGAACTATGACAAGGGTACACAAAGGATAGTTGGTCTTCAAGGAAGAATTGTGGAAAATTTTGACCCTATATCTATATCTTAGACCTTTGACATGCCTGATCGGTCTCATGTTGTGGCCTTTGATATGGATTTAGTGAAGAAACATTATGAGGAGAATGTCGTCAAGTCCCAACAGGTAATCAATTCCTGATTGGAGAAACCCAAGTCCCACTTCTCCAAGCCACCCAAGTAGCTGGTCAGACTCAAATTCAAGAAGTAATATTATGATTCTATCACACACCTCAATAGAGTAGTAGGATTGAAAAATGCAAGAGTGTTTGAGAATTTGATGTTCAATGTCATTGCATGGATGGAACAAGGTATATATTACCACTGGGCTGGCATTATAAGTGTGATGATACATGAGCAGATGTGCAATGTCCTGTAGATAAAGACCTTCATAATGACCTCCTATTTGGTATATGTAGTTGCAAGGTTTCACCCATACAAGGGACTGAGCACCAAAGGTGTGTTTGGGCAAGATGTAATTTATGAAGTATATCCACAACTACACTTGGATGGCAAAAGCTATAGGAGGGTGAATGATGCATTCACCACGTACATCACTAGGCTACTACAAGGTGTTGAGCATGTTGGATTTCGGACAAGGACAAGGAATTAATCAAAAGGTTTGGAGTTTGGTTCATTCAGTTCCCCACCTTTTCTTATATAAGGATTTATGGTTGTCAGAGGACTCCATACAGACTCCCAAGGTACCCTACAGACCATGTTATACTTCTAGAGGTCACAAGATAGATATGTGATTTCGATGTAATTATAAGGGGGGAGAAGCATAAGACTGGATTTGGTAATGAATTCTCTTTGAGGATAGGCACTAGTGAGGTATGCCCTTCTATCCATTCAACCCATGCTTCCGAAGAAGAAATGAGCACTCTTGGTCTTTCCTTCCATTCCAAAAGAACCAGGTTTGATATGACTAGTGAAGCACAAAAGAAGGCTAGCAGAGAATACAGTCACAAGGATGACATAGAGGACTATTGGGCTAACATTAGTGATGAATTTGAAGTCAAAAAGAAGAATTTCTCCAAGCTACCATTGAGCTTAGTACAGTTGTACAACATAAAGGTTGTTCCTGATCAGGTTGAGGAGGATGGGAATTTGATTCAAGGCCATATCTTTAAGGCTGTGAAGGACAAGCCAGTTGGAGAGGTTGATTGGCTAGAGGAGGAAAAGAAAGAATTAGAACAAATCATGGCTCCAGTAATTAAGTACACAAAGTTATGGCTCAAGCACAAGATGTTGGAATTGGAAAGTGAAGGTGTGTAGTGCACCTATGACTTAATGAGAGACTTGGAGTCTCACTCTGCTTCTAAAGAGTCACATGAATAGAACCCCAAAGGTAAAACCAAGATGGGCTCTCCTTTCAAAATTAAAATCAAATATGTTCCTGCAGAAGTGGCAGGAGAAGCAGGGAAATAGAGAAAGCCCATAGCCAAGAAGAGGAGGCATGTCTCAAAGAAGAAGGGGGCTGAGAAAGATGAAGAGGAAAAAGAAGAAGTAGATGCCAGTGTCCCTTTACCTAAGAAGAGGAGACTTCTGAGGTTGTCACAAAAGGAAAATAAAACTTCTAAGGTAGATAAAGAGGCTGAGCCACTTATGGTGGAGGTAGAGAGCTCGAGAGAGAAGACACGGGTGTATATTAGGAGGTCAAGGACTCCTTCCCCCAAAGATGTTGCACCAAAAGGAAGTGTTCCTATGACTGCTCCTATCATGGAACGTGAAGACATCCCTCCTTTTCATGAGATTGGTAGTGTACTAGATGAAGCAAAAGATGTTGAAGATCCTAAGGACCTGGGAGAGGAAAAATTCCAAGAGGGTGATCTTTACAATACCGAAGTAGAAATAGACAAAGTAATGCAATCTCCTTTGGTGGCTTATGCGAGTTCTCCTGCAGAAGTTCATGAAGATAAATCCCCCCAAAAGGAGGAGATACTAGCCAAGATTCCCTCACCAACACAAGACAAAGGGGAGGAGCACTGTAAAGAAAAGTAGGATTCAGTTAGGGAGATCCCTGGGGAGCCAAGCATTGAAAAGGGTGCACCCAGTGTTCAACAGGAACAAGATAGGCAGAATAAGGTACAGTCATAATCCACTATTCTAGGTTGGTTAGATAAAGAGTTGAAAAGTAAGTAGATTGTAGTGGATGACACTCCTCCCAATTGAGATGACCTACAGGCTAATATTGGAAAGGGAAAGACAAAGAAGAAAGCCAGAGTCATTTCCAGGATTGAGAGAGATGAAGCGAACAACAGAGTGGTCCATATTGCTACTCTTGCTCCTGATAAGGATAGAGATGAGGTGACTGGAAAAGATTATAATGTGCAAACTATCAATCTAGGGCATGCCTCCATGGAGCAAGACATTGAGGAGTATGAAGGCTCCAGTGTTGTGATCCTTGGAAAATTGAGGAAGGAGGTGCAGACTAAGCATGAGTTGGAGAAAGAAAATGATAAATTTAAGAGATATTTGCAGGAGTTGATGAAACCGTTGCAATCCATTAGTTCTTCCTCATCTGCTGCAAGCTTCCTACCTCAGGAAACAATATCAGAACTGGAAAGGATGAAGAGCACCACACATGCTACAACCGGTTGCAGGGAGTGCAGACCAAGAGAGATAATGTCATCAAGGACATCCTATCAACTGTAGGGGATGCAATGAGATCATTAGATTGGCTAAAGATTATGCTAGCCTAGGATAAGGAAGATGTAGATCTCCTGCTATAGAAGACAAGGACTATCATGGAGTACACTGAGGAAAATTGATAACTAAAGGAATTCTTCCTTCCTCAAGAATTGTAGAACCTTGGGAATGGTTTGAAATTCTTTAGATGAGGCAAAGGGCCTTGAAGAAAATATACAAACAGGGAAGGAAGATTGAGGACACTTTGACTGATATCTATAATAAGTGTATCTCTTTCTTTGAAATAATGAAAGGGAGAAATAAGTTTGCTCCGAAGCATATTAACTTGGAGCAGTTAAGAAAATGGTGGCGAGATGTCTACTCTCCAATCAATGAGGGCCTTGTTACTGAACATCAACTAGATGATGCTACAACTTACATTGAATTCATTGACAGGTATCAAATAAATAAGGCTGATTGGGATAATATAGTGAAGCAGTCAAGAGATGACATCAAATGCCTTGAGAGGAGAATTAGGATTTTTCCTGTGCCACCCATTGCCGAATTGGACAAAGTATTACTGGCGGTACATGATAAAGTGGAGCATGCTAAAGACAAAGGGGGGAAGTAGTTAATGCAAGGCTACATCAAAATTTGTGCTTCCCCATTATTTTCTCCTCTTCCTTGACATGCATTGGATTCGAGTTTTTGGAGACCCCAGGCCAAATTGGATGAAATTGGTGCAAATTGCACATTTCATATTATTTTTTAATATCTTTTGGCCAACTTTTTGTGTGGCGTTTATCATTGTCAACCCTAATTTGGGCCTACATATCTTTGGGGATTCTCTATAAGTTTGGCGTTATGCCTCATTTGTAAGGGTAGAAAAAGTTAGAAGAATTTTACATTAGAACGAATTGTAAGAGAAAGAATTAGAGTTAGAGTTTAGTTTATTTTCAAGCAAGTGTTGTAACAGAAGACTAGAATTGTTGCCACTTTGGGTGATTTAATATAAACAAATACATTGTGATTTGGTGTCTTTCTTGTGTTGAGTTTTATCTGGCATGGTTCTTGATGTTCTATCTTTAAAATTTCTTAAGTGATTTGATGTTAGATGGTTTGATGATGTTTAGGGTTTTATGCTTGAAGTGTTTGCAGTGATCTCTAGTCCATACTTTTTGCAGTTAGTTGATTTTGTTAGCTACTTTGCAAAGTTAGCCTGGACTTAAAACTGTGCTTAGTTTAATTATGAATGTTTGTTCATTTCAATTGCAATAGGGTTGTCTTGAATGAATATGCATGATTTTAAAATCTTTAACACCTTAGAAGATTGCACTATTTTTGTAAGATTGCTGATTTATCTGGGTTAAACTTGAAGTTGTTTATGAGAGATTGGTCCATTTTGAGCATTTTATCTTTTGCATTGTTAATCTTAGGGTTTGAATTAGTCTTAGAATTACCTCTGAAACCCTTATCTTTTGTTATTTCTTTTATTATCTAGGTTAATTTTAGGTCTTAAAGTATCAATACATTGCTAGATCTGATAAATATGAGTTCAACATTTGCTTGTAGTAAGGTCCCTTTGTGATTACCAACATTTTCACATTATCTCTGAGTTGTTTTATTTGCATTGTCAAGACCTTACATTAGAGACCTTGGGGTTATCTCTTTGTCCATAGAGATTAACCTTTCAAGAGAGATAGGATGTCATATTCTGTCTGAGTTGTTGCTGTGCAGAAAACACCATCAACAAATTCCAAACTAGCATTAAAAATATAAAGAGATTTACAAATTAAAAGATGCATTTTTCAATCTTTGCCAATTTCCATATACCACTTCTCACTTTCATACTTAGTGCTACATTTTCCTGGAGGCTGACAAACAAAGAGGGGAAGCAACAACAACATCATGCTATCAAGATACAGGTGTTCTACACAAACTAATTGTTTATGCCTATGAATGCCAATCTATTCAATGCTATGCAAATATTTTTCACAATACTGTAAATACCTTGGGTTTTTCATTTAAATTCTTTATGTCAGAATGAAAATATGTTGTATGTGATGTAATTATTTCTCACATAGCATGTAATTCAATGTCTAGGGTTTCAACTTACATTATTTAGGAATGTCAAGTCAATTCAATTCAATTTCTAGACATTTTTTATGTTCTATATGCCTGCCAATATAGATCAGTTATATGCACTATAAATGTTTGTGACCCACAAACCTATAACTCAATATCTGGGGTTTCAACTTACACTATTTATGAATGTCAAGTCATTTGAGTTCATTTTTTGGGGTTTTCTTATGCTCTATATGCCTGCCAATATAGATCAATTCTATGAACCATAACTGTTTCTCACTCACAATCCTGTAACTTAATATCTAGGCTTTCAACTTACACTATTTATGAATTTCAAGTCATTTCAGTTCAATTCATATGTATTTTTTATTTTCTATATGCCTAGGTATATAGATCAGTTCTATGCACTGTAAATGTTTCTCACCCACTACCTCGTGACTCAATATTTGGGGTTTCAACTTACACTTTTTATGGATTTCAATGCATTTCAGTTCCTTACAATGTGATTGTTACACCCTATGTGCTCTAAGTGCACAAGACCAATTCATTTTTGTTCAAATATTGTGATTTTTTCACCCTATTCTTTCTAACTCTTTATGTGGGGTTTGAACTTATACTGTTTATGGATGCCAATGCATTTTTTCCCTTAAAATGTGATTATTATACCCTATATGCTCTAAGTGCACAAGACTGGGTCATTTTTGTTCATGACAATATGATTGTTACACCCTATTCTTTCTAACTCATTATCTTGAGTTTCAACTTATAATGTTTATGAATGTCAATGCATATCTACTTAAAAACAATGTGATTGTTTCACCCAATATGCTTTAAGCGCATAACATCAACTACTTTTAGTTCAATTTCAATGTTTTCATATATATTCTATATGCCTAGGAATTCCAATATGTTCTATGCTATGTAAATGTTTCTCACACAAACTTGTAACTCAATATCATGGGGTTTCATACTTAGTAACTATTGATGAATGTCAATGAATTTCAGTTCTTTACATTGTTAATTCTAATCCATTCGAGGGCATAAGATCAACTCCTTTAATTTCAATCAAAAATATTCTAAACTTGTGCAATTTAAACAAAGTAGTTTGATCACATCAATTCAATTGTTACCAAATTTACCATTATAAACTATCAACAAAAATAGTAAAAAGAAAAATAAAATATGCATGCATCACTCTGTCTTTAAGGGTGTTCATTGATGCTTCTTATCATTGTTTGAAACATGTTTCCTAATGTGTGTAGGTTCAATATAAAGTTGTTATGAGGTCCATTCCAATGAAGAAGAGAGCCATGACAAGGTGGCCTGCAAGTAAAAGAGGGGTTACATTCCCCCTTGAAGAAGAACAAAATGTACACGTGAAGGCAGTTGTGGTAATTAGTGCTCCATGAAGCAGGTGGACAAAAATATCACGACAATGGGAATTAACAATGAAGGAAATAGTAAATCAACAATCTAATGACATGGTGGACATTCAACCTGAGGAACTTAATGATAGCCTAAGTCTTCCCTTGACCCCTAGCCCATTGTCTTGGTTGGAAAATGGATCTATGAATATGGGTAATGATAGTCTAAGTCTTCCATTAGCCCCTATCCAATCGTCTTGGTTGGTAGAGGGAGCTATAAATGTGGGTAATGATGGTTTAAGCATTCCCTTGGCCCCTACCCAACCATCTTGGTTGGAAGATGGAGCTAATAAATTGGGTATTGTCTTGCAGTGGGAAGAAGACCAAGGAACTTATTTATTTCCTTCTCCACCTGCCACATTTCCCATACCACAAATGCTAAATTACTATACATATTTGAGCAAGGAAAGAGAGTAGAAGATGGAGGATGAGATAGCTAAAAAGAAACAAGATAGGAAGGAAAGAGAGAAAAAGAGGGAGCAAGAAACAGTTCAAAAGAAAAAAGGTAGGAAGGAAAGAGAGCAAAAGAGGGAGGAAGACAGAGTTTAAAATAAAGAAGATAGGAAGGAAACACAACAAAAGAGGGAGCAAAAAAGGGTTCAAAAGAAACAAGATAGGAAGGAAAGATAAATCAACTCGGCTCATAGGTCATTGCAACGAGAAAGATAGATAAGCAATCCTATGAACCCGTTAGCGGACAACCATGCCTTGTTTCGAGAAATATTGAACATATACATCCCTCTAATTGTTGTTGTTGATTTCAATTCAAGTCTTAGCCCAAATGTAGGCTACACTCCACTTTCTATTGGAAATACTTGTTCAACACTACTGCATGTAAGTTGCACTCAATTTACAAATACAAATGCAAATCATGTAACGACAACTCAAAACATAGAAACAAGAAACAAGAACACATCTCCAGATGTTTTTCTTGGCATGCTTGATTGAGGTTGGGAGGGACCATCCCTACAACTCTATGAATTATTTGCTACTTTTTTTATGTATATTTCAGGCTGCAAGATATAGTTCAATTGTTGGTTGTTTACTTTTGTTGTTGGGGATTGTAATATCCTAATATTAACCACATAAATTTGCCTACCACGTCACCCTGCCACTTCTACATCTACCAATTTTATTTTATTTTAAATTTCGAGCACCCCACCACCTGTCATGCACTAATTCATCCAAGTTGTTCAAAATGGGCCAATTTTTCCATTCATCCAAAAGTGGAGCCCATTCATCTCCATAATCAACACACAAATCTATGTGCATTGGATCAGACAAACACATGGCTTTCAACAGCCTCGCCACCCTAAACGACTAGTTTAGAGCTTTAATCGCCCATCACCTCCTTTGATACCCCCATTGAGCAGCTTGCCTTACGTGTCCCTCTACAATTACTCGGATAGACAAGGGCGTAATTCAGAGATCAAGGTTCATTCAATGCTCCAAATTCTCGCATCTCGATCATTATCATTCCTTTTGTTTGTGTTTATTTTGGAGTGTTTGTTTGGTTACGCACCCATACTAGTTCGGTTATGCATTGGAGAGGCTTCATTTCACCAAAGAATTTTTAGTATTAAACCATGTTGCATACACCATCAATTTGAAAAGTATAATGAAACAAAGTTTAATACTTAAATGCTCTTTTGAAAAAGAAGTCTCTTCAATGCTAGAACCTCCAATGCCACTACAATTTTCTATCCTATAATATGTAAATGTTGTTTCCAGCATTATGCACATTCCTATATCATGTCTTTGATATCAAATGGATATTTTTATTGGTTTATTAAATGGATATTTATATGGACCTACTTAGCAATATGATGTACATGTTGGCAATGTAGTGCAATTGCTTGTTAATGTAAGTCTACTTAATTATACTGAAACTTTGTTCATGGTGACTGCTTGATTGGGCTAAAATGTACATCACACTTTGCATAACAATTACATCTATACAAAAAATTATGCATTAACAACCACTAACAATATCATGTAAATCCATATATAGTCATGTACACAACACTTACAACATCATTTACATGATATAGAATGTATGAACAACAACCTCTTATGTATAATATAATGGATTTGGTGATGGGACAGTCTTGGCTCTTAGTTGTTCTTATGGCATTAGATCTATGAAAGTGTTGGTGGTGATGTAATGCTAGTGGTGATACTTAAGGTGAGTGTTGCTTATACTAATTTTATATTTTGGTTGCATGCTTTAATGCTACAAGCCATTAACAAAAAATATGGCTTGTATGATTGTTGTGTCATATGGGCTTTGAATATTCTAAGACATGTAAGACTGCGAATAAATATTTGTTTTTGGGACAAATATAAACCAATTATAATACAACTTTGATGGTACAGTGATTCAAGTACTCTTGTTGTATTGTATGTTTGTGGTATCACATGGGCTTTCAATTGTGATGTAATTAATTTTTCTAAGGTTTGCAGTGGACGTTGAAAGGATTTTATCTTAAATAGTCATGGTGTGATGTTTATATGTCACTGATAAATTTATTTTATTAAAGTATACCAAAAATATCATATTGAAACCTTAATGTGTGTGTTTGAACTGTGATGTATTTTTTTTAACAAGTATTCAACCATGTTGCATCTACCATAAATTTAATGAGTATAATGAAACAAAGTTTAACACCAGAAAGGTTTTGTAATAATTGAACCATTTTGCATCTTCAACTATTGCTAGTTTCATGTTGTGCCCCTCCGCTCTGCTCTTTGTGCCACTTGTGTTAGCATTGTTTGATGATAGTTTATTGGTTCAATTATAGTTATTATGATATCATAAATTGTTGTTTCAGTTTAAACAAGATTTCTTGAGTATGTTAGTTGGGATAATTGAAATTTATTTGATATGAATATTGTTAATTTATTAATTAATTAATTGGCTAGGAGATTATAATTAATGTATTTAAATGTGAGTGGGACATTAGTGGTTTTATCATTATATATATATATATATATTGATCGATAATGTGAATACCACTCATGTAAATATATGAAAATTGATAGGTTTATTTTAATAAAATATTTAATTAGCACATTGAATGTCAATATTAATGTGAGTAATTAGTATGTCAACAATTTAATTTAATATCAATAGTAAATTTAAATGTTGATTGTCAAGTGTATACCGAATTCATTTTAAATGAACCAACTAATATTGGAATAATATTTTTATCGCAGTATTATTATTTTTAATAAGTGTTTGATAATAATTATGTATTTATTAGAGATTTGATCTAAATAGAAATTAAGTGCTTTTTCCTAATTCGAAAATGGGAGAATGAAAGAAATCATGGAAGCTAATTTCATGCACAGGGAAACATTCTAATATGGGGTCTTCTTTCATGATTTTTTTTTGAATTTCGTTTTGGAAATTTTTTGGAATAAGATGGATTCGGTAGGATTTTCCGCTCGGAAAAAAATATTTTCTTTAGTCGTTCAAAAAAAAAGGGAGGATGGCGGAGAAAGGGAGGAGGAGCAAAGGAAGAATGAAAGATGCTTCCTTGAAGGTCGATAGAACCTGGCATATAAAAGTTGTTAATCTCGCATGATATTGCTAACATATGGATCAGATTGATGGTCACTTTGGGATCTCTCCCATCGCTCAACTTTGAATTAGAAGAGGTAATCGGTTGTTTGAACATTGGAAAGCTTGTGAGTAGCAAAATTTTTTGAATTTTATCAACATTATATAAGAAATCGGGTACACATGATAAATCCTATCTTTATCTTTAGCTAAAGGTGAATCATTGCAAATCAATACATTAGACTATTAAAAGAGATAAAAGTGTGCATGATGGTTGATATGTTTTACCTATTTCAATCAACGAAAGAAGCCCAGTAATCATTAGATAATTGATGATTTTGTAATCCTTGTTTCTTATAATGTTCAGATCTGAGTTGAACACCATTATTTTTTTTTTGTTGAATTACTTTGATGCTCGGCTGCAAGCTCCTTTCTTTAACCAGGTTTGAATGAGTATAGGTTATGCTTCCTTTAAACCTTTTATTTCTTCATGAATCCTCTCATGCATTGTTTCCCTTCTTTCTTATTCAGTTGCATCTGCCAATCATTCCTATATCGCCGCCTTGTAGCCATATGAAGTTTGTTTTATATGATGTTTATTCATAGCTTTTGATCTTATACATATAAAGCTCGATTTAATTCATCTCCATTCCCTTCGATTTCAGTTCCATTCGTCTATCTTAGTCTCCAGTACCATGTAAATTGCAGTTAATTTATGCATGATGCCTTCAAATCATCATTATCCTCTATATTCAATTTTTCCTTTGTAGGCGCTTAACCTCAGTCGGTTCCCTACTTTCAAATCTCTCTTTCGTCCATACTCTAGATCTTAGAAATTAAGAGATATGTGCGCAGTTGAAAATTATATTACATAAGCTGAGTTCTCAATAAATCGTTGAATCCTTGGTATAGCGGTTACCTCTGCCTATTGTATATATCCCTCGTCTTAAGCATTGTCGTATATGTTTGAAGTCTTGTTCTCTCTCACCAATAATCTCCTCAAGAGCATTGTCGTTGTTTAGAAGGGTGAAATAGGTTCGCATATCCTTTGGTCAATTCTTTTGAAGATAGGTTAAGTTTGTAGTATTATCGTCATAGCATATTCGAAGGTTTTTAACACCTCTTCATGGTTGCTCCAAGGGATGGATTAAGCAAGGTAAATGCTCATGTCAACTTCTCACTATGGTGGCAGATAATACTCATCACCCAGACCTCTATATGCACCAATTAATTGCTATTTTTTTTAATCGAGTAATGCATGCTTCCTTGATAAGACTTCTGAAAATACACCGAAATGCAATCTTTGTGCTTATCATTCTGTCATCACATTTATGATTTCTCTGTCTAGTTTCAGGTTGGGCTGCAAACTCATCAATTTTTTCTCTATCGCCTTGCCCTCCCTAAATTTTATGAGTCACCATCTTTCAACTAACTCTTTCCCCTCCTTTATCTATTTCAGAGCAATGCAAATATTTATATTTATATGTATTTGTTATATTAAATAGTAGATCATAATAGATGAAATTGTACATATTTATATTAAGGGGGATTGTTGTCTTACATTTTGGGAGTATGGAGTCCTGCGGTTTGATTCAATTTATACTTATGTATGTATGTATATATTATATATAGTGTGATGTAATTATATATTCTTTTTATTTCAAATAAATAGTGTAATTTTTAGAGCAGTCATATAATTTCATTTGCTTATAATCACATAGATCCTTATATTTTGAGTCTATTAATTATATTTGATGGAAAAGATATGGGATAAGCCACATGAGAAATTATTAGAATAGATAATAGAGATGCATTTTTAAAATTACAAGACATGTTTATATTATTGAAAACGTGTATTGGTAATTAAGTGATAGAAAATAGAATTTAAATTATAAAACAATCTTAATTATGGTATTATAAAAAGGAAGGTATTTTAATTGGGAGTCGGTTTTCTTTTTATGTTGATAAAACTCTACACTATGAGTTGCTTTCGGTTATATTAGGGTTATTAGCTAAAGTATGTTAATTAAATTAAAGGAAGGAAAATATATTGATTTATTTGCATGAAGGAATCCTTAGAATAGGTAAAAGTAATGCATTTTTTTAAACATTGTCCATTTTACATTTGCATATTCAATGGGTTTCTTTTATAGGTGATATTGTGGAGTATAGCTTATATTTCAGAATTGGGAATTAAGAGTTTTAGGATTATTTTAGGTGGTTATTGCAAGAATACTTTCATCCTTGTATATTATTGTTTTCATTAGATAATTAAGTAAGCGAGTTCAATAGCGAAATTGATTGATTCATAATTAGTTAGGTTATTTATGTAAAATTATCATCATAGATAAAATTAGATAGCTCATATTGTTGGAAAAGATTTAAGGAAAGAAAGTTGACTTAGTTATATTATGATGATAGTTATGCCCTTGCATTGACATATTTATCTTCTCAAGAGCATTAATTTTTTTAGAAGTGCACTCTTATTGTTAGGAATACTAGGTAATTGAACCTTAATAAGGAAATCCCTTGTCGGTTAAGATATAGTTTACATTTTATCATAAACATGAATAAGTGGTTAAGTAGTAGATTCTTCTAGATCAACTAAGTATACGTCTAGTATTGTTATGCAAATGTTATATTGTACCCCTAACTTGCATTCATTATAGAATTAGGTTGTTTTATGGTCGTTCATAATTGGTCAAAGACATTAATGTGAAACCCACTAGAGTGGAATTTTCTTAGTTCTTAATTTATTTATATGCTATCCATATAGTGGATCAAGGAATAATTTGAAGAATATTATTATACAAAAGTAATTTCAATGGCTTAAGCATGTTTTCATTATAGATTTTGCGTTAACCATCGATGTCATGGTTTATCCCTTATTCGATAATATGTCATTTTCCATTATGGTTTTATGAGTTGTGAATGTCTTCATGGTCATGTTTAAAGTGATTTATATATTGTTTAAATGTGGTAGTGATGCCTTGCGATTACTAGATAGTGCGAGATTGCTTTGAAAAGTGTATTCCATGGTTGATGTGATTATCCTTTGATTTTATTCTATTTGATCAAGTAAAGTGTCATATGATGTTTCATTTTGGAATTGATTCACTTTTGTATTGACTTTGAGTTATAAGAATCCGTGTTTTTGATTCTATCATTGGGTAGATGTTTACTTACCTCCAGAGGCTAGGGGAAGTTGTGTGTTTGCGATTTTGTTGTTGCACTTTTTAATCTATCTTTTTACCTTGAGGATGTGGGTATGGGTGGAACCTCCTTGTTTCATGGTTTTGATACTTTATATAGTCACGAGATGGTCATGCCTCATTTGTATTGTTTTAAAATAATGTCCTTTATGTTTTGAGTATTGAGGTACACCCGTTACTTGACTTTTCTTTTGGGTAGTTGTAGGGGAGAGTGGCTCTTCATGGGGGCCGGTGTACAAGTGGTTGTCCATGAAAGAGTTTCCCTTAAATAAGTGATAACCTAATTAAAGTATCTAGTGGGTTGGGTTAGTTAAACACATAACAAGACTAAAACATGTGCTCACCCTACCGTTAGTGCTCTCAAAGGCTAAGGACAGGTGGGAAGACCTGGTTGGTAAGGTCACTGCCTTGTCTCCACGAAAGGTAAGTGGCTCCGCATGAGTCACCCTATGGGGCTATGCCTTGAGATAGGCTGCTAGGTTAACCATAGATGGAGGCGGTTCCTAGCATTAGGTAGCCTGGTTAATCCACATAGATGGAGACGGTTCCTAATGTTAGGTAGCCTGGCGAATCCATGTAAGGCGATGCGATGACACTCTCCCATTGTTCTTGTTGTTTTCCCTTGCTCTTGTTGCCGCTAGAGTATTATTGTGGTTGTTTGTGTTTTAATGTGGTTTTGTGTTGTGTGGTGTTAGTCCTTTATGTTTTGACCTTGTTGGATGAGGGTCCTCTTGTCATCTCCTAGCATGGGGGGTGTTCCTTTGGGTTCACATGGTTGAGTGGAACATGCTATGCACCCATTAGGTTTCCCACCGATGATCGTGATGTTGTGGAGATGTACCAGTTGCAGTGGTTCCTGAGCTTTCCAATTTTGGTGTTATGAAATTTATCTTCTTCAAATGGATCTCTTTATGTACTCTCTTCATTATGAATGTATCATACTTGTATTGATGTATACTCCCCATGGTTATAAGGGAATCAAATTTGTAATGTAATATTGGCTTCTTAATGCGTTGTATCTATGGAAATATGTTCCATGAATGTAATTATGAAATTGGAGGTTGTAATGTAATAATTATGATATTTGTGTATTTCTTTATCTATCATATTCATGTTTGGATGGATGTTATATTTATATTGTTTCTTATGCACTCTTCTATCGCTTATTTATTTTGGGTTTGTTTATCCCGTTGTTGGGTGGGTTCATTTTGAGTAGCACACCATGTGACCCCATGGGATGAGGTTGATGTTAAATGATATATTTATGATGATTAATTATTTATTTAAGTTTGATGCAATTGTTGTTGTTTTAAAAAAAATTGTTTCGTTATTGTTAGTTGTTGTGTCTTATGGGGTTTGCGTGGCGGGGCATTACAATATGGTATCAGAGCCTAGGTTCATACATTGGGCACTTTGGATACATGAAATCCCATTATGTCAACCTAGGTGTTGTACTCTTGAGTTATATTTTTCATTTTGGGTGGTTCTCGCTTGTCTCCCAGGAAATGTATTTAGGCATTGTATGTCCAATGGTGCAGAAACCAGTGGAAAGGATAGGACCCTCGGTGTAGTGCGCAATGCACCGATATCCTTCCTATTGGGGAATGCATTATGGACTTTTGGGTAGCCTTGTGTGTTTCCCGGTGAGGTGAAATTGAGTGTATGTATTTATATTTTGTGCCTTCCTTTCGACGTGAGTTGTTGTGCATGACGCTATGTGGCGTTTTCCCTCTCGTTGTTCGATGCTTGAGTTGGTGTGGAGTGTATGTTTGATGCATACTTGAGATTATGATTGTGACTATTTCACCATGTTGTTTGGTTGGTTGATAGTTCAATTGACTCAGATGATTATGACATTGTTTACTATTGTTTATTCTATGTTGATATATGGAGTTAGATGTGTTTGGAATCATTTGATTTTGTGTTAACATATGGATTTCGTACTATGCTTGTAATGTGGATGATTAGTTATTGCCTTATGAAGTTGTTTATAATGTAATTATTGTTATTTAATGAGGATGGTTGTTTAGCATATGGTTATTGTTGAGGTTCGAGTGAGAGGGAAAATGTTGCATCATTCATCTGTGAGCGCCCTTCTACACTGCAACTCTCTCTCATGGTGTGTTTGTCATTGAATTTATTTATTATTTCGACATTGGATTTTATACAGGTTTGCAGGTACCAGGCACCAACTCCACCCGCACCATCAGGTCTGAGTGTGCCTCCCATACCCAATGGTTATGATGTTGTATAGGGAGTTGACAAGAAATTTTCCCCGTCCATCAGTTTGTTTTTCTTTGTTTGTTCTCATGATTGGTAGTTTCTGTTTCTGTGTGAATTGGGATGAATTCATTCATAACTGTTTATGTTTTTCCTTACTTTGTGACTTCCAGGAGTAAGTCAAGGCATAGGGGGGAGGATGTAGTGCCCCTCCACTTTTCTCTTTGTGCCACTTGTGTTAGCATTGTTTGATGATAGTTTATTGGTTCAATTATAGTTATTATGATATCGTAAATTGTTGTTTCAGTTTAAACAAGATTTCTTGAGTATGTTAGTTGTGATCATTGAAATTTATTTAATATGAATATTGTTAATTAATTAATGAATTAATTGTCTAGGATATTATAATTAATGTATTTAAATGTGAGTGGTACGTTAGTGGTTTTATCATTATTATATATATATATATATATATATATATATATATATATATATATTAATCGATAATGTGAATACCATTGATGTAAACATATGAAAATTGATAGGTTTATTTTAATAAAATATTTAATTAGCACATTGAATGCCAATATTAATGTGAGTAATTACTATGTCAACAATTTAATTTAATATCAATGGTAAATTTAAATGTTGATTGTCAAGTGTATACCGAATTAATTTTAAATGAACCAACTGATATTGGAATAATATTTTTATAGCAGTATTATTATTTTTAATAAGTGTTTGATAATAATTATGTATTTATTTGAGATTTGATCTAAATGGAAATAAATGTTCTTTTTCCTAATTCGAAAATGGGAGAATGAAAGAAATCATGGAAGCTAATTTCATGCACAGGGAAACATTATAATATGGGGTCTTCTTTCATGATTTTTTTTCAGATTTCCTTTTGGAAATTTTCTGGAATAGGATGGATTTAGCAAGATTTGCCACTTCGAAAAAAAATCTTTTCTTGGGTTATTCAAAAAAAAAGGAGGATGACGGAGAAAGGGAGGAGGAGCAAAGGATGAATGAAAGATGCTTCCTTGCAGGTCGATATAACTTGGCATATCCAAGTTGTTAATCTTGCATGATATCGCTAACATATGGATCAGATTGATGGTCACTTTGGGATCTCTCCCATCGCTCGAATTTGAATCAGAAGAGGTAATCGGTTGCTTGAACATCGAAAATATTGTGAGTAGCAAAAATTCTTGAAGTTTATCAACATTATATAAGAAATTGGGTACATATGATAAATCCTATCTTTATCTTTAGCTAATGGTGAATCGTTGCAAATCAATACATTAGACTATTAAAAGAGATAAAATTGTGCATGATGGTTGATATGTTTTAACTATTTCAATTAATGAAAGAAGCCCAATAATCATTAGATAATTGATGATTTTGTAATCCTTCCTTCTTATAATGTTCAGATTTGAATTGAACACCATTATTTTTTTTTGTTGAATTACTTTGATGCTCGGCTGCGAGCTCCTTTCTTTAACCAGGTTTGAATGAGTATAGGTTATGCTTCCTTTAAACCTTTTATTTCTTCATGAATCCTCTCATGCATTATTTCCCTTCTTCCTTATTCGGTTGCATCTGTCAATCATTCCTATATCATTGTCTTGCAGCCATATGAATTTTACTGTATATGATGTTTATTCATAGCTTTTGATCTTATACATATAAAGCTCGATTTAATTCATCTCCATTCCCTTCGATTTCAGTTCCATTCGTCTATCTTAGTCTCCAGTACCATGTAAATTGCAGTTAATTTATGCATGATGCCTTCAAATCATCATTATCCTCTATATTCAATTTTTCCTTTGTAGGCGCTTAACCTCGGTCGGTTCCTTGATTTCAAATCTCTCTTTCATCCATACTCTAGCTCTTATAATTTAAGACATATGCATGCAGTTGAAAGTTATATTACATAAGTTGAGTTCTCAATAAATCGTTGAATCCTTGGTATAGCGGTTACCTCTACCTATTGTATATATCCCTCATCTTAAGCTATTGTAGTGTGATCAGAAAACAAATTATAGGAGGATGTTTGAAGTCTTGTTCTCTCTCACCAATAATATCCTCAAGAGTGTTGTCTTTGGTTAGAAGGGTGAAATAGGTTCGCATATCCTTTGGTCAATTCTTTTGAAGATAGGTTAAGTTTGCAGTGTTACTGTCATAGCATATTTGAAGGTTCTTAACAACTCTTCATAGTCACTCCAAGGGACGGATTAAGCAAGGTAAATGCTCGTGTCAACTTCTCACTATGGTGGCAGATAATACTCATCACCTAGACCTCTGTATGCACCAATTAATTGCTATTTTTTTTAATCGAGTGATGCATGCTTCCTTGATAAGCCTTCTAAAAATACACTAAAATGCAATCTTTGTGCTTATCATTATGTCATCACATTTATGATTTCTTTGTCTAGGTTTAGGTTGGACTGCAATCTCATCGATTTTTTCTCTATCGCCTCACCCTCCCCAAATTTTATGAGCCACCATCTTTCGACTAACTCTTTCCCCTCCTTTATCTATTTCAAAGCAATGTAGATATTTATATTTATATGTATTTGTTATATTAAATAGTAGATCATAATAGATGAAATTGTACGTATATATAATACATATTTATATTAAGGGGGGTTGTTGTCTTACATATTGGGAGTATGAAGTCTTGTGGTTTGATTCCACTTATGTATGTATGCATATATATTATATATATAGTGTGATGTAATTATATATTATCTTTTTATTTCAAATAAATAGTGTAATTTTCAGAGCAGCTTGTTGAAAAAAAAAATTCAGAGTAGTCGTATAATTTCATTTGCTTATAATCACATAGATCCTTTTATTTTGAGTATATTAATTGTATTCGACGGAAAAGATATGGGATAAGCCACATGAGAAATTATTAGAATAGATAATAGGGATGCATTTTTAAAATTACAAGACATGTTTATATTATTGAAAACATGTATTGGTAATTAAGTGATCGAAAATAGAATTTAAATTATAAAACAATGATTATGTTATAATAAAAAGGAAGGTATTTTAATTGGGAGTCAGTTTTTTTTTTATGTTGATAAAATTCTACACTATGAGTTGCTTTCAATTATATTAGGGTTATTACCTAAAGTATGTTAATTAAATTGAAGGAAGGAAAAGATATTGATTTATTTGCACGAAGGAATCCATAGAATAGGTAAAAGTAATGCATTTTTTAAAACATTGTCCATTTTACATTTGCATATTCAATGGGTTGCTTTTATAGGTGATATTGTGGCATATAGCTTATATTTCAAAATTGGGAATTAAGATTTTTAGTATTATTGTAGGTGGTTATTGCAAGAATACTTTTGTCCTTGTATATTATTGTTTTCATTAGATAATTAAGTAAGGGAGTTCAATAGCGAAATTGATTGATTCATAATTAGTTAGGTTATTTATGTAAAATTATCATCATAGATAAAATTAGATAGCTCATATTGTTGGAAAATATTTAAGGAAAGAAAGTTGACTTAGTTATATTATGATGATAGTTATGCCCTTGCATTGACATAGTTATCTTCTCAAGAGCATTAATTTTTTTAGAAGTGCACTCTTATTGTTAGGAATACCAGGTAATTGAACCTTAATAAGGAAATCCCTTGTCAATTAAGATCTAGTTTACATTTTATCATAAACATGACTAAGTGGTTAAGTAGTATATTCTTCTAGATCAACTAAGTATACGTCTAGTATTGTTATGCAAATGTGATATTGTACCCCTAACTTGCATTCATTATAGAATTAGGTTGTTATATGGTTGTTCATAATCAGTCAAAGACATTAATGTGAAACCCACTAGAGTGGAAAGTTTTTAGTTCTTAATTTATTTATATGCTATCCATATAGTGGATCAAGGAATAATTTGAAGAATATTATTATACAAAAGTAATTTCAATGGCTTAAGCATGTTTTCATTATAGATTTTATGTTAACCATCGATGTCATGGTTTATCCCTTATTCGATAATATGTCATTTTCCATTATGGTTTTATGAGTTGTGAATGTCTTCATGGTCATGTTTAAAGTGATTTGTTTATTGTTTAAATGTGGTAGTGATGCCTTGCGATTACTAGATAGTGAGGGATTGCTTTGAAAAGTGTATTCCATGGTTGATGTGATTATCCTTTGATTTTATTCTATTTGATCAAGTAAAGTGTCATATGATGTTTCATTTTGGGATTGATTCACTTTTGTATTGACTTTGACTTACGGGAATCTGTGTTTTTTACTCCATCATTGGGTAGATGTTTACTTATCTCCAGAGGCTAGGGGAAGTTGTGTGTTTGTGCTTTGGTTGTTGCACTTTTTAATCTATCTTTTTACCTTGAGGATGTGGGTATGGGTGGTACCTCCTTGTTTCATGGTTTTGATCATTTATGTAGTCACAACTAGATGGTCATGCCTCGTGTGTATTGCTTTAAAAGAATTTCCTTTATGTTTTGAGTATTTAGGTACACCCGTTACTTGACTTTGTTTTTGGGTAGCTATAGGGGAGAGTGTCTCTTCATGGGGGCCGGTGTACAAGTGGTTGTCCATGAAAGAGCTTCCCTTAAATAAGTGATAACCTAATTAAAGTATCTAGTGGGTTGGGTTAGTTAAACACATAGAAAGAATAAAACATGTGCCTCACGCCTACCTTTAGTGCTCTCAAATGCTAAGGACAGGTGGGAAGACCTGGTTGGTAAGGTCACTTCCTTTTCTCTGTGAAAGGTGAGTGGCTCCGCATGAGTCACCCTATGGGGCAGTGCCTTGAGATAGACTGGCAGGTTAACCATAGATGGAGGAGGTTCCTAGCATTAGATAGCCTATTTAATCCACATAGATGGAGATGGTTCCTAATGTTAGGTATCCTGGTGAATCCATGTAAGGCCATGCGATGACAATCTCCCATTGTGTCTGTTGTTTCCCCTTGCTCTTGTTGCCTCTGGAGTATTATTGTGGTTGTTTATGTTTTTATGTGGTTTTGTGTTGTGTGGTGTTAGTCCTTTATGTTTTGACCTTGTTGGATGAGGGTCTTCTTGTCATCTCCTAGCATGGGGGGTGTTCCTTCAGGTTCACATGGTTGGGTGGAACGTGCTATGCACCCATTGGGTTTCCCACTGACAATCATGATGTTGCAAAGATGTATCAGTTGTAGTGGTTCCCGAGCTTTCCAGTTTTGGTGTTATGACCTTTATCTTCTTCAAATGGATCTCTTTATGTACTCTCTTCATTATGGATGTATCCTACTTGTATTGATGTATACTCCCCATGGTTATAAGGGAAGCAACTTTGTAATGTAATATTGGCTTCTTAATACGTTGTATATGTGGAAATATGTTCCATGAGTGTAATTATGAAATTGGAGGTTGTAATGTAATAATTATGATATTTGTGTATTTATTTATCTATCATATTCATGTTTGGATGGATGTTATATTTATATTATTTCTTATGCACGCTTCTATTGCTCATTTATTTTGGGTTCGTTTATCTCGTTGTTGGGTGGGTTCATTTCAAGTAGCGCACCATGTAACCCCATGGGATGAGGTTGATGTTATATGATATATTTATGATGATTAATTATTTAATTATGTTTTGATGTAATTGTTGTCGTTTGAAAAAAAAAAATTGTTTCGTTATTGTTAGTTGTTGTGTCCTATGGGGTTTGTGTGGTGGGGCATTACATTTCCTATAATGATATCCCCTACTATTTAGTTATTCATTACACAATAATCCATTCTACAATTTACTTTTTATATTTGATTGTTACTACAAAATATGGAAAGGGTTTGATTCGTTCTCTTTTGGAGGGTTTTCTACCATGCACTTCTATTTGTGTGTTCTTCATTGCACAATCATTCATTGTGCAGATATGTATTTCATAATTGATTAGTGCAGCTACATATATATCTATGTACATAGATTAGTGCATGTCCATATGTACATGTACATGCACTAATCTATATACATACATACACACGTTCATATATGTGTATGTGCACAGTAACTTTCGACAAACATATATGTTTAATTTCAAAGTTATTCTGCCATGCACTTGTATTATTTTGTTCTTCATTGCACAATCATTCATTGTGCAGATCTATATTTCACAAATATTTAGTTCACATATGTATATCTATATGTACATATGTATGTGCACACATATGTACATATTGCATATATATGTATGTGCATACTTTTGTACATATATGCATATAAATATGTATACGTATGTGCATATATGCATATACATATATATATATGTATGTGCATATACGTCTATACATTCATACATGCATATATATATACGTATATCCATATATGTGTATACATATATATATAATATATAAGCATAAGTGGCAAGATCACATGGTGGGTAGTTGAATGAAGACAAATTTTGGCTAACCAAGATAGGAAAGAAAAATAAAAAATTAAACCCATTAAAGTCAGAGTGATGCTTGAAAAAAACCATATTTTTACTTGAAAAAGTGACTTTGTTTAAGAACACAAAATTTGGAAGTTTTCATAAACACCCTAGATGCCATACACTTCATCGAGCACATTGTGGATGCACCAAGAAATCAAGAGAACCTTCAAACTATGGAAAACCACAAAATGTGATCAAAATTATCGACACAACATAACCTTCAACATAGGGAAGACAACACACCCATTGCAAATCAAATAAATAGTACAAAAAAAAATGATAACTGATAGGAGACAAAGGTAGAACCCTAGTGAGGTTAAAAACCTCACCTCTATAGTAGGGACTTTCTCGATGATGTATCTTGTTGCACTCACCTATATCCTAGTTTGCTACAAGAACAAGTGAAAGGAGGGATCAATCAAAGACATGTAGTGGTGTTTAGCTTAATACACAAAGAATAGTAAAAAAAGTGTATACCTTTCAATTGCAACTCACCATCAATGAAGCTTAGGAGGAACAATGGGCTAAGCCAAACATGTATTGAATTTGCACACCGATCAAGCAGAGTGAACAAGACACAAAATGGAAAAGTGTCAGCCAAATATACCATAATCTCTATGACATATAAACATACATATACATACATATATACATGCATATATATACATACATTGTATTATAATACAAGAATTTAAAGAAGAATTTTAAGAGAATTTTAAGATTGGATTAGACAAAAACATTCTTTATAAGAGAAAGGCATTGCTAGGCATTAAGAATTGAACATTTACATTACATACAACAGATTGCAATTCTCAGGCATAAAGAATATAAATGGAAAACCCAATTTAAACAGTATGAGGTAGAAACCCCAGATATCCATTTGTAAAATAGAAAAAAAAAATTGTAGAGTTAAAGTTTGTGCAAAATAGGAACACCATGGACCAATTGGTGTGTGACAGGTGCTAGTGGTGGAAATTTTTAAGAAAAAAAATTAGCAGATGCACAAGTGGTAGAGTCACGTGGTAGAAAATTATGTGAAAGGCTTTTGGTCCATCAAACACTCCATGTGGACCTCCAAACATAGGGTGTATAGGAGCTCCTAATATCCAATGGTAAAATAATTTTCATCCATAAAGTCAACAAGAGTAGTTGAATCACTATACTAAAAAAAAAAGTATTATAATTGATTTATATTTGTCCCAAACACAAATAGTTATTCACAATCTTACATGTCATAGAATATTCAAAGCACATCTGATACCACAAACATACAAGCCATATTGCTTGTTAATGGCCCGTAACATTAAAATATGCAACCAAAATATAAAATTAGTATAACCCACACTCCCCTTAAATATCACCACTTACATTACATCACAACCAATATTTTCATAGATACAATGTCACGAGAACAACTAAGAGCCAAGGCTATCCCATCACCAAATCCAATCCAATCCACCCCCTATCCCACTTTGCATAGCATACAATATATTGGCATTCACGGGCATAAAGAAATAATAGCAATAGAATACATGTAACTTTATAGTGTGATGTTGATGTTGCTTCTGCTCTTTCTTCCATTGCCTCCATGTAGATATGAATATGGAAGTGAGACGTGGTAAATGGAAATTGGAAAAGATTGAGAAATGCATTTTTGAATTTGTAGATCTCTTTATATGTTCAATGTTGGTTTGGTATGGAGTCTTTAATTTGTGTCCTTTTTCAAATTTGAAAACTTGTTTTGATGCCTTCAATTACAGAGATTGTATGTATTTATGGCATGCAATCCTTGTTTGCTTCTCGAGCGATTATGGTGGCCTTAACACATTGTTTTTGCTAGTTGCAGGTGGCAAAAGAGGAGAAGGCAACTATAGTTGTGTGTTGGAATTTGACTAATGGGACACATCTGAACGATTGTTTTTCATGAATGTTGTGTTGTTGGGAAAGTGGGACATATACATATATGTGTAAATATATGCATACATATATGCATATACACACATATATACACATAGTGTACATATATATATGTACATATATATCCATACATATATGCACACATATATGTACATATATATCCATACATATATGCACACATATATATACATATATATACATATATGCATACATATATATAGACATATATATAGACATTTGTACATATATATAGACATTTGTACATATATATACATATATGTATATATGTGTGTGTGTGTGTGTGTGTGTAGATTTTCATATTTCCAAATAACAAACAAATATTAAAGGCAAATTAGAGAGTTAAAGTTTGTGCATTGTTGAACACACGAATACAAGTGCATGGCAGAAAACCCTCTAATTGTGAACAAGTGAAACCCTTTCCATATTTGGTGTAGACATTGAAAATTGGTCTAGGCCTGTGACACCATTTTCGACATATTTCTAATGTTCATGCTCATGATTAAATAATGTCAATTATTTAACTATATGTCTAAATTTATTTATCTTCTATTAATTAAATAACTTTAATTATTTAATTAATTCATTATCACCAAGTTATTCAATCTTGATCAATTAATTAAATATTATTTATTTAATTACGTCACTAATTAATTAATCCTCTTTCTAAAATTAAATAAATTATTATTTAATTTACCCTCATCACATTTCCGACTATAATTAAATATTCATTTCAAATTATTTAATTATTCTATAATATTTTCGACAGTTAATTAAATAAATCTTTATTTATTTAATTTAATCCCCAAATTCTGAATGTTGAATTAAATAATCATTTAATTCATAAAAATAATTATTCTTAGCATATTCTTCTATATTAGATAATCGCTTAGTTATCTCATTATTTATTGGTTGCTTAAGTTGAGATTTAATTAAATCAAACAGTTATCTCTTGATTTAATATCTGATTGTTGCTAACAAACATACTTTCTAGTTTAATCAATCAGTCTTATTCTTCTACGTGCGAATTTTTATATGAATTAAATAACTTTATTTAATTAAATAATTCATTTGTGTGTTCGAATAAAAAATTTCTTCTATTTCAATCTTTATCCTTCACATGCAAACTTAATTCTTTTGAATTTGAATAGTCTCGACTAAAGATTAAATTATTATTTAATTTAATCTTCGTCATGCAGACATTCTAACTCGTGTTATTACTAACACTGAATCTCTATCACATGACATTCATTAATCTCAATCATCGATCTGTCTTTTGAATCTGAGTCGATCATTCAAAAAACAATTTTCTATAAATTGACCCAAACATTGTCATTATTCTTCCTCCTGAAATCTTTATACTTTTAGGAAGCGAATTCAATAATCTTTGATATTTTGCTAAATCAATTATCATATAGGCCATACTTGCATACTTCTTAAAATCTGCGGGCAATTATATTACAATGACAAAATGGAGAAGTGTAATCGAGGTTATTCAAGGAATTAAAGAGATACTCAGTGAGATCTTTCTTGTATTTATGTTTCTAATTCCTTTGTTCTTTGTTGTTAGCATAGGATTAGATTAGTTTATTATTTTTATTAGCTTAATCTATTTTCTATTTTTCCCCAGCGTTACATTGGTGAACCCGACGTGAAGACACTGTCTTCAAAATCTGTAGAAAGTTTGAATTTTGTAGGTACAGATACGATGAGCTGCATTTGCAGTATGAAACGACGCAACTGACATTTGGAGCTGCATATGACATTTCACAATGCATCTGCACTTTTCTATGATGCATTTGACTGGTAAATAAATTTTATGAAATTTCGTGTTTTCATTTTTCATTTTTAGCTTTTTTTTACAACTAATTCGAGTTTGTAGCATGTTTTTTAGGGGAGTTAACATAGTGTTTGCAGGATGAATCGTAGAAGACAATCATACAAACTCTTTTGCAGGATGATTGACGAAGGAAAATAAAGAAATCAAACTACTAATCACTTGCCTTGCAAAAAATTTGTCGAAGAAATTTGCGAAAACTACTAACGATTCATTAGCAGGACCAAAGTCGAAGATAAAATTTTAAAAAAAAAAAAAACTTGAGTAGATTAGACAATCATCATTTGGGTTTAAAAAGAATGACTTTCTTCTTTGTTTGGTGCATTTGCACGATTGTTAGATTAGAACCTGATTTGATAACAAAAGTATCATCTCCCCTTTCGCATTCGTGTGATCCTGGGTGTAAGAGAAACTGTTATTGACTCTAGAATTTGGGCCTGCTTTGGTGAGGAAAAAATACTCACCCCAAAGTGACTCATAACCGGTGATGCGCTAAAACCAAGCTACTCCCAACCGGTATACAAATTCTAATGTTGAGGAAAACTCAACATTACAGGAGCTCCTGTGGACCAGCTATTGATTCCATTAGTACCCTAGTGGTGCATCAAAACCTATAGAGCGTAACCTCTATAGACTGGGATAATATTGCCTCTTGTGTGGCCTTCTGAATGGGTGCCCTTACTAATTAGCCAAATTGTTTATAGATTAACCAAAAACCCCTATTTGTTGGTGCAAGAGGTCAGACCTCTAAAGCCGTCTCACGTTCATACAGTTCTTAGTAGAGATGAAAATTTTTCCATGGGAGAGTCATGGGAACTGAAGCTTGGCTAACCGGAGAAGTGTGTGTCGTGTAAGGGGGAGCCACTGTGGTCAAGCTTCTAGTCATCCAATTTGAATAAGTGTAGCTGGGGAAACCCAAGTGAGAATTCAACAAGTATTGTCATTGCCAGCGTTAGGATTTTGCATGTTTTCTAAAAATATACACGTTCATGATTATCAAACCAAAACACTTTTTTTTTAGATTGTATACATTTGCAAAAATTTGATCATGAAACAAAGTCAATTGAAACCCCAGTTCATCAGAAAATTGCATTAGTCAAAAAGAGTAGCATTTGTTAATTAGAAAACCACATCTGTCAACCTGAGTCGCATCTATTAATCGAAAACCCGCAACTGTCGAAACTAAGTCCATTGTCATTTACCAAAAATACTGAGTCACATCTGTTTAACAGTGAGTTGCATCTGACATAGTAAGTCACATTTGTTTAACTGTTACCCACATCTGTTAGATCGAGTCGCATCTGCCTATCAAAAATTGGGACATAGTTTGTTAGAAACTGCATTTGACACCAAGAACCACATTTGTTAAATTCTGCGATGCATCTATAATAGTGAACCGCATTTTCCTGAGAACCAAAAAACAAGAAATTGCTATCATAATCTGAAACCAAATAGTCATACCAGTCTCTATTTTTCACAGTTATCCTTGGACAGAAAACTAGAAAGTTTGCTCATACCTTGCATAATAGCATCCTTTAGGTATCATTTAGCTTTGGTGATAGGCATCCCAATTATAAAATTTAGCTACATCTTAGGAAAATTACCTTGCATATCTTAGAATAGGATAACTTTCCACGTTTTGGGAAAAACCTTGCTTCAACAAACATTGTCATTGAGCTTAGTCACTTGTCAACATATCTTTTGTCCTAAATGTGAATCCTTCCATCTCATCAATCTAGTTTGGGAGTTCACCTCATCTTTTGGTCCTAGTCCTAATAGGTTCCTTGACAGAGTCAAACTGTAGCATTGGTTAAACTATAGGTGATAGGTAACCTCTTCTTAGAATCATTTAAAATCATTTACCTTAGGATTTTGTTTTGAATTTCGCATACTATCATCCTAGCATAACATCATTTCACACATTCCTTATTTTCCATAAAATACCAAAAAAATAGCAACATTCATTCATTATATCCAGAAAATCCCAAAAACATAGACTAGAACATATCATTCTTACACGAAGTTTTGCATCACCTCATTTTAAGGAACATATTTCAAGGTCAAAACAAGGTCTAAAAAGAAATAGAGAGAATTAGATAATCCACAGGACTTCATTAACCCCTTTTTGAACATACCATCAGGAACAACGAGACCTCATAAAGCCTTGCTCGAAAAATTTGTCACTAGAGACACACATGGAAATATTTATGTAGAAGACATAGACACCGCTGTCCAAGATCTTGAATTTGCATCTTTTGTATATGAGTGTTTGGAAAACGATCCTCAAAGGTATCTGGCAAAGCTATTAGTAGAAGGTGCCACACTACCACCAGGATTTTACATCCACACTTTAAAAACTTTATCTACTCAAGGAATGAAAACCATGACATCAAGTATCTCTATTCATCAGATTACTGCAGCCATACCATCTGGCATACCTACTCAAACTGCTACAATAGTACACACAACACCATTTGGTATAACACAAGGCCTAAATTTTACTACAAGAGCATCCTCATCGAACCCCTTTGGCACGAATACCAGAAATAAAAGGCCCAAAATTGGCATAAATACAACACAGGCCATACCACAGATCAACACCAATACTGCCATTCCACAAATAGGGGTGATACAAATAGGAAATATACACACACTAAATCAGAATCCGTTATAGAATATTGTATTTCAGAACACTTACATCGATCCTAACAATGCAACCAACACATCTTTAACACAGGTAGATGTTCTCCAAAATCAAATGCAAGCTCTCCAACAGCAAATGGATAGTATGTCAATGTCAAGAAAACGAACCATTTCAACACAAGATTTATCTTTGTGTCCCTTTGACAAAGCGCTATACATGACACCCTTCCCACACAGATATATTATATCGAATTTGCCAAAGTATAACGGGATGAGGAATCCTCTGGAACATAAAAGGGAATTTTCCAGTACATGCATGGACATCTCATATGACCCCACATACCTTATGAGACCTTTTTTGTGAACCCTTGTTGGGATAGCATTGGAATGGTTCTCTAAACTTCCATACGACATAAAATCATGGGGTGAATTAGCTAAAAAAACTTGTGGAACACTTTGCCTTCAACATTGATAATGAAATCATGATAGCTACCTTGTATCACACCGTGTAAGAAGATGGAGAAAAATTCACCACCTTCTTCCAAAGATGGAGGAGTTTAGCTAGTCGATGTCCTATTAAGATACCAGAGAAACAAAAAGTTACAATATTCCTTGAAAAATCTTCATCCAAAACTAAGAAGTGACTTAAGAGTATATTGTTTTACCTCTTTTCTGGACTTAGTGCAAAAGGGCATTATACTTGAGAAAGTCCCCATTGACAAAGGGGAAAATAAGATGCCAGGTAGGAATCCATTTGTTCAACATCAAAACACCCCCAACGATAGAAATAAATTTTGGTCTAGAAACAAAAATGTAAATAATGACGGTATTGTTGACACTAAAACCCTACACACAGGACCGGTCATCATGCTTAGAGGACACAATCCCTCTCATGACATATACAACAGTGTTGATCAAAGTGCCAATTTTGTCCAAAATTCACAACAACAATGATCACATAGGAGATTTCCAAAACGTGAGTTTACCCCCTTAGGCGAACCAATCGAGATAGTTTTTAAAGAACCGATCAAACATAAACTCATACAACCTCTGGAGCCAAAACAATATGATCCTGGATAGTTTAAACCCTTATGGTGGGATGAAAATGCCTTTTGCGATTACCATCAAACAAAGGGACATAACCTACAACAATATCGAAAAATGAAGAACATTATCCAATATTTTGTTGAAAACAGAACCATAGAAGTCAATGGGAAAAAACATACCAAAAACAGTGACCACAAGGTCTTCATAGATCCATTACATGACCATGGGAAAGGAAAGGACTCTAGTTTGGGAACTAAGACTAATACCTCGACCAATTATGCCAATACCAAGTACGACTATAACCAAGGTATGATCATCAATCCTATCCGAGCTGCTGATGAAAATGTCCACACCATTACCATAAAGAAGAGTCCTGAATGTGTTGTCAATACACACAAAACTTAGATAACCATTTCAGGTCCTTCATCAGAGCCACATCCACATTCTTCCAAGCCTAAGTATATTTTACTTAATCAGTTGGGGAAAACCCCAACACAAATATCCATCTTGGAACTGTTGACCCTATCACCTGATCATTGAGCCATTCTAGACAAAGCCTTACAAAGCACAATTGTCCCCACCAACTTAGATGTCAATTATTTTGAAGAGATGGTAGGATACTTAACGAATTCTCATCATGCTACCTTCTCTCAATAGGATTATTCAACTGAAAAGACCAACCATAATGACCCATTACACCTTGAAGTTCTTATCCATCAAACCAAAGTCAAATGAGTCTTGGTAGACGAAGGAGCGGAGTTGAATCTTTGCACCTTTAAATTGGTTAAGGAATTAGGTTTCTCAGAAGAATGTATCGACACTAAGAGTATAGTCATCAAGGCATACAATGATGAGTAAATATCATCTAAAGGAGTGGTAACACTCCCTATTAGGATTGGCCCTACGGTTATGGACACTAGTTTCCAAGTCTTGGATCTCGTCCTTCCCTATAATCTGTTATTGGGTAGACCTTGGATACATGCTATGAAATTCGTACCTTCCACCTATCATCAATGTCTTAAATTCTTGTACAATGGCATCGAGATCACAATCGATGGTGATCTAGATCCTTTCCAATATTGCACAAGCCTATGCAAAATACCACAACGACATGTGCCTGTCAATCATGAGGCTTCATCCTCCACCTTATCCTTGTATGTTGATCCATCAACTCTTTCCAAGTCCATTGCATCACAACCACTATATTCCATTCCTAAGGTCAAGATCCAAGATAAGGGTTGTGGAGAATATCACATGAAAGCATCCTATTGTGTTATCCATTTGGTTCCTCCTAAGTCATACAATTTACCCACAACAAATAGGAGATATTCCATTGTTACAATACATGTTCCTCCTACAATGACTTTCACAAAATGGGGAGAGTTAAGTAAAGAAGCTATGGATCAAGAAGATGTGACTTCTTGGTTATATAACGAAGATAATGAAAACCCTCCACCGTCACTCCAAATATCTAAAGATCTATATGGAAAAGGCTTCGTGATAATGCAAAGAAAAGGATATGACAAACATTGTGGCTTAGGACTGCATCAGAATGGAAGGACTGAACCAATCATTTTCTCTCAATGACCAAAAGGCCTAGGGCTAGGGTTTCAACAGATTAGGATTGGTGTTCCTAGTACCTCAACACCATCACAAGAGGAAGTAAGTGCTTCTGAAGACATCAAGATATCCCACAAACCATCTAACCCATTCTACTGTGACTCGCCTAACTCAAACGAATATGAATGGGATTCCCTTTCCTCCACGAGCATAATGGACCTACATAAGTTATTTGGGGAACTTGACCAAATGCTAAATACCTCGCCAAAATCAATGGATTCTCGTCCTTAAAATTCCTTGACAAAAGAAGAATGGATCAAGATTTATTATTGGGAAACCCTTGATCTTGCCTCTTGGGAACCTAATGAACCAAATTTTAATGACCTAGCCCTTACAGTTGTCCCACCTCAGAGTCTATTTGTCCCCAGGAAAAAGAACAAAAAGGAGTTAGTCCAAAACTTATGTGATCATGTCAACCAATCTATCCTCACCTTGTTAACCTCCACATTTGATAACTCTGATGATGACATGCCCCTTGTATATCCCCAGCTTATCGATAAGGATCAAAAAGCCACCCCCATCTTAGACATATTTGAGAATGACGAAGCAATAGATGAATTCATGGGACTGCGAGAAGGCATACCTAGAGGTGATCATAAGGTTGGATTTACCATAGACTTGGATAATATGGCATATCTTGGGGAGTCTGTTCACACCTCCAGTCGTAAAAGTGAAAACAAAAAGAAAAACAATGAAAATGAAAAGTCCCTAGGTGAAAACCAAAAGGCGCCTTTGGACGATGAAACAGTAAAAATAAAGGACGCATCCAAGGGCGAAAACCTCTCTGAGGCACCCAAGGATGGAGGTTTGAAAATTCTCCCAGTTGCTAAGGAAAATTCACCAATGTTAGTGGAAGAATCTATTGAGATAAACATAAACACTGAAGATAATCCTCATGTAATTTACTTTGCAACATCTTTGATAGAGATAGAGCAACCAAATTTTCGTGACTTCTTTACAAAAAGATAGATCAATTTTGCATGGTCATATTCCAACATTCCTGGGCTGGATCTTGACCTTATATTGCATCATCTACCATTACAACCAGGTGTTAAGCCTGTGAAGCAAAAGTTAAGGAAAATGCACCCACAAATTGCTTTGCTAGTCAAAGTTGAACTTAAGAAATTATTGGATTTCGGCTTTATTAGATCAATAGACTATGCCAAATGGATTTCTAATCTTGTACCAGTAACAAAACCATCTGGGGGCATCTACATTTGTACATACTTTAGAGATATAAACAAGGCATGTCCTAAGGATGACTTACCTTTGCCAAACATTTACATGATAGTGGACCTAACAACAGGGTATGAGATGATATCCCTCATGGATAGTTTCTATGGATATAATCAAATCAGAATCACACTTGAAGACCAACACAAGACAACTTTTGCATGTCCATGGGGAACATATTTTTGGAACGTCATGCCTTTTTGGCTCAAAAATGTTGGAGCTACATATCAACTTGCCATGACGACTATATTCCATGACCTTGTGCATACTCTCATGGAAGACTATGTGGATGATCTGATAGCCAAATCATTGACAAGAGTTGATCACTTGAAAGTCCTAGATAAGATATTTCAAAGACTAGAAGCATACAAAGTAAGGCTAAATACAAAAAAATGTGTCTTTGGTGTTCAATCAAGAAAACTTCTAGGATACATCATTTCTAGGCAAGGCATTGAAGTAGACCCCACAAAAGTAAAAGCTATAATGGACATGCCTCCACCAGCCAACATCAGTCAACTAAGAACATTACAAGGGAGATTACAGTCTATTAGATGCTTCATAGTACAACTAGTCGACAAGATACATCCATTCCAACACTTACTCAAACAAGGGGTACCATTTGTATGGACAACAAAATGCCAAGAAGATTTTCAAAAGATCAAGGATTACCTACTTACACCACCAGTGTTAATTCCACCTATAGATACACGACCTTTGATAATATATTTCGGCAACTCAATCAGCACTAGGAGCCTTACTTGCACAAAATGATGATGAAGGTCATGAAAGAGTAGTGCACTATATTAGTTGTACTTTGGTGGGATATGAGTTAAACTATAGTCACATAGAGCATGCTTGTCTTGCAGTCATTTTTTCTACTCAAAAACTTAGGCACTACATACTAAACCATCAAACCATGTTGGTCACAAAGATAGATCCTTTGAAATATCTCCTAAGTAAAGCAGCATTAACAGGTCGATTGGCTAAATGGGTAATGATACTTAGTGAATATGACATCCAGTATGTAGAAAGAAAAGCTATAAAAGGGAAAGTTATTATTGATCAGATGGAAGATGCACCAATCAAGGTAGAGCATCCATTAGTTGTAGATTTTCCTGACGAGTTCATCTTTACCGTTGACAAAAGCACCACATGGAAGTTATACTTTGACTGGTCCCACACTAATCATGGTTCAGGAGTAGGCATATTATTTGTCACACCACAAGGGGACACAATTCCTAAATCATTTAGAATTGCTTTTCCATGCAAAAACAACATAGCAGAATATGAGGCCCTTGTGATCAGATTACGAATGGAAATTAAGTGGAAGATTAAGCATTTACAAGTCTATGGAGACTATCAACTGGCAGTCTGACAAGTCAATAATGAATATGAAACTAAAGATGAGAAACTTGCCCCATACAAGTGCATGATAGACAATTTTAAGCAATATTTTGACAACATTAGCTTTCATCAAATACCCCACATTCAGAACAAGGCAACAAACGCTATGGAAACCATTGGTTCATTATTGGATATAGCTAGCACCATGCCTAAATTTGAGTTTTTGGTAAAACAAATTTTGGTCCCTGCCTTTGACATCCCATATTTTGTGATGGTGTGTGAGCTTGTTGGTCCCACTTCCCCATGGTACATGGACATATATGACTACCTCCATGCCCAAATCCTACCCTTAGACCTATTAAACAACCAACGTAGGATATTTATTCGTAAGTCTTCTAATTATACCATCATCAGAGATACCCTTTATAGACGTGCCTTAGACAATACCTTGTTGAGATGTCTCGATGCTGAAGAAGCACAAGAAACCTTACTTGTGGTACACAAGGGTATATGTGGATCCCATTCTAGCATTCCTACCTTAGCTAAGAAGATTATGAGACTGGGCTATTATTGGCCTACCATGGAAAAGGACTCATATGTCTTTGTCAATAAATCTCAACAGTGCCCGATACATAGAGACTTGATACACGTGCCAACACAGGAACACTGTCTGATAACTTCACCATGGCATTTTTCCCAATGGGGACTTGATCTAATAGGTAAGATACATACTACATCCTCCAATGGCCATAAGTCCATCATAACCACAACCGAATACTTCACCAAGTGGATCGAGGCTATTCCTATGACCTACATTACCGAAACGAAAATTTTCAAGTTTATCCTTAATTACATCATTTGTCAGTATGGTGTTCCTCAATCCATCATTACAGATAATAGCTGCCCATTTAAGAACCAAGAAGTATGCCATCTCTATGAAGAATTCCATATCCAACATCACTTTTCCACTCCATATTATCCACAAGGTAACGGCCAAGCTGAGGCTTCTAATAAAACAATCATCAAAATCCTCAAAAAGACTGTCAATGGCATTGGTCATGATTGGAATTTACAACTTAATACTTCCTTATGGGTTTACTGCACCAGCATCCACACTCCCATCGGTGCCACTCCATACTCCTTGGTATTTGGTTCTGAAGCTATCTTACCTATAGAGGTCGAAATTCCTTCCCTAAGGGTATCTTTGAAAGGGAATATTGACGATGAAGAGTACTATGTATCAAGATTGCATGAGTTACAATTCCTCGATGAATGAAGACAAAAGGCACTAGATCATCTCCAAGCATATCAAAACCCTCTTCATCACAGCTATAACAAGAAAGTTCTGAATCGACACTTTGACATTAGTGACCTGGTCTTAATGGAAAATCCAAAGAATCAAGCAGAAAGAGAAAAACCAAGCAAATTTGAACCTAACTAGTTAGGGCCTTACATTGTTACATAAGCCTTTGGATCAGGAGCATATCAACTCTCTACCCCTGAACAAGAACCACTATCATCACCAATTAATAGTCTTCATCTGAAGAGGCTCTATGCATAGCTTCTGAGAGCTTTGTCTTAATCATAAAAATACAAAAACAAAAAAATTGTTACCTTGATGAAAACCCGGCAAACAAGCATCTGTGTAACACCAAACAAATTGAAAAATCAGAAAAATAGTAAAGAGAAATAATTCATCCAATAGTGAAAACCACTTTGGTGGCATTTTGGATAAGTACCATGGTGAAAACCTAGCAAATAGGTGCCATGTGTAGTCGAATTTGCTCCTTCATCTACCATCATTCCAATCTAATTTTCCCATCACCCATAATAAATGGTTATCCTTTCCATAACTCAGAACGATTGACGTCAAGTCCATTCCACATCCCCATTCTATCCTATTGGTCTTATACCTGACTAGGGGCAAATACTCGACCTACGTCATTTGGACCTTACACTCGTTGATCCAACGTCATAAAAGTTTCCTAAAAATAATCCAAAATATCATAAAATGTCTTGAAAAAAATCCAAAAATAATAATCATAAAACTCCAAAAAGACAAAAAAATTAAAACATGTCAAATATCCCAAAAATAGAGTCAGAGTCAGTTGTGTCAAGTCAGTCATAGACATAGTCGAACTACATTGCCTCTGTGACTTGACGTAGGCAATGCCATCATTTGATGTGCCCCTGAGGCATTAGGTTCATCTTTCTAGGTTTGTCACACATCACACACATAAACTCATGACTCATTCTTTGTACATCAAAGTCATTGGTCGTGTTGAACTACGAGGTCTCTACGTGTATAACGTAGGCAAGGCCATCAATCAATGAGCCCTTGAGGCCACACTAGGTCGGTCCATTAAGGCTTATCACATTCACAATCACACATGTCAGGTATCATCAACTTCAGAAAATCTTTGTCATTCAGTTCTATCAATCAAAGTCTAGTCGAACTATGAGGTCTCTACGTGTATAACGTAGGCAAGGCCATCAATCAATGAGCCCCCGAGGCCACACTAGGTCAGTCCTTTAGGGTACGTCATGTCAGTCAGCATAAGTCATACACTCTCATCACACACAAATAATAGTCAAAACATCAAGACAAGTCACACGTTAACAAGAAAAACAAGTCAACAATGTCATCAAGTCAAATCAAACAGATTGCCACAACAATCAACTAATGCCTTATACAAGATGTGTCCTTGAAAACAAACACTATCATTTAGGAAAACAATCATTATAGCCTTATGCAGCTTGTCGCATCAATGGCATCAGACTCAACATCTTATACGGTACGTGTCTTTCTGAAGCCAGGCTTCGTCATGCCTTATACAGATAGTCACAAAATCAAAATCAGACTCAACATCTTATACGGTATGTGTCATCCCTAAAATAAGGCTTTATCAAAAAATCATCTTATCAAACAAACAACAACAAATCAAATTTTGGAAAATATTCCTACTGGCTATTGACTTTATGGCTTGTTTTGTCTTATCTTTTTATTTGGCTTTGTCTTTGAGTCTGGTTACTAGCTTTCTTGAGGATGTCCCATGAAGGATTTAGAGAAGCAAGGATGTTTCAGGACTATCTTTCTTTGACTGCTATCTATTGACTATCTTTTAAACTTTGTTTTCAAGTCAAGTTACTATCTTTCTTTGACTGCTATCTATTGACTATCTTTTAAACTTTGTTTTCAAGTCAAGTTACTATCTTTCTCGAGGATGTACCATGAAGGATTTAGAGGAGCAATAATGTATCCTGAATTTGTCTTGACAATAAGACTGGGGCAATTTTTCCCTTAGTAGGAGTCTCGACACTCCTTGTCTACGACTGTCTATTTTAGCAAATGGATGACTTTGTACACCTTGGTCTATCTCGTATCATGGTGTTTACTATCCATTTGTGTCATGTCCTTCCCAATGATGACTTAATGCAAGGCTTAGTTTGTATTTGGAAAAATATTGAAGATTCTACATTCTTCTAAAAACCATTTCTAATACTAACATTTTAATTATTCCACACTAACATTTCTTCTATCCTGCATAATGACGGAGTCCTGTGACACACAAAAACATTAATTAATCTTCATTTGCATTCATTTTACAGCCATTATGTAGACATCATCATATATATGAACATCGTAAACCATACATCTATGTTGCATATCAAAAACAACACAAAAATATACATATCCATTGCATCTAGGTAACCATGGCATACATGCATTTATCATTAACAATTGTACATATTACAGATAAATATCTACATGGAATTATACATAGATCACATCACATTGCATCTCATTATCATAAACATAGAGTGCATACATGACATTTATAAATACTGTGCATTCATCATCGCATAGAATAAATTCATCACAGGAAATAAAACAACATAATGTAAACATCATAATCCATAACATATGCATGCATACATACACCACTGCATAATCATATAGAACATCTGTAAATCATATAATCACCGCCAAAAATTATATATATATATATATAGCTCAAAAAATAAAATATGTGTCATAGTACAATGTCAGAATCTATCAATCCAGAGGGAGCTCACAGGCTCTATGATCGTAATACAATGTCTAAAAAATACAAACATGTCACTGAGAAGTGCTACCACTGCTCCCATGTGGAGTCTGAGGGGGCGACTAATGATGAGGTACTCACTGTGCAAAAGGAGGCATGTCATATGGTCCTACCCTAGGTGGTCCCACCACATCATCTGTGCTCTAAGAGCGGTTGTGTGACCTGCTCCGAGAATTGCCACTGTGTGCACGTGTGTAACTAGGAGCCCATCTCTTAGGGGTACCTCTACCACATATAAATCTCTATAATATCTCTCCCGATCACCTGCTCTGACTAACTCCCGAGAAAATGTTGCAGTTAGTCTAGTACATAGGGCCCTCAACTCAACAAACCAATGCTCTGTCTCCTGCCTCCTGGCCACTACCTAATCTCTATCAAGGTAGGCATTGTCTCTCTCCATTTGCATTGTATCTTGCTCTATAGTCACTGCCCTCACCCTCTCCTCCAATTTATCTACTCGGGCCTGTAACTCTGCTAATCTCTGATCACTTAGACCCTCCTCCTCTCGTCGTGGTCTCTCTCCCAACTTTGCATCCCAATCCTCCACTATCCTATCTCAGAGCTCTCTCTCCTTCTCCCCCATCACCTCCTCCTCCTCATCCAAATAGCTCGCCAACATACCAAGGGCATCTATCTCCATCTCCTCCCCAACTACCTCCTCCTTTGCATGCTCCTCCCCTATGGCCTCCTCAGCTACATGCTCAACCCCTATCTCCGCCTCCCCTCCTCCACCAAAGTCCAACATAGGCACATCCTCTCCCTCACCCTCCTCCTCACAGATGGGTGACAACTTATGTCCTCTCCCACCTCTCCTCCCTCGTAAACTCCATCAACCACCTCTCCCACCTCCACCTCTACCATCATCACCTCCACCTCTATCACCTCTATCACTAGCTCTGCCACCACACCAACCTCTAGGTTTTGTACCTCATTTCTCTACCGAAGCCGGTTGATCTGGATTAATATAAGGAATGGGCATGTGCTCTGCCCACCAAGCATCATATGTTGCAATGGTGCTCGGATCTGCTACACCACCCCTCCAACCCCATTGTACAGGTTGTAAAGACTAAATCTTTTCCTTCGATGTCGCCACAACAATCATAGGGCCCCACAATGGCACCTCTCTAGAAGACCAAGTGAACTCATCTCACCCCCGAGGCTCGTCCTGAACCTCCCCAAACTATCTCAATACTCGATCTGGCAGGTATCTCTCAATAATGTGAACACTAGATATAGTCCTCCCAATTAGATATTGTGTTTGTCTGCAAAATGATAAATGCTTATCCTCATCTCTCCACTATGCACAATCCATATAAGGTCTCCAAATAAACTGAACAAGTGTGTCTATGGCATGTCTCCAATAACCTGTGTCGCCAACATGGCTCTGGGTAATGGTCCCCACATAATGGAAGACATATGGGGATCTAGCATCTAGATCTGATGTCACTGGGGGACAAAACACATCAATATGTTCCCACGCCCAGATCATCAGTAAGGTCGTACCATATCTCATCGATTGTGCATCTCTATATGCTATGTCATGTAAATGAAAATATAACATGGCTAATAAATAGGGGCCCCATGCATATACTACCTGTCGCTCTATCATCCCAACAAGCATCTCCCCCACCCAACAGGAAAACCATGACCTCGACGGTTTGGAAGGACAATCCCAACAATCAATGTACACAACATACAATCAATCCTCTCATATCTCTCTACAAGTACATGCCATCTAATCTCATAGTGCTCAATACAAAGCTGCCTAATATCATCATATACATAAAACCGAGTGATCTCACTATAACCTCTTTGGGTATCATACATCACTCTCTCACCCCTAATAGGAAATCTCAAAATCCTATAAAACATCCTCTAAAGTAATTGTAGCCTCTCCAGTAGGCAAGTGAAAAGAGGAAGTCCCTGAATGTCATCGCTCATAGAGAGTAGTCAACATACCTTTGTTCGCCTGAATAGTGGGAATAGTGCATACATGATGTAATCCTAGACTCCAAATCAAACGTGTCTCAACACTCACCAACTAGTCTCCCAACTCATAAGTGGTTGGCCTCGACTCCCAAGTGTATATAGGATCCAATACAATTTGCAAATGCATCAAAATACTTTGTGTCAAACATACAGAACATTCATGTTTTACATCACGAAGAGAAAAAAATTCAAATTTTTTAGAAAGTTTGACAGGAAAATGTGTCGTTTTAATATCAAATGCGGTGCAATTTTTCACGTCATTCTACTTTGCACATGCATTGCACAAACTCAAGTGCGTCATTTAAACATGCAGATGTGTTGTTTTAACACAAATGCATCACGCATATAATCACACCTAGCTATCATACATATGCATCATATTTTTTACAAATGTGGTGCATAAATACTGCCATACCTATCATGTCAATGCGGTGCATAAAACACATGCAATGCACTAACTTACATGTGACACTGTAAATAAAAAATGTGATGCATAAGAACATATGCAATGCACACATATTCAAATGTGTTGATTAACCTAAATGACCTAAATGGACCTAGGCATTTTTGTGCATATGCGTCACATACGAACACATATGTGTTGATCCTAAAGTGACGCATATGCAAATTAAACTTGGGTGCCTAAAAATGCGTGAAAATTAAAATTTCAAAAGGTGGTTCAGGGGTACATACTGGGGGTCCTGCATCGGCTGGGCTCTGAAGGTCTGAATGCGGTAACCACGATGCTTTGTGTATGAAACAAGAGACATTTTCCCTGCGAGCTTAGGAGCAAAATCAAAGTTTTTCAAAGTCTAGGGGTGCAAATGATTTGTATTTCCACCCCAAATCCTACTTATACATAGGGTTTTGGAGGGTTTTTCTCCAACCTTCTATACTGGACGCACTATTTTCCAACTTCTGACATCCATTTCGCATTCCAAACCACTTCAAAATCAATTTCTTTCACCACCATTGAATTTCTAACTACCAAATTACCTAATCGGGACAATTTCCAAATTTTTTCAAAAAAAAATAAAAAATTGTCATTTTTCCTGAGGGGGCATACCCTAACCAATTTCACACTAGGGCACGACTGGGGCATGTTTTAACTAATTTTCTTTGACACAAAAGCCGAAACGACATTGTATCAAAGAGGGGCAAACTGTAGACACTAAAAATTGGTCTAGGCCTGCGACACCATTTTCGACATATTTCTAATGTTCATACTCATGATTAAATAATGTCAATTATTTAATTATATGTCTAAACTCATTTATCTTCTATTAATTAAATAAATTTAATTATTTAATTAATTCATTATCACCTTTATTCAATCTTGATTAATTAAATAAATGTTATTTATTTAATTATGTCACTAATTTGGGGTTGGGGCCTTAGCTCGGTTGGCTAAATCTTTCCTGTTGCAGGAGGTTGGTCACGAGGTCTAGTCTCCCCCACCCCCATGGTACTGGAGGGCATGTCGCACCAGCGCCGCTGGTCATGTTAAAAAGTTTACCAGGTGCATTGCAGTTTATAGGGCGTCATGCTACCTGATTCCTACATTCTTTTTCTAAGGGGGTTGGGGCCCTAGCTCGGTTGGCTAAATCTTTCCTATTGTAGGACGTTGGTCATGAGGTCTAGCCTCCCCCACCCCCATGGTACCAGAGGGTGTGTCGCGCCAGCGCCGCCGTTCATTTTAAAAAGTTTACTAGGCGCACTGAAGTTTATAGGGGGTCGTGCTACCCGATTCCTGCAGTCTAATAAAAAAAATAAAAAAAATGTCACTAATTAATTAATCCTCTTTCTAAAACTAAATAAATTATTATTTAATTTACCCTCATCACATTTTTGACTATAATTAAATATTCATTTCAAATTATTTAATTATTCTATAATATTTTCGACAATTAATTAAATAAATCTTTATTTATTTAATTTAATCCCCAAATTTCGAATGTTGAATTAAATAATCATTTAATTCATAAAAATAATTATTCTTAGCATATTCTTCTATGATTAGATAATCGCTTAGTCATCTAATTATTTATTTGGTGCTTAAGTCGAGATTTAATTAAATCAGTCAGTTATCTCCTGATTTAATATCTGATTGTTACTAACGAATAAACTTTTTGGTTTAATCAGTCAGTCTTATTCTTCTATGTGCGAATTATTATTAATTAAATAAATTTATTTAATTAAATAATTCATTCATGTGTTCGAACACAAAGTTTCTTCTATTTCAATCTTTATCCTTCACATGCAAACTTTATTCTTCTGAATTTCGAATAGTCTCGACTAAAGATTAAATTGTTATTTAATTTAATCTCTATGATGCAGACTTTCTAACTCGCATTATTACTGACACTGAATCTCTATTGCATGGCATTCATTAATCTCAATTGTCGATCTGTCTTTTGAATCTGAGCCGATAATTTGAAAACCAAATTTCTATAAATTGACCTGACCTTTGTCATTATTCCTCCTCCCGAAATCTGTATACTTTTAGGAAGCAAATTCAATAATCTTTGATATTTTTCTAAATCAATTATCATATAGGCCATACTTGCATACTTGTTAAAATATGAAGGCAATTATATTACAATGAAAAAATGGAGAAGTGCAATCGAGGTTATTCAAGGAATTATATAGATATTCGGTGAGATCTTTCTTGTATTTATATTTCTAATTCCATTGTTCTTTGTTGTTAGCATAGGATTAGATTAGTTTATTGTTTTTATTAGCTTAATCTATTTGTTGTTTTTCCTTAGCGTTACATTTGGTAGTGACAATCAATTATAAAAAGCATTTCGCAGAGTGAACTATTGTGTATGGAAGAAAAAAATAATTCAATTGCATGGCAAAATATCTTTGAAATGAAAACCAGTGATACTATAGTGAAATATTTTGGAATAACATGAGAATATTATAAGAAAATTGTAAAGTTAAAGTTTGTGCAATAATGAGCACATGAATACAAGAGCATGGCAGAAACCCTCAAAATGATAAACAATAAAACCCTATGAATATGTTGTAGTAATAGTAAAATATAAAAATGAATTTGTAGTGTGAATTATTGTGCAACGTAGGACACATTAGTAGAAGTGCATGCAAGAATATAGATTCGATATCAAAACCAGTGAAACCATTTTCATATTTTGGAATAACAAACAAATGTAAAAAGCAAATTGCAGAGTTAAAGTATGTGTAATGACGAACACACAAATACAAGTGCATGGCAGAAAACCAGTCAAACCCTTTCCATATTTCATCGAAAGAATTTAATAGTAATGGAAAACCATTTATACCCTTATTATAGAAAGAAGCTAAAATAATGGAACCCATTTCATATTTCTTATCAAGAAGCAAATATGAAAAGCACAATGTAGAGTAAAAGTCACGCAATGAAGAACACAAGATTACGAGTGCGTGGATGAGTATAGACAAAACGAAAACCAATGAAACCCTCCCCACATTTCCTAGCATTAATCTTTTTCAATGTTAAATTTTCACAATGAAATTTTGTGCATAAAAAAATGAATGATATAAGTGCATGGAAAAATACTATCATATTGTAAGACATTGATACAGGTTGAGTGAGGTTAGAAACCTCACCTGAAAGAGAAAGGGAGCTCTCAAGAGTGCAAAGTCGAACAAAGAAGCGTGGAGAGCCGAACAACGAATGGTAGAGAGTTGAACCAGTATGGGTGTGTAACCAAATGAACACTCCAGAATAAACACAAACAAAAGGAATGAGAGTGACCGGGATGTGCGAGAATTTGGAGCATTGAATGAACCTTGATCTCTAATTTACGCACTTGTCAGTATGAAAAAATGTGTAGGGATGCATAATACAAGTTGGTCAATGGAGGTAACGAAGGAGACAATGAGCGATTAATGCTCTAAGCTGGTCATTTAGGGTGGAGAGGTTGTCGAAAGCCACATGTCTATCTAATCCAATGCACATAGATTTGTATTCTATCAACGAAGGCAGATGGGCTCCACTTTCAGGCGGAGGGAAAAATGGACCCATTTTTAACATCTTGGATGAGTCGATGCATGAGAGGTGGTGAGGTGCTCAAAATTTTTAAAAAATAAACTAACGGATGCACAAGTAGCAAGATGACGTGCTGGACAAATTTATAAAAAAAATTTGGTCCACGTGGCACTCCATATGGACCTACAAAGTTAGGGTGCCCTACTTTGGGCCCCTCTCCCCTAATTACGCTGAGAGGCATTCTACAGTGGTAGCAAAAACCTATTTCAACCAAAATGAGTCCTGTTAAAATTGTCATCCTTGTTAGTTGTCACAAAAGGAATAAAGTGTTAAAATTGCCATCCTTGTTGGCTATCATGAAGAGAATAAAGTGTTCCATGAAACAATCCGTCAAATATTAATAAAGTCAGATATTAATGTGTAACGTTTGATTTATGGTTTGATATTCAAATATTGCTAAGCATGACTCAATAAAGTCTTGCATGATGTTGTCCCATTTAGGAAGGAAAATATCTAACACCTCCACTAAGTCTGCATAAGCTGCGTCAAAAAGAAATCTTCAAAAAATTAATAACACCACCGATGCCAAAAATACTTTAAACATTATCATAGAAGATGCATTTCTAACATTGCCTATTTCTAAGCAGCAAAAATTCATGTGCAGTAGTGGTTCTAACATTGCCTATTTCTGAGCAGCAAGAATTTGTGTGTAACAGTTGTTCCCGAAGAGTTTGTGGTATGTTTTTCAATCTATTATTCATGCTACTTACCCTATTCTTTCCCTATGCTAAAATTTTGCTTCAAATCTCTTCGAGTTTCTTTGTTGCATGAAATTTTTTTGCTCAATATATTGACCTTTCTTTCAACTTTTTGTCTCGATCTTTGGGATTTTTAATGTTTTTCCAACTATTCATAACATATTTATTTTGGGGATATCTTGTTTTTTTAATTATATTCCTTATTAGATATTGTGGTGTTTTTTGTGACTAGATCTTTATGTTTAAAAAGAGAAATTATAGAGCTCAATGTTTGAAAAGAGTTAAATTTTGGAACTCAATGTTTCTCTATCGATTTACCTTTTTTATATTGTTTTGTGCTACTTTATGATATTTCATGTTTTATCCTTTTGTTTTGATTAGGTATGTACCTTGAAATTTTAAACTTTGTCATTTTAGGAAAATATGGTTAGAGAGTTCATTTTTTCATTGGTATTTGATATATCTATCACTGACAACCAAAAAACTTATTGATTTCGTCCAGCGTGTAGTAGCTATCAATCAATTAGCTAACAGGGAAAAAAAAAAGCTGAGAGTTGTGGTCTACTGCAATAGTTGTTGTAGGTAAGTAACAACCCTTTAGTTAATGTTTAATCATACATGTAAGATGTTGGCATTCTTCAAACATGTATTTATCATTCACTATCAAAAGAATGGTGTAAATCTTGAGGCGTTGAAATTTTTCTTGGAACAGTACATAACATTCAACATGGGCTTCAATATGCTTCCCCTCTTGGCATTGATCTCTCCATATGCCACCCCACTACCCACTTTTGTAGCCAAAAAATTGGTGTGCTTGCTACTCACTAATGAGTATACTCAAAATAAAATTAACAACCGCCTTTATTTGAGGCTTGACCTTCCTTACCCAAAGCCACACTATGATTTTGCAATAACTACTAACTACCTATTCAAACAACAATATGGCATTATTATTTTTTTAATGATGTTATAGCTGAAAAATGGATGGCTAATGGTAAAAATTTGTTTACATTCAGTCCAATTTACCATTAGCCATCAATTTTTTAAGGCATTAATTTTTTTTTAAAGATACTATAGCTAAAAATCATTATTTGTCTTCATTTTCTTGAGCATCAGATCTCTTTAGCTGCAAACATCCTCTCTTCATCGTATAAGAAACCAATGCTAATATTGTATTCTCAAAGCAGATAAGAGTAAAAATGTCAACAATTGCCTAACAATGTTTAATTATTTTGATTAGAGGTAAAAAATGGGTTTTGAAGGAGCTCAAAACTTCAAAACCCTTTACAAAAAAAAGTAGCTGATAAAAAAAGAAAACAACATTACGCAACAATCAGCCCAATGACAGCAAACCATCAGCCAAAAAGAAGGTAGCCAACCAACAACACTACATATTATTCAAAATCTCTACAACTTCCATATCAGTAGCAACCATCTTTTGCGCATTATCCACAGTATCAGACACCTTTATACTAGAGGCCCCAGACTGAGCTTTCATTCTGTTTCTAGTTCTGACCCCCGACCCACCAGTTTTTACCTCATCACTCAAAACACTACCTTTAACAACATCCTTCTCACCAGCACAACCCACAACCAACAACTTACCCCCAACAACAGTATCATCAGCAGACATAGTCTCTTTTCTCTTCTTCACAGTAATCATAGGGGAGATCACCTTGGCAGAATTTGAAATGCCCAAAACCTTAGAGGCATCTCCACTCTTCATCACAACTTTCCACATTTTATCAAATTTATCCTCAAGGGATAAGATTATACCTTCCAAATTTTGTTTCAAATTAATGGTTTGCTCTGCCACAATATTAGCCACAATATTAAGAGACTCCATTAGATTATCAATTTGGCTTTGGAGAGTAGGGTCCTCATCCTTACTAGCAACACCTCTAATTCTAACATTAATCCTACTAATCTCATGAAAAACCCACTTAAAAAGTTTAAACTGCACATTAGCACTCTCACGGGCCGAGCCCAACACATCAGAAAACTCCTCCCTATCAAAGTTCTCAACCCGTTTCCCCACAACAACATCCTCATCAAAATAACTAACATGAACCTTATCAGTAAAAATATCCTTACGTTTGCCAGCGGAGACAGGAGACTTCATTTTTCAAATGGAGCAAGCAATTTCCTCCGCAACAGTCCTCCTTTTCAACATCCTATCCCCATCCACTTTGCTAATTCCCACAACATGTCCACCACCCACAACCCTTTCCTTCCCTTGCTTCATCCCAATGTCAACACTTGGAGAGGCCTCACCATAAATACCTCCAACCAGGGAAAGAGGGAAACCCTTCTCCAAGATTTGGCTATCAGTTCTCAACACCCTTCTTTTTCGGCTCCCCTCCTCAGTCTCCTGCACATGTCTAGTCGTTGGGGGAGGAGAAGAAGTTTCCCCATAAATTTCATTTTTGTCCTTAACCCCCTTAGGATGCGCATTGACAACCACATCATCACTGCAAGTAGTATAACCCTCTTTATCATCTGACTTCCTATTCCCAGTTTTACCTGGAACAAGGAAAGAGGGTCCCTCCTCAAAAGAGGCATAGGAATCCGGGACATAGTCAACATCATCATCCCTATCAAACTCAGACTCTTTTCTCAAAATAAGCCTCCTCTTCTTAGCTTTTTTATTAACCCTTTCCCATCTCGAATCCGTCTCATAAGCCTCCCGAGGTTTAGCAATATTTTCCTTTGGAGACACAATATTTTTATGCACCTCATGCACTTTGACATGTTCATAGATCAGGAGAATTAACCCCACATGCAAGACAAGGTTCTTGAGGTTTTTCATATGTTCCTTAATCCCCGTGTCAAGCGACATCAACAAATAGTAAGGAAAGGAAACCCATTTCTTATGTCAGAAATGGTTTAGCAAAAAGGAAATGGTAATTGTTAATCGTTGTACACCTTCCTTCCAAGGTGACATACCTCATAATCTCTCTAGACACATCACACCACATCACTTTCAAAGAGCTCCTCTGATAACCACCACTCTTCACCTTTTTTCAAAACAACAACGTCATTCCCTTTGAAGAAAATAGACATTGCATCCTGCAAATCTTTTTTGTCTCTAAACATCTTCATACCCTGCATAGCCAAACCATTGATTTGGGCTATGAATTCTTCGTCAACCAAAACTTCCCTACCACCCAGATTCAGGGTTCTCTCATTCCACCCTTGAGTAGTCATTAATTGTTATTTTCCTTCCTTAAAATCTTTAATTGTCATTCTAACCATTATAAATGAGAAGTCAAATTTCTATTAATAATTCATTTTAAATTAATAGTTAATAACCCAAAGGTATTATTTTGTCCAAATTATAAGAAATATTATCAATATCTTACTCAATAAAATTTAAATGTAATATTCAACAAAGTTTAAATTTTATTTTGAGTTTAATAATTTTAAAATGAAATCTAAATTTTAGTCTAATTATTAAGTGATTTGTTAATAATACTTTAAATTTATTACTAAAATCTTTCTATTATAATAAAGATGAAGCGAGAAAAAATTTCCTATTAAAAAAATCGTACTACCAATGTTAATTTAGGAAAAAAAATGTATTAAAAATCATAGTAAATTTAGGAAAGTTGTTTTATAATCAATTTTATAAATTTTAACCTTTATTAATATGTAGTAATTTAGCATACTTTTTTTTATCTTATCTTAGTACGAAATAAATTTATCTTAATTTAGCATACTTTTTTTTATCTTATCTTACTACTTTTTTTATCTTATCTTACTAGAAATCTTTCAGTTTGTGTAAATTTATGCTAAATTTTATAATATAGTGATTTATAATGCTTATCCCTAAGTTTAAAGAAATGACTCCCACTATAATCATTTTTACAAACTATATTATATATAAAATTTGGTTATAAGGTTCTCATTTTAAAAATCCTATTAAATATAAATATTAAGGTTTCCAATGATGATTTGTTATATATGGAGTTTATATTATAAAATTTAGATATTATTCTTTGATTTATCATTTTATTTATTTTAGCTTTAAATTTCTTCTATAGTTGCTTGGTTTCTTAGTTGTGCCACTTCCAATTACGTTTATGAATTTATTTTTTTAACCTTTTATCTACTATTATATTCTCTCATCTTTCCCTTCAAAGGATCTCGATGATAAAAAAGTGTTATATAATAAGGCAATGGAATTTAATTAGTTTGTTAAGTTTCAATATGTTCTATAATTGGTTGATTATATTCTAGCTTCTACTTCATATTCCATAATAATCTAATTTGTATTGTGAATCTTTCTTTACCAATATTCTTGAAAAAGTGTATGCAATTACAATAATTATTTTTTTAGATTTACCTTTCAACAACTCTTTTTTCCCCAAATTCAAGCTTCTACACTACTACAATGGAACAACATTATATAAATTACTTTTTAAAATACCATTTCTTTTCTAGCTATGGTGTGACCAAGATTACATTTTGAATCAGAGGAGCAAAGAAGACAATATCGCAGAGATTATCAAAGAGAATATAGAAGGGAATATCGAAGACGACAATAGAAACAAATGACAGATGCTCAAAGGGAAGAACAAAGAAGAAGAGACAATGAAGTTCACAGGCAAAGATATGGTAGACGAAGTGCAAAACTAATGGTACAAGAATTAGAATTAGAGAATGAAGATGAAACATATGGAATTAGAAATAGTAGTCAAGGAACCTCTGAACAACTATCCCATTCTAAAAGAGAAGAAAGACAACAAATTTATCCCCAACCAAGTGAGAGGCACAATCATCTATCTGGTCTAAATATTGAATTGAATCTTTAAAATGAAAATTTAATTTCAATAGAACGTGTAGTAGAAACACCTCAACATGGAAATAAAGTTGAGATGAATTTAGGTGTACAAGGTATAAACATCTAAATTTGACCACTTATATTTGGCCAAATTTACCCTCTTTGTATAAATATCTTTTTATCCACATTAGTTAAATAATGTTACTATTATTTAATTAATACCCCTAAAGTCTTCTAAATCCCTAAGGTATTTAGTTAAATAATTAAATACCTTACCCCTTTATCCCTTTCTTCCAAGGAATTAAATAAATAACCCACTTATTTAATTCCCTTTATGTCCCATCCATACTTAATCCTAATTCATCTCCTAATCTCATCATTAGGGATGTGACACATCCCTAATCCATGATTAGGATGTGTCACATCCTCCAACTTTTTCAAGTTGGCTCCTAATCATCATTAGCCACCTAACTCTCTTCTAATCCTTCATTAGCTAGTCTAATCAGTCCTTTAGTCAACTCTTCCCACATCCCAATCGAATTTTTAATTTTATTCTCCCAACGATCTTAATGAAATTTTTAATTTCATTTACAATCCTCATATCCTCTTCCCCATGTGATAGGTCACATTAGTCACATGGGACAAGGACCTCCATTAAGAGGACCTTGTCTTATCCACAGGGTACTTCCAATCATGTGAATTTAAAATTCATATTTATTTCTCCAACAACTTCTCCCATCCCCATGGTGACAAGAGAGGACTTTCTAAAATTCCTCACTTGTTACCGTTAGTCTCATATGGGGACAAGGACTTCCTTTTAAAAGAAATCTTCCCCCAATCCCAAGGTACTTGCAAGTACCTCCACCTCACATGTTCTTTTCCACATCATTTGTCCTCTTCACACCTCACATTCCATGTGGCTAGATGTGAGGAATTGTGAGTCCTCAACTCACCACAACCCTCTATCTTGTCCATGTTGGCTAAATCCTAGCCATTTATTTTTCTTTAAATTGGAATACTTGGTCTCAAATTGTGGAGATTAGACAAGAGTTAGATCATTTTTGCATTCACTTTCTAGCATTCAAGCACTTAGTCATTAGCACACTTAGTATTTACAATCATTGAAGCTTTTATTGTCTTCACCTACCACTCTCATTACAATACCCATCTCCATTTTTGCAATCCGCATCCACTCCTCTCCATTTTAAATCTATTATTGCATACATTTGCCGTCAAAGGAGCATACAACCAAGCATCATCAAAGGGCCAACCAACTCATCAATCCAAGCAAAAGGTATAACGTTTCATTTTCTTTATTGTTTTGTTTGGATTCAAATTAGGCTAATCTTGAGTGTTTGTTTATGTTTTCTTTATTTGCATTCCATTATGTTTTTCATTCCAGGTAGAAAATCACTTGCACACACAAGGCAACATAGAAAACATACCAAACCCAAATGGAATGCTTCACACTGATTTCAAAAAAATTGAAATACAATTTCGACATCGATTAGATAGCTTCAAAACATCAAACATGTGCTATGTTTGTCAAGAATGCTATCTAGGAATAAAAGTATTTCACACCTCTGAAAGTCTCGTATGCAATAGATGTCGACAAGAGAGAGGAAATAATAGATTTTCAGCTTCAAATAATATGGATCTTGGGCCACAACTAGAGGAGCTTGCAAACTTGACTCAAGTTGAAGAAATGTTGATTGCACATGTCAGCCCAATACTACAAGTTACACATGCAATAGGTGCTCAATATAAATACAAAGGACACATAATAAGTTTTCCATAAAATGTGGAACATGTTTCAAAAGTTTTTCCATATACAATCAAACAGTTGTCAATCATTATTGTTCGAAGAAGGGATCAACGTGGCACAAATTATAACTTCACAGTCAATAGGGATCATGTTTATAGGGCATTAAAATACAAAGTAGACCACGACAAGTTTTATTCAGATGTTAGGATTGATGAAAATGCTCTGAATGATCTAACAAATTCTGATGAAAATATTTTTAACAAATTACAGACAGTGCATATGGAATTTGATTATGATACAAATGAAGTCATATTTGTGGGTCTAGTCATGGAGATGGATGAAGGTAACATAATTGAGCACACAAAATCAATGGCATCTAGGCCACCTAATGCCCAAAGAGAAATGTAATTGATTTGTGCATGGATTAATAACCCTTATGCAAATTCAACATCATTGATTAATTGGCCTGGAATTGGTGTGTCTCCTATCAATGAATATGTCACTTCAGGATTACTTGATATGGAATTCCCAACATTGTTCCCTGATGGTAGATGTGATTGGTTAGAACCACAAATCAGGCAAGTGCATCTGCATGAATTTGTTAAGCATCTATTGTGATACAGGGACCATCATTTTGGACAACATCCAAGGCTTTGATATTTCATGATGAACATGATAATGAGACACCATGCACAAAATTCATTTGTTGTATTTGTAAAAAGAAATTTCAAAGACATGCCAATCACCATCAATGAGTTGCATGAGCATATGGAAAACATGCCACACTCCCATCTAGTTGATAGTTTGATGCGGTTTAGAACAACATTGAGGGGTACACGATCATATTGGGCTAAATGTCATACAAAATTGACTAACATGCTTCATCAAATAGGCTCTCCAACAATATTCTTCACATTGAGTGCATCAGATATGTATTGGCCTGATTTTGTATGCATTAATGCCAAGAACACCAACAACTACTTCACAAGAGGCTCAAATCTGGCTAAAAGAAAATGTTATTGACTATCCTCATATAGTCGCACACTACATGCACTTGAGACATTCAATTTTTAGAACAGGAATACTAGAAAAATGAATAAATGTTAAAGATTATTGGTCTAGATATGAGTGGCAACATAGGGGCTCACCACATGTGCATGGATTCATATGGATACATAGAGCACCAAATCTGTACAATATTGATTGGTCAAATGAAGAGCAACATAAAAGTGTTGAAATATATTTCCACTCTATTGTTCAAGCATGGAATCCTAGACAAAATCCACATCAGGGAAATATATAAGCATGTTAAAAAATATAGATTTATACATACAATATATTCATAAACTATTTGTAGTTTATGATATAATTGATATATTTTTTATTTCCAATTGTAGGCATTCCAAAAAAATTCTCAACATCCATGTCTTAAAAACACAATACAACTTGTAGAGGGAGATGTTGACCATAACTATGAAGAGATACTAAACTGTGTAGAGCGAAACACAATGTGTAGGGAGGGTGCATGTCTACGAAAAAATAAAGGAACAATGGTTTGCAGGTAACTATTTTAATAAGTTAAAAATGCTTATATTAAAATTGAATATAATATAATTGTAAATTACTAAAATCAATGTTGATTCTATATTGATCATAGGTATAATGCTCCTTTGCCATTGAATTTGGAGGGATCAAAATTATATGAAGACATAGAAACAGGTGAAAAAAAATTTGAGCCAGCAAGGAATGGTGATAGAGTAAACTCACACAATCGCTACATATTGCAATTGTGGAGAGTCAATATAGATTGGCAACCTGTTCTTTCCAAACATGTAATCAAATATATTGCAAAGTATGCAGCAAAAGCTGAAAAAAGCTTAGAAACATACCAATAGATGTTGATGCGTCTTGTAAACATAGAAAATCCAGATTATTTGGCTACAAGAGTATATAGAAGGCTTTTGACTGAGACCGTTATAGAAATAGATATTGGAGCTCAAGAGACATGTCACATGCTACTTGAACTTCCATTGGTAGAGAGCAGTAGAAGGTTTGTCAATCTAAATGTGTCATGTGAGGTGTTCAAACCTGTAAGTGTAAATGATGAAGAGAACAATGAAGAACAAACAAAATCTTTCATTGAAGGATATAAAATAAGGTCTTTTTCTATGGAAAGTGTTACACCGATTGAGACAGCCAGATCATGGATATATAATTCTAAAAGAAGAAGAGATAACAAATGGGAGCCAAGACAAAAATCAACTTTTGTTAGAGTATTTCCTAGGTTTATATCCATTCTTCCACACGAGTCAGACAAATGGATTGACTTTTGTTATTCATAATTATTGTTGTACAAACCTTTTCATGACATGGAAAGATATATTGGTCACGATAATGATTCTATAATACAGAAATGGGAGTCGTTCCATTATAACCCTTGGCATGTGGAACGAATAACAACTGTAGAAAATGATGAAGACATCAGTGATTCTGATATTGAAGACAATGAAGCTATTCAAAGAAATGCCACATAGCATGAATGGGAAATAATATCTAGACTACATCATGGTCAAAATATTCAAGTTTCTAAAATAGATATGTTGGGAAGGAGAGATGTTGATAGACAAGCAGATTGGTGTAATGAATATCAAAGTGAAATGTACACAAGTCAAGCAATGAATTTTATTAGTAGAATGAGAGAACAAGGGTGTCTCATACATGATGATATACAACAGTGCACCCTTAGTGACAAACAAAAAAAGTCACTCAACATAATCATGGCAGACTACCATAATAGTCAAAATGTCTCACCTTTGTTCATGATAATTCAAGGAACTACAAGGATAGGAAAGTCATATCTAATTGGTGCTATTAGTCAAGCTCTTGAAAATGCAAAAAATCCAGGTCGTTCTCATCGTCTATTACTTGCACCAATTGGAGTTGCAACATTCAACATAGGAGCATCCATAGTTCATTCAAAACTATGAATCTCGATATAAGAGATTTTTCTCAATTGGAAGGAGCAAGAGTGACAAGTTTTCAAGAAGAAATCGCACATATCAAGTATATTTTGATTGATGAAATGAGCTTCATTGGTCAAAAATTGCTAGAGAATATAGATTCTCGACTCCGACAAGCATTCCCACAAAATGCAAATATTAACTTTGCAAGTATATATCTTTGTGATTAACAAATATATTTGTTTTATATTGTTATTTTATATTATAATACAACAAATTCACATATATGGAAATTTTATAACTATAAAGTTATATAGTATTGGAAGTAATTTTTACCAATTTCCTTTCATGCATAGCTATCATTTTTGTTGGAGATTTGGGTCAATTGCCTCATGTTAATGATAGACCATCATATGACAACAATAGATGAGCTAAGTTACTATGGGAAGAATTCAAAACTATTACTTTAGATAAAATATTCATACAAGATGGACAAAAACATCCACCAACAAAGATTTTGTCAACTATTGACAAATTTGAGAGATGCAAACCCCACAATTGACGATTGGAAATTGCTTACATGACAAGAACCAATATTAACATAGATGTGACAAGCAATGATGAGTTTGAAAATGGTGTTCATTTGTTCGCCACAAATGCTAATGTACATAACCATAACAAGAAAATTATATACTCATTGAAGCAATCTGTTGCACGTAGTGTTGTTGTTGATGAAAGGTAGCTTCGGTCAGATATAAATGATGATTGTTGATTGCATCATCATCAATTATATGTGATCAAAATTACTCTTCATATAAATATTTCTGGAAAATAAGTAATTCAAATTTATAAGCATGCATAAGATTCAAAATAATAAATGATGTTCAAATTCTGCATTGAATAAAATCGGAACTCATATAATATATACCCGCCATGTATGTGAGGTTATATGTGTGTTAGTTTGTTAACCGAATGTTAGTCGGTTATCCTTGGAGCCCGCGCGCCCAAAGGGACACGTCCCATGAGCGGACGTGTCTCCACTTGTGGAGACACGTCCTCTCATGAGACGCATCTCTTAGAGGCGAGTCTCCAAGATACATATAGTGGTTCCCTCATTGATATGCAAACATCAAAATTTATAAATGTTCTACAATCAGCACATTCGGCATAAGAGAAAATAAATCTGGAAATTTAGAATCTTGACTTAGAATTCTTACACAGAATTCTAGACTTAGTATTTCCTTAGATTTCTTAGGATCCTATTTGATAAGATTTGATTACATTTACATGGTATCACAACCAAGTTGTGTGAATCCAAATCAAATCTAGATATCAGATTGCTCTAGAAAATTCATATTTTTTAAAATCGAATTCACATCACATTTTTCATAATGTCAAGTGTGATCAGATTTGAAGATCGTCTTGCAGGAGCAAACAACTTCACATCATGGAAGTTTAGAATAATGATGATTCTTAAAGAGAATAAATTAGACTCACTTGTGAGAGAAAACAAAAAGGAACCAGAGGCTGATCCTGAGAAAACTCAATGGATTGAAAACAATGAAAATCTTAGTAGATGCAGTTAGGGATTATATAGTGCCCATCCTAGAAAAACCTGAAATTGCATATCAAATGTTCAAATCTCTTGAGAGCACCTATGAGATCAACAACACCAGTAGGACTCTTGCATTAAAAAGGAAAATCAGCAATGTCCAAATAAACAAAGGAGAAACTATTAATGTATACTTCGTGAGGATCAGATTGATAGCAAAGAGTTAACTCTAATTGCACTAGGAGGCCTACCAAACTCATGGGAGTCATTTGTTCAAGAAATAAGTGCGAGATCTAAACTCCCCAAGTTTGATAGGCTAAGAACAAATTGCCTTCAAGAGGAAACAAGACTCTCAATATAAGAAAATAAACAAAATAACATAGATGAAGACATTCATGTTCTCAACACAACATCTAATAAAAGGAGTAATAAAAACTCCTACAAGAAAGGATCTTTTAAAAGAAAGAGAAATTCCAATGGAAAGGGATCTTCTAAGAAGAAAGACATCTCTCAAGTACAATGCTTTAGATGTGATCAATATGGCCACTATGCAATGAAGTGCCCTGACAGATCAAAGCAACAAGCATCTTTTGCCAAAGTAGGAAAGACAAATTCAAATCATGAATCTGAGAACTTTGTGTTCTATACAGCCTTATCTAGTCAAGTATCTAACAACACCCACAACTAGGTAATTGATAGTGGTTCCTTTAGACATATCACAGGATTCAGAGAACACCTAGACACTATGACTAAAAAGACTGATGAAGAAGTAACCATTGGGGATGATTTTGCACACCCTGTAAAAGGGGTTGGAACTTGCTCCATCAAACTGAAATATGGTCTTTCTCTTCAACTCACTGGAGTCTTATTTGTACTTGGAATAAAGAGGAATCTAATATCCATTTCTGCCCTTGAAGAAAATGGATATAGAGTTGCCTTTATGGATGGGAAAGTTCTAGCATGGCCTAAGAACTCAACTATCAATAAATCCCAAACCATAGGTTTAAGACAAGGGTACCTTTACAAACTATGCAATGAAGTTAAACAAGCCCTTACCCTTTACACCTTTGATTCAAATGAGATTTTGCATAGAAGATTAGGACACCTTCATTTCCATGCCCTACCTTTTGTGGAAAAACTTGTAATAGGCTTACCTAAGTTAAAACCATCTCATGAAGGAACTTGTAAAGGTTGCGCCCTAGGAAAGAATACAAAGGAATCCTTTCACAATAGCTTGAGCAAAACCCTAAATATATTAGAATTGGTTCACTATGATTTATGTGGAGCCATGTCTGTACCTTCTAAAGCAATATTTCTATACTATGTCATATTTATAGATGACTTCTCTAGGAAAACTTGGATCTATTTCCTTAAGTGTAAAGAATCAATAGAAATCCTCAAAAGGTTCAAAGAGTTCAAAGCCCTTACTAAAAACTTCTCCGGCAAGAAAATAAAAATCTTAAGGACAGACAATGGGAAAGAATACACCTCTGAAATTTTTAAGGAATTCTGCATGAGTGTTGGAATTAAGAGGGAGTTCACAGTTGCCTACAACCCTCAACAAAATGGGGTTGTTGAAAGAAAAAATAGAACCATTGTAGAAAATGCTAAAGCAATGTTGCTTGACCAAAACATTGAAACTTCTTTTTGGGCAGAAGCCTCTAGGATTGTTGTCTACATCCAAAATAGATGTCCTCATTCTCATCTTGATAACAAAACTCCTGAAGAAGCCTTTACTGGCATAAAACCTGACATTAGTCATTTTAGGATTTTTGGTTGTCCTATCTATATTCATGTTCCCAAAGAGAAGAGATTCAAACTAGAGCCTTCCAGAAAGAAAGGGGTATTTGTGGGATATAGTGAAACCTCCAAAGCCTACAGGATATTCGTACCCGGACATAAAAAAATTGAATTGAGCAGAGATATCATCCTTGAAGAAGACATTGCATTCAAAAGGGAAAGAAGTTCTAGTGAGATAGAAACCTATTCCCCTAGAGTACCTAAAATGGAACCTGCTCCTGAGATTCAGTGGGAGTATCCTGAGGAAATGCCAAATGAACTTCTATCTACTTCAGATGAGAATACAGATGCCAACGGTAGAAAGAGGCCACTTTGGGCTAGAAAGATGATCAAAGAAGCCGAGAATCATGCAGCACCCAAAGGAACGTTTAGGGAAAGTAAAAGACCCAAACGATTCTCTAGCTATGTTGCTCTAATGAACAACATCATAAATTCAGAACCTGTCAGTGTTATAGAAGCCTTCTGACATCAAGCATGGAAGGATGCAATGACGGAGGAATATCAGTCCATTCTAAAGAATGATGTATGGGATATAGTGCCTAGACCGAAAGAGAAATCTGTTGTCTCTTCCAAATGGCTCTTCAAAATCAAGCATGTTGTTGATGGAAGTATAGAAAAACATAAGGCACATTTTGTGGCAAGAGGTTTTTCTCAAAAGGAAGGCATTGATTATGAAGAAACATTTGCACCTATTGCCCGTTACACATTTGTGAGAGCAGTGTTAGCCATTGTTGCAGCTAAAGGTTGGAAGATCCATCAAATGGATGTAAAAACTCCCTTCCTAAATGGAACCATTGAAGAGGAAGTCTATCTAGAACATCCTAAAGGTTTTGTGATACATAAACCTGACTCACATGTGTGCAGACTGAAGAAAGCCCTCTATGGACTTAAACAGGCTTCCAGGGTCTGGTATGAAAGAATTGACAGCTATCTCTTGCGACTTGGATTTTCCAAAAATGATGCAGACTCCAATCTTTACTTCAAGGTAATCAAAGGTGATATGTTAATAATTATTCTATATGTTGATGACCTGTTGATAACAAGAGAAGATCACCTCATTTCTCAAGGAAAGAAGGATCTAACTTCAGAATTTGACATGAAAGACTTGGGCATTCTACACTACTTCCTAGGTTTGGAAGTATGGCAGAAATCAAAGGGCATTATACTAAACCAAGGAAAGTATATTGTTGATATTATGAAGAGATTTGGAATGTTGGACTATAGACCCATGTCTACACCTATGGAAACCAACCTTCACAAACTGAAAGAAGCAGTAGCAGAATCCAGGTATGCAGATCCAACCCTATATAGACAAATGATTGGATCCTTGATGTATCTGGTTAACACCAGACCTAATATTTGCTATACAGTGAATGTTCTCAGCCAATTCATGTGTGAGCCTAAGGAAATTCACCTAATGGCTATGAAACATATTTTGAGATATCTTCAAGGCACTATTGGATATGGTCTTCTTTACATAAATGACCTACTAGATCTACATGGATACTCTGATTCAAATTGGGCTGGAAGTGTAACCAATCGGAAAAACACATCAGGATGTTGCTTCAGTCTAGGATCAGCTATGATCTCTTGGATTTGCAGAAAAGAGTCTTCAGTTGCACAGAGCTCAACAGAAGTTGAATACATTGCAGCCTCTATGGGGGCAAGAGAAGCAATTTGGATTCGTAAATTTCTTGTGGGACTCTTTAGTGAGCCCTTGAATCCTACAATCATTCATTGTGATAATCAGAGTTGCATTAAACTCTCCGTAAATCCTGTCTTCCATGATAGATCTAAGCACATTGAGATCCCCTATCATTATGTAAGAGATATGGTGGAAAGGAAAGTGATCCAGTTGGAGTATGTTAGTACAAATGATCAAACAATAGACATTCTCACCAAACCTCTCTCCCTAATCAAGGTAGAGCACTTCAGGAAGAAACTTGGTATGGTTGAAATGTAATTTGATATTTGTGTTTGAAATTCAAATTGTTTATAAATTGTACTAATATATAAAGATGTTTAATGTGTAAACTCTTTTGTCATGTGTGTGACTCCATGACCTTATGGGCCTACTCCCCCTGTGTATATTATTGAAAGGTGGCAATATTTCTAATAATGAACACTTGTATTTGACATTGTAAAGTGACGACTCTACAATGATGAGTTGAACTATCATGATAGATATCATGTGACTTGATATTTGTGGACATGTCATGATAGTATCTCTTGGACACCTTGATGGATATTATGGGACTTGATGTCATCTGAAGATCATTGTGATCCTTAAGAGATAATCATGGTGGATAATTATATCTGTGGATATGCCATGAATTATGGTAGACATCATGTGACTTGATGTCAGTGCACATACCATAATGAAGATGTGTTATGAAGAATGTCATGTGACTTGACAATGTTGAGATATCATATCATATCTTCAATATCACGTGTGAAGGTGATATCCCTACTTATTTGATTTGAAATATCTTCCCTAGCTAAGAGGGAGTGTTGATGAAAGGTAGATTTGGTCAGATATAAATGATGATTGTTGATTGCATCATCATCATTTATATGTGATCAAAATTACTCTTCATATAAATATTTCTGGAAAATAAGTAATTCAAATTTATAAGCATGCATAAGATTCGAAATAATAAATGATGTTCAAATTCTGCATTGAATAAAATCGAAACTCATATAATATATACCCGCCATGTATGTGAGGTTATATGTGTGTTAGTTTGTTAACCGAATGTCAGTCGGTTATCCTTGGAGCCTGCATGTCCAAAGGGACATGTCCTCTCATGAGACGCATCTCTTAGAAGCGGGTCTCCAAGATACATATAGTGGTTCCCTCATTGATATGCAAACATCGAATTTTATAAATGTTCTGCAATCAGCACATTCGGCATAAGAGAAAATAAATCTGGAAATTTAGAATCTTGACTTAGAATTCTTACACATAATTTCAGACTTAGTATTTCCTTAGATTTCTTAGGATCCTATTTGATAAGATTTAATTACATTTACAGTTGCAACAAAATCAGGAAGTAGTGATGCAGTAGAAGGATGCTCAAATGATGAGTTTGATCTAGAATTATTGATCTGTAAGGATGTCAGGGTAACGTTAACCTCAAACCTTTGGATACAAGCAAGTCTTGTGAATGGAGCTTTAGGATATATTCAAAAGATTGTATACAAACCTGGAAGTGGTCTACCAGAACCACCCACATATGTAATGGTTGAATTTGACAACTACTCAGGAATACCATTTGATGATTGTAATCCAAATACAATTCCAATTACAACAATACAAAGGGGGAGGACAATCCAAATGCCATTAATATTGGCTTGGGCATTGACAATTCATAAATCACAGGGTTTGACTCTTTCAAAATCCACCATTGATATTGGACCAAGAGAAAGAACATGATTGACATTTTTCGGTATATCCTGTGTAAAGTCTCTAGACGGCCTAAGAATTATGCCACCATTCACATATGACCGTTTTGAGAAAATAAAAAACAATAGACAACTAGCCAAGAGAAAGGCGGAAGAGAATAGTCAATTTTTTTAGAAAATAATTGATATAACATGTTTTCTTCAATTTTGTTTCAATGAATATCAAATTTTCAAATGCAATATATTTGCATGATTTGTAAGGTTATGGTACTTCTTTTCTTTTGTGTTTAATGCATTTAAAATTACATAAATTGATAGTTACAATTATTTTATCATTTCACTAAAAATTTAAAAAATATTTATCAGTTAAAAAAAATTTCAATTAAATAAATATGGTTAAACCATTCTATTTGAGCAAATAAATAAGTTCGATGATGATGAATTACTTTATATTTCTACCATTGAACATTCAACTTCACGCTTATAAAAGAATGAATAACTTCATCATATTCAATAACTTTATGAAATAATTTTAAATCAATCAAATTGAAAACATATTATGAATAGTTTTATTCTTATCATTCCTAGATACTAACCTTAATTTTATTGAATTCCACTTTGAACACCAAATAATTGATACTATGGATTTTTCAAAAAATAAATCAAAAATCATTGTTTCAAGCCCACATGGCTCTGTAAACTCAAACAATGTTGTTGAAACCATTATGGACAAATGTGAAAGAGTTGTTTTGGAGCATTGTAGAAAAATTCTCGAAGAAATTGAAAACACCAGCCTAATGATCGAAGATGTTGATGAACTAGAAATATTGCAAATAGAATATGTTGCAAATATCAGTATGATATTGTTAAAAATAATTCAGTTTATCAAAATTGAAATGTCTATATATTGATGTGTCATTAAGCAATGTCTTCTTCAATCCAAATATCTTATTCATGTGCTTAAATCTAATTTGAATTGTAGTCTTATCTGTAATATGAACAAGATTATGTTTTTCATTATTACAAATACTTTTACTTTATATTCAATTTTAAATTATCATTACTTAATGTGCATGACCCTTTTGTTGCTCAATATATATATATATATATGGCAGATAAACTTTTGGTTTATTCTTTAATAAATTTTTTATTAATAATAATTATATATTTACTTTTTTTGTATAACATTCTAACATAAACAATAAATGTAACACTAAAACTATCTATATTTGTATGCCTAGAACTCTAATTTGAACTATAATCTTAAAGTTATAATATTAACTCTAACTCAAATCATAATTGTAACCCTAATTTTAATTCAAATTATAAACCTAATTTTATCTCAAATCCTAACCCTAATCGTAATTTTCATGATAACCCAACCCAAATTTAAATAATATTTGTAACCCTATCCATAACCTTGATTCAAATTCTATGTTTTTGCTACAAAATTTGATATAATGATCGAGATAAGGAATAAATTATTTTTTGATAATAAATGTAACACTAAAACTATCTATATATATTGATAATCCAACCCAATTTTAAATACTATTTATAACCCTAACCATAACCTTGATTCAAATTCTATGTTTTTGCTGCAAATTTTGATATATAATAATTGAGATAAGGAATAAATTATTTGTTGATAATAAATATAACACTAAAACTATCTATATATAACATAAACAATAAATGTAACACTAAAACTATCAATATATATAAAATTGTGATGATAACCTCAATCCAAATTGTAATGCTCATCCCTAATTGTAATCATAACTTTGACCCTAAACATTATCCTAAACTTAGTTCTCTAATCCTAACCCTAATAATAACTCCATCCCTAATGGCATTATCTTTAAACCTAACCCTCATTTTTTGTCTGACCCTAACCCTCAACCCTATCCCTCAACCTAACCCTAATACTAATCCTAATAATAACACTAACCCTAACCCTAAAATCAAAGCATAACCCTAATACCAATTTCATCTGTAAAGTTAACGGTAACCCTATTCGTAATAATAAAATTATTCCTAAGCTTAACCCTAACCTTAAAATATAAGCAATAACCCTAATAATAATATATATAGAAACACCGAGAGATATCTTATACTAAAAGGAAATATCTTAAATTTACTATTACATATAAAAATATGTTTCTAAATTAATATATTTAAAACATAAAAAATATTTAATAATTTTGAAAAAAATTGAAAACATTTCAAAAAAATAAAATCATTAATATTAGTTTTTATTCAAAATTTATATATATTTATAAAGAGATATTATAAATTTAAACTTTTACTATAAATTTAATTGTAAATAACTAAAATATAGTCAACTTAAATATACAAGTCTAATATAAAGGCTTTTCATAATAAGTGCATATCTAAAATCAATTTAAAATTACAAAATTAAATACAAAAAAAATATAATTCAATGCAATAGGCGCGTCGATAATGATAACCCTAACCCTAGCAATAATAATTTTGCCATCCATGTCTCGTTGCGAATGCTACTAGCATATATTAATAATATATATAGAAACGTTGAGAGATATCTTTCTGGAGGCGTCTATTGCACTTTTATTTTTATTTTATTTTTAAAAATAGACGCCACAAAAAAGATATCTCTCCAAATTTCTATATATATTATGAATAAATAATATATATATGCTAGATATCTATGCTAAGCTCTAAATTCCGCTTTAAAAAAACATGCAAAAGTGTTTTTAAATAATATAAACTAATTCCTGGTTGGTACTGTTCGTTGCAAAACAAAATTCTGGAGCTGGTCTGATTTGGCTGTGGGAGAAACATTACAAAATCCTGCTTGCTTCTGCATTAGAACAAAGAAGGAAAAGGTATATGTATTCTGTTTTGTGTGTTAAATTTAATTGCTGTAGAAAAAGTAATAAGGTTCTAGGAAGGCGGGAATTGTTCCGTATCTTTATCAATTTAAACGTATGCTGATAGCAAAGCTATCAGTCAAACAATTCAGTGCTAATTTCAGAAAGAATCCCATTTCCAATTCTGGTGCTTCTTGGGTTGGACATATTATCACTGGTTGTGTCATCCTTTTCATTGTGTATCTTCTTTAAGATTTTGCAAAAAGTCAGTCCCTCTGTTCCTCTGTTCTCACAGTTCGAGTATTCAGATTATTTTGATATATATATAATTTCATCGCTAGTTCGATATATTTCGCATTCACATGCATAAATTTTAGGTCTCTAATTTCTTCTTTCCGATCTCAACTTGACATTAGTTTTTCTTTTTGTGCTTCTAGTAAAGATAATCATGATTTGCATGGTCTTCTGCTCAGTATTTATTGCTCTGTATTCTAGGTTTCCAATGGCTGAGAAATTTGGGTTTCCGTTGCAGAATTATTTTAGGTTTCCATACATGAGATCAAGATTCTTAGCTCTTGCATTTGCTTTCTTTTGTGTAATTTTATGGTTAGATTACTCCGATCTCAGTACTTTTTAGATTGATCATTTTGCTTTTATTATTAAATCTGACTACCATAATAAGAATAATAAGCTGCAGGGAGGCGAGCATATTTTGTGTTAATTGACCAGGGTTCTGATTAGAACCTGTAATCCATTTGCAGAACTTGCACACATGCATTCCTCTTCTTAAATACTAGTTTTCTATTATTACAGTCGTTCGCTTTATTTCTGCATCTCCATCAATTGAATATATTATGCAAGACATTTTGTAAAACATGTAGGGTGTATTCTGCACGCATTACTTGGGTTGAAAATATTTGTAGAAAACCGAAAAAATGCGTACTGTAAGTTTGAGGGAAATTCTTATCATGTTTCATTGAATAGAACTTCTTTGGCCCCATTGCCCTTTCCATTATGTACATATCTTGCTATCATTGTTTTCCAGAATGCTCAGTCCCTTCTTTTCTTTGCATTTTTCCAAGGACAATCACTCACTCTATTCCTTGTCATCAAACGAATATACATTGACAAAGGTTAAGCTGTCAGTCACTTTGGATTTTTTTTGTTTCTATCAGGTCTTAGCATGATCTATGTGATTTTTGCCAAGCACAAAGTTATGTGGGTTTCCTATGACAGAAATTTCGAGTTCTCATTGTAGAATTATTTTTTTGGTTATCAGGTAAGGGATTGATTCTTCTCAACTCTTTTGCATTTCTTTCTTTTGATTTATTTTACAGTTGGATTGGTATAAAATCTTTATTTATATGGTAAGAATTACAATATTGTAGAGAGGTGCTCATTGGTTAAAGAGCTGATTTGAACCCGCAATCCATCTAAATCAATTGTATGCATGTTTTCTTCTTCTTATATACTACTTGCTGCTGCTATCACTGCGCTCTTGCATTACCATATATTGAACATATGTTGAAAGGTGTTTTTTCAAATGCTTGGAGTATATTCTACACCATGTCATGCTTCCAAAGATGATAATCTCAAATCTGGCCTTTTTAGTCTCACCATTAATTCCTATTCCCAATTTTGGTGCCTCTAGTGCTTCACATGCTTGAGACAATTAGCAAAGGTGTACTAGCGAGACCAAAGATATTCTAATTTCATTATCTGAACTTTTTTTCCAGCATTGCCACCTTTTGCATTTGGTATCCTATAATGATTGCATTCCACAATACTTTGACATTCTAATTTCATTTTCTGAACTTTTTTTCCAGCATTGCCACCTTTTGCATTTGGTATCTTGTAATGATTGCATTCTACAATACTTTGCCCCTTCTTTGCTATTTTGTTAATACAGTTACTGTTTCCTACATTGCTCTCAATTAATATAGCATTTCATTTTCATGTGGGTCTTCTAGAATCATCTGCATAATATTTAAGTTCCCTAGGTTAAGGAAGATGTTGGTAAACTTCAATACTATTCAGATTATTCCAGAAGTGTCTCATGAAACAATAAACTATCAAAAGTCACTCAAAAACAAAAATACTTTATTTACTTTTAGGTATTTGTACCTTACTGTTGGAATGTTTATTATGGCATTAAGATTCATTTGCTTTTGCATATATAACCTACATTGATGCACATTTGCAATCAATTCATTGTGCTGTTAGACGATGTCTGTTAGGTATTGGCATGCATGTCTTACAGTAAGAATGGCATTGTAAAAGTTTGTTGCATGCTTTTCAATTTAAATTGTCTGTTATGATGAGTTTAAAATTCATGTTTAATGCTCTATATGAAATTACCTACCTTGCACCTACCTGAAATTACTTCGCTCTATATGATTGTGTATCTAGTCCCTAGTCAGTGCCTTCCTAGAGGATCGTCAAAATCCCTAGCCCTACCTTGCAACTGTACCTTTAAATTTATCTGTACAACCTCTCTGTTTCATTCAAATTTACTAGATTGCACATAACTTCTCATTTGAGGCTCTTGCACATACTATATTCAAACAAGATTAATAACCCAAGACAAATGGGAATTGCATGCACGTCTTTTGTTTCTATGTAAAATTATTTTGAATGTCCAAAACCTTCCTGGTGAGTTCTAGCAATATTACCTTATTGCTTCGAAACATAGGGAGCAAGAAATGTGCTCCAAAAAGCCTAAAATTTTGATATAGCTTGATTTGGAGAATTGGATAGACCAATGTCCCCATCTAGACACCAACTACTTTGGTTCGTTTGTAATCCTCATTAAATCATCCCCAAATATTTTATTAGTGATAGGATAAATGAAGGCATCATTTACCCATTTATAATGCTTTTATTATTCTTTGAATTTCAGTTGAGGGTAGTATTCCCAAACCCTCTATTTCCTAACTTCTCCTAGTTTTCTTTCTATTATCAACATTGAAAAGTTAGTTTTCTTAGCAAGAAGATAAATTAACACAAGAAGTCATTGTGAACTTCTTGTTGCCTAGACATTGATCAATTGTTGATGTGAATTGTCATTACCAATTGGGCCTTGTTGATGTACTCAACATCCTTCAAGATCATTCATATAAATTGGTACATCCATGTGAAATATGTCTTGGATTTTGAATTTCCCATCACCCTATTCAAAAAATTGATCATGTATCCATTCCCCCCCTAGAAATCTACTCTAGTCAAGTCATTGGGAATCTTGGTTATTTCCTTACTTGGTTTGTTAGCTAGGAATCATTAAGGTGCTTGACTTTATGCTCTTGATTAGCTTCAAAAAATTATTGAGCCTTCTCTTCTATCAAAGTCTTCAAAGATAGATTAAATGGTAAACAAAAGACATGGGCTATGAGGTTTGAGTGAATGTTTAGGATAAAATTCCCATCTGAGTCCTTCGATGTCCTTGTATTTGGATCATAGCATGGAACAAAGGTCAATATCAATTTTGGGTTATGTAAGGAGGCTGAGAATCCATGTAGGCCAATTTGGAATTTGCAATGATTTCGAGTCTTGGAGTAACACCATCTCTAGAGCTTCTATGTTGAAATTCTTTGAGATCAAAGTGTCCAAGATTAGTATCTATGATATCTTGGATGGTGGAGGAAATCTTTGAGATCCTAGAGGCTCCATGGAACTCATAATTCATCATGGTTGGGATCTTATCAAGCCTCTCAACCTTATCAGTCATTTTGTATAAAATAGGAAGAACCTATTGAATTACCCATATTTGCATGTTATACTTATGGCCCAGGCTTCTAAGGTGATAGATATTTAAAATAGTTTGTATTAGGCCTAGAAAACACCTAAAAGATTATGTGAGAATCTTAGGAATTATATTTCTTTTATAAAAAAAAATTAGTGTTTTGCTACTTTAGCCGGGTTTGAGAGTTGGGTCAAAACTAGAACCTGGAACCCAAGTTTTAAAAAAGGTGGGTTTTGGGTCATAAGCCAGACTAGGCACTTGGGAGCTAATTCTAGGTTCCCATTGGGCCCTAAGATCTAGCAAGAACAAGGGTACTAATACATTTATTCAATTGGGTGGAAGGCATGCCACAAGGTGGACTTGGAACTTGGAACCAAGGTTCGAAGTTCATGTTGGGCCTTGAGGTACTATTGGAAACAACATTAAACACTAAGGCATGAAATAAAAGATGAATGGCAAGTCATGAGTGGAATTGGGAACTTGGACAAAAAAGGTTATGTGAGAATTTTATTATGAGACAAAATAGGTTATGGGTTGTAGGTAGGAACACAAACTTGGAACCTAGGTTCCAAGTGCTTGGTGTAGCTCGATGCCTAGGGTTCACAACAAGACTTAAAAAGGAAATGAAATGTTAGGATTGGGTAATGATGCAGCTTGGGTACTTGGAACCTAGGCTCCAAGTTCCGATCGAGCCCCAAGATTTGACCTTGGAAACATATGAAAGATGAAAGAAGTTGGTATGAGAGAAATAAATTCAATCAAATACACTGATATGAGAGCCAAATAAGGACGCGAAATTGAAAACTAGGTTTCAAGTCTTAATTTGGGCCCAAGATCCCAAAAGGAAAGGTCTTGAGATGAAAACCGAAGGTCACAGGTTAAAAACCGCACAACTCGAGTACATAGAGAAGCACACATTTAATAGCTTACAACATTGATTTCACTCTAAGAAATCCACCCTCATAACCAAAGAAAATTCTAGAAACAAAAAATAACTCAAACAAGTAAACAAAATTAAAAAAACTGGAAACCCTAGGGATAAAAGAAAAAAACCCTAACACATAAAGCAAACAAAATTTTTCTACTAATCCACTAACAACACAAGAAATCATAGCTAGAAATAAACAAAGGGAAATGAAAAGGACTAGAAAGAAACTAACTTAGAAAACAAATGCCAAAAGGGGAAAGTTGAAGGGGAACCAATCGGTAGGGTCGAGTAAGGCCAGAGATAAAAACGCTACACAACAATGCACAAGCACAACACTCAATCACAAGCATGATGCCAATCTCACTAGAAGCACATGGATGACAAAGTGACATAATAACACTAGAGGGCCTCAAATGCAAAGGGTGAGAGTGAAAATGAGGAGACAAAGAAAATATAAGGCAAGGGAAACACACATGCGAGCCATTAATGCATAAGGTACAAAGTGGGAGAACGATGGGTCATGGGTTGTAGGCTAGACAAGAAACTTTCTAGGTTCCTATTGGGTCCCACCATCCGAAGTGGACCAAACTAACGCTAGAGAGACTATGGTCTAGGTTGTAGGGTGAACCAAGAACTTAGAACCTAGGTTCCAAGTTCTTGTCACGACCCGCAACCCAATAAGAACTAAAGGAGTTTTGAAGAATCTAAAAGTCCTAAAACTCTCTATATATAGGAAACAAAACATACTAAGGCAAGGACATAAAAGGGATAAAATATAACAATTAAAGCCTATTAGAGAATGAAGAATTAAAAAAGAGGGAAAATAATAAAGGGGGCTCCCCACATTTTTGAAGCACAATGGTGGGGTGTGTATGCAAGGTATAGCACATTAAATATTTATGTTATCTTAACTTCCTTTCATGTTTTGGCCTAAGTACAAAGGTGCAAGAAACTTATAGTACTTTAAAAAAGTTAAAATCCTAAAAGCTTCTATGGGTGAGTGTCTATGCTTTAGCATATGGAAAAATATATTAGAAATGGAGTTTTATCGAGATGCCAAGGGTAAAAAATACGAGCTTTAAGATTTTAGCTAGTGGACAAAGCCATGAGAATATCAAGGAAATAGAGGAAGGTTGTATATAATTTGGAAATGATAGAAGACGTATTATAAAATGTATGGAAGGAAAAGAACACTTTCTTTCTTTTACAATATTTTGATCCCTATAGTTATTTTTAAAATGCAAAAAAAATCACAATAGTATACTTTTATTCATTCATTTTTAAATAGTTGAGTGAGTGTAGAGGTTACAATGATCGCAATCATAATCAAAGTCTCTACTATGATTACATTAGCATCTAGATGGACATAAGCTTTGAGAAAGTTAGTGAATGATTAAGATTAAATATTCAATTGAATTGGGTCAACATGACATATTGACAAAGCATTGTAAGATTTAAAAATTGACTAACTAAATCTTAAAATATATCCAAAAAATATTGTTTTTAAATGAACATTAGAATATGTATGCAATTTAAAATGAAAATTATAAATAAACGATTTTTGACTTTATACATACCATATTAATTAGTGAAAATTTGTGTTTTGATCATTAAAAATAAGACTCAATTCATTGAACACAAATTGAATATCAATTTTTATTTTTTTAGAATTATCATATTTATGACAAAATGTCAAAGCCTCGAGAACATGTGGGGAAGATAAAATTTAAGATCTTTCCGTTGAAGATTAAATAAAAATACCGACAATATGCCCCTTTCAATGAGGAATCTAGTCCATAATGATTCATACAGTAATAATGTTTTACGCTTACAGATATTATTTGAATAATGAAAAGGATTCCCTCAAACTTGTCCATAATATTTTATATACTGCCAACTGACTTAAAAAAACAAAAAACATTTCTTCCCTGAGAAGTCTACCCTTCTATTGGTAGGTAATTGCAGTATATTTTTCTGTAATCATCATTTTTTGGATAGTGAAATTTTTTTAACACCTCAACTGACGAAGACAAAAGAAAGAGATTTGAGCCCCCAGAAAAAAATTGGGAATTGGCTATGCAGCTTGATTTGACCATTTCATTGTATTTATTAATTAATTAAAAATAAAAAATCAATGTATTCTTTATTTTTGATTAATAAATAAATGTAATGAAATGGTCAAATCAAGGCCCTTTTGAGGGCTCCATAGACATCGCCAAAAAATTGAGCAGGGAAACTACGAGGAAGATGGATCAGGGCATTGAGTAAATTAACTCGCGTGCAGCGCATGGTTAGAGTTGTAAGTAGCCTACCTAGTTACTAGAAAAGCGGCGACGCGCAAGGATTGTACGGGGGGGAAGAAGTTTTTGACCAGCATTCGCGCTTTTGACTGATGAGGCCTCCTTCCTGGCATTGATTTTGATATAGATTTCTATGGGAAGCAGCTGGACAGGGACCGACCGCGTTGAGAAGCGCTATTGGGACGCGCACAAGCCTTCAGCCCACAATATATACTTGAATTTAGCTTCGAACTTCTATCCCCGTTCCCATTTGTATGTTAGTTTTCCTTGCCATTTTGAATAAGAGGGTAGGTAGAAGTAGGCAGTGGGCACAGATAGTTTGACCAAATTCTGGAAAAGGGGAAAGCCACCTGACAAATATCTTGTTGGATTTTATTGATCCGAATTGTGATTGAGGATATCACACAAGTGTGAAACGCCATCGTTTGAATTGGGCTTGAGCTGAATTCGGTGAGAGAAGTTGGTTTTCTCAGGTTGGGTCGGGGGCTGCCTGGATTGTGAAAAAGGTTGAATCATCTAAAAAAAGAGAGGAGGTTGTGATCAGCATAAAACAAGGGTAGAGGTGGGGTGTTTTGAGAAGCGGCAGGGGATATGGGATGTGGGTTTGTGTGAATATGCAAGGTGGGTTTTGGGTGTGGGGTATGTAATTTGCGGATGAAGCTCTTTTCAGAGAGTTTGAATTTCACGGGGTCGGAGGGCAGTAGTACTAGTGGGTATTTGGTGTTAGGGAAGCAGGTTGAAATGGGTCCTATTACTGCGAAGCGGAGGAGAAGTCCTATTGCGAAGCTTTTGCTTGTGCTTGTTATGTTGGAGGAGTTTCAGAGAAAAGAGCAGGAAGAGTGGGATAAAACTTATAAACTAGAGAGGGAGATTTTTGAGATGAATTACAAGAGAAAAATGAAAGCCATGATGGACTACTACAAGCGTCTGCAGGACTATTACACTGATTTGGATGAGATTGAGAGGTGTAGACTGAAGAGGGCGAGGTTTGCAGCAGCTGCTGTGGGAGCAGCGGTGTCCACTCAACAGAGTGTGCAGAGAAGACTTTGGGTGAAGGACAGATCTCAGGCCTGGTGGGAGCAGTGCAATCATCCGGGATTTCCTGCAGTTGAATTCCACAGAGCCTTCCGAATGAGCAGAGCTACCTTTGATCATATTTGTGAAGAATTGAATTCAGTGGTTGCCAAGGAAGACACGATGTTGAGAGCAGCAATTCCAGTGAGACAGAGGGTGGCTGTTTGCATCTGGAGGCTGGCCACAGGGGAGCCATTGAGACTAGTGTCTAAGAGATTTGGATTGGGAATATCCACTTGCCACAAGCTGGTATTGGAAGTCTGTGCTGCCATCAGGGATGTGCTTCTCCCCAAATATGTTGTGTGGCCTTCAGATGATCAAGCACAGACATTGATGAAAGAGTTTGAACGCATTTCTGGTATTCCAAAGGTTGTTGGGTCCATGTACACCACTCACATTCCAATAATAGCTCCTAAGATCAATGTAGCTGCCTACTTCAATAAGAGGCATACTGAGAGAAACCAGAAAACATCATACTCTATTACATTGCAGGGAGTTGTGGATAACACCGGGTGCTTTACAGATGTGTGCATAGGCTGGCCAGGGTCCATGCCAGATGATAGAGTATTAGAAAATTCTATACTTTATCAAAGGGGAGTGAAGGGTTTGTTGGATGGTGTATGGGTTGTGGGTAGCTCGGGTTATCCGCTCTTGGACTGGCTGCTTGTTCCATATGTTCAACAGCATCTTACTTGGACTCAGCATGCATTCAACGAGAAGATGGCAGAGATCCAGAAAATCGCAAAGGGTGCGTTCGGTCGATTGAAAGGGAGGTGGCGCTGCCTTCAAAAACGCACAGAGGTAAAACTACAAGACTTACCGGCTGTTCTTGGGGCATGCTGTGTGCTGCATAATGTCTGTGAGAAACACAATGAGGGATTTGATCCGGATTTAGCATTTGGGCTGGTTGATGATGAGATGTATCCAGAAACATGTTTACAATCTAGGACTTCTATGCAAGCAAGGGATAATATCGCCCACAACCTATTGCATCACGCTCATGCTGGCACAAGTTTTCTTTAGTTCAGTCAGATAGTGGTAGCCTTTTTGTGGTATTACAATTTCTATTCTCATCGACATATAACATCACCTTGAGCTACAATATAAAATCAGACCAATCATTTCTGCATGTACAGTAATCACAGAAGTCATCTGTTTGCATCTCTTTGTGAGTCATCACACATTGTTGGTGTATCATTTATATATTTTTCTTCTTTCTTTGGGTTTTGAGTCTTGACAAACCCAGTAGAGAATGACAACATTACATCAAGATTCACATTTTAAGGTTTCAATGCCAAAGTTGAGGCCTTGGAAGAGAGATTCATTTTATCCTTCTCATGCTAACCTGTCACACAAAATTCTTTTTACAGCACGACTTATATCAAGTTCAGAATTATTCAATTTAAGTAATCCAAGCTTCTGAATCCAATATTTGTTGGTGTAGCATTTCTGTGTTGTTCTTTGTTTTTGGGTTTTGACAACCCCAGTTGAGAATGGCAACCCAACAATAAGCTTCACTCTTTAAAGTTTTCTCTGGCAAAACTGAGGCTTTGGAAGAAAGGAGCATTGTGTTCTTTGCATGTTAATGGGTCATATCAAATGGCGAATTGATCAAGTTTGAAATTATCCAATTTTAGTCCAGGCTTCTTAAGAAGTCATAGAGGAGTTGATCTCTAAACCCACTGAATTGCTTGTTTTATGCATTTCTAATTCTTTCTCTTGCAGCAGGCAAACCTGTTTACTGAATCTTTACATTTGCTTCAAATTGAAGTATTGTAACTTGCTTGCACATGATGAATGTGCAACTTTCATGGAATAGCTATAAATGATTAAAAAAAAAAACAGCCCGCGTTGCTTTGCTGAAGGATTCACAATATTGTCATCCCTGAAATGCAAATATATGCTTGAGAAGCTAAACATTTATAAATTCTAATTGTTCAATGTTGTGTCCATACGCACACAATTTTGTTATGCATTGTAAACCAACTATTTTGTTGCAAAATTTATATTCTGAAATATGATTTATGTTTTGGTCATAGATTCTACTTCCTATGTAAAAATGATTAGCTATGTATGATAGGGACCTGTACAGCTGGAGAGATTACGATTGGGGTTGTATATCCTCTTGTCATAAATAAGGCTTATACCCTATCTTATATATTCATCTATATCAAATATCAATTCAAATTCCTCTTTGAGAAATTTTGTAGCAATTTTCTGTATTCCTGTTATAGATCTGTAGGTATATCTTTTGCTAGGTGTGCAGGGGTCCTCATATTGTTTATTTTGGTGAGGTTGTGCTTGCTATATGAAAAAGGCAACGGTATTTTCTTAGGGTCACCACCAAGCTAAACTCTAATTTAGTGTATGAGACCACCTTACTGTTGCAGGTACACAACACTCAGGTCTTTCTCTTGTGAGTGGTTGGGTTTTCATGACTTACAGTAGACCATAGAAGAAATTACAAGAGATAAACAAGTTTCAGAATAGAAAAAGTCTTGTCTTATGCCTGCGACATTTGATTTGTAAATTTCTTCTTCATGCACCATCCTTCAACTTTAATGATCACTTCAATCCCCTTGCATGCAGACACGAACTAATGTCTTTCAGTTCCATGGTACCGGACCCTTTTCCCTGACTCCTCACTGTGCCCACGCCAATTTGCATAGGATTCTGGGATCCTTGAATTCAGACTCTTCTTATCTATGTATGATTACTAATAACATTAGTTATGTTTCCTAATTTGAAAAACCTACCCAAACCAATCTGTCAGTTTGGCAGAATCCCATGTTGGAATACACGCCTGACGACAGACCCTGATTAAACTATGACCAAATTGAAGTATATTTACTTGGTTATTATGTATACGAATTTTACGGGGTATACATTAAGGTATGGATGAAATTGGACTGTTACTTTTCCTTCAGTTTTGTCCCTCAGGTAAGATAGATGATATTCATGATTCCAAAAATAAGATAATAAGAGTAATGATATCAACTGGGCAAATTTACTTTCAAAGCCATTTTTCTCTTTCTAATTTGTTACAATCCAGGCAAGTCATTAATATAAAGGTAGAGGCATTTTGCCTCAAGAAATATTATTTATTTATTTGCTCATTGTTTGTACACAGTATACACTCCTTTCCCTCGATAAGAAAACCCTCACTGTTAATTGATTCTCCTCTCTTTTAATTAATTTTTATGTAAATTTGACGAGTCAATAAGTCATCATGTTTCTATAAATTTAATTGCAAAACTGATTAAGTGTTTGGCATGCTTGATGGTAATTCTGATTTTGGCCAATGATGATAGAAATAGAATGGAAATGACCTTTTTCGTTTTTGTGGGGTCATCAACTTAATGTTGGGAAAGTGATGAGGGAAGTTTTGACACTATTTTGGTGTATTCTATAATGTAATCACCTCTTCTTCAAATGTTCATTTGACATTTGCAGAAGATGTATTATGGAAAAAATCAGCCCTTATGGTAGCAAATATTGCTTATGAAATCAAGTTGCTGTTGGTCTACTGGTGAAGTGGCTTGGCTCTCAATGAACCACCAGAGGTCAAATATTTCTGAACGAATTGGTTCTTAGTCCAAAAAGTCCAGTTATTTGTGCACCCGAATATCTCCAGCTTCAAACAAAATATCATTTGATATTGAACACTATCTATAAACAAGGAATGCCTCATTTATCTGAAGAGTCTAAAGAATGTGCATAATGAGAGCCTAATATGTCCACCATGAAGATTATGACTTTCAAACACTTGGCAAATAGGCAGCTGAAGTTTTATGAATTAGATTTGTACTAGCAGTCCTCTACCTCCCCGCTTTCCCATTTTGCAAACACTTGGTAAATAAGCAGCTGAAGTTGCATGAATTAGATTTGTGCTAGTAGCAATCCTCTCCCACACGCATTCCCATTCTACACTACATTCCCTCTCCCGATTTAAAATTGGCAGTAAGATATGCGAGAGACAGTTCTAACCAGCGCGCCCACATGCATTCCAAGACAAATTTCATGTGATATTTTTTCTGATCTCAGCGATTTATTTGTAAGGTGGTCTGTGTAATTGCTCATGTATGTAATACAGGAAATTGGAATAAAACATTTGGAATCTAATAGTGTACTTGTTCTAAATGAAGCTCCCCATTCTAAGCCATAAAAGTAATAATCCACTTAACTGAAAATGAATAGGCGGATAAGGAAGTTCTATCCCACAACCCGGAGGAACTTGTCATATTAGGTCATTAGAGTTGAGTCAATTTGCCATTGCTTTGAAGAAGGTATTTGCACGTTGATGATTTTTTATATCAATAAAGGGCAAAGGCAAAAGTGTTTAAATTCAAGTATCATGGAAGAGCATTTTTAAGTTCTCTTCCTTCACCTAGGGTGGCACTTGATCAACTGGTATTTGACAGAGGAAAAGGGTGACCGATCTGCAAGATAGAATGTTTTCATGTTTGTGAGAATAATCCGATTTAAGTTTTGTAGCTAGTTTCTTTTCTACACTTTGTTTTCATGTTAATATATAGAATCTTTCAAAATGAATCTCTATCCCATTTCCTTAGTCTAAGTTTTGAGGATCAGGAAGAAGGGATTTTACACTGATTAGATTTTGCTTAACACTTAACTCTTAAATGAGTAATCTTAAGCTATACAAGGATTTGTGTTAACTTGAATTTGGAAGAACACTTCGTTGGAGCAACATATAGAGTACAAAAACACCCTTTTTCTGGTTTCCCCTTCACAACCTTAGACATAGACTTTAATTGAAGAACTTCAAAATGGAATCCACTTTAAAGGAACTATTTATACTGAATAAACAATGGAAATGCAAGATTAGAATGGTAGACCATCTCAAGAAAATTCGGGATCCAATATGGAGTCGATTATAAAGGATGTAACAAATGGGGTATATATCAAAATTTCTGTTCCTTAAGAAGCGTCACATCAAAAATACATTTTTAAGACAATCAATTGTAGAACATACAATACAATAGGTTGTTGTCTCAGTCCTCCACCTCGAATATGTTACCCCAAAATTAGCCAGTTGGCTCAAATACCATAAAAAGAGAATCCAGGAAGTGGATGGAATAAATTTACCAAAGGAAGCATTAATTAGAGATGGTTTTAGACTGGACTGCAAGTGTACCAGGCAGAACAGTAGAAACAGAGGCCCTTTACTAAAGCTGAGTCACAAGAGAAATACGAAATAGTCAACTTTATATAGGAACCTTAATAAATTCAAAAAAGATTCAAGCTTTTTAGAAAAACATTCAAACCCATAGGTGGAGACCTCACTCTAGGGCAAGCCATGGATCAATTTTGAAAGAATACACCCCTTGTGAGAATCATCTAGAACAGACAAAGAACGGATATATATAGAACAAATAAACATAGAAAATTTGCACTTGATTCTCCTTAAGGGAATTAATGCAAATAAAGAAGGAATAGAAGCATTAAAATAATATATTTATTAGATAGTCCAAAATGCATCTATGTTCCCATAACCAACTTGGATGAGTGTCCCTACCTTGAATATAACCTTCAGACGTAAGTACCAGCCTAATAGCTTGGTAAAAGAGTATTATTCTTTCACATATCAAGAATCTTAGGGAAAATGGCCTTGCAGTTGTGCACCCTAGCTTTCAGTCTACTTAGCATCATTTAAAGCCAAAATGTCATTATAGCCGGTTTAACATCTTCTAACCTATTATGTAGAGATCTGATTCATTTTTAGATATCCACATTATCATTAGCCTTCAGAAATTGTCAAAAGAGGCTTTCTAAACCCACGAGCCATATTAGATACTTGTGACACCTAACCCTTGAAACTGATCATCTCATTTATTGAGTATTATTTATCCTAATCTGTATCAAAAGATCACCTAAATCATTCATTTATTCTTATTTACAATCTCTCAATTACTTAATTTGGAGGAAGACGCAAACAAAGAAAACAAGTTAACCATAAACAAGCTATTTTAACAATATATTATCAACATTATATGGGTGCTAATTTATTACACAAAACCCTAAATGTAGCTAGCAAATTCACCTTCGCTTCAAAATGCCCAGAAAGTTAAGGAAAGATTGCCACTGCTCAAAGATTTTAAATCTCTAGCCAAATATCCTTGGTGTTTTCTTCCTTGGTATGCCATGTCACAACAAACAGATGCGAGTGCAAATCACATAGTAAAATGTGAAGGCTGAAAACGATATCACCTCATACACGTGGATGTCCTTGATAATGTCTGTCAATTGGACAAGCTTCTAATAGCCATCCTTGATTTGGGGACAAACCTCTGTTCTTGATCAATCAAGCGGCATTGATTTCTTTTGTTATATTAACATTGGAAATATAAAACAAATTGAATATGAATTTGGATTGTCACTCAATGCTCAAACATTTTAATGCATCTGAAAATCTTCTTTGTAAATCATGTAAGCGCCCAACCCAAGAATTATACAAATATCCCATAACACTACTTTTGTATGGAAGATGCATACAAGAGTTATTCTTTCCTTCATCATTGGTGTTCTGATGTAGATTCGTCTTCCCCTTTTGCTTGCGATTTTTTAATTTTTCATTTCCATGCTCTATATGTGACGATGTAGATGGAGTTTCCAATATTTGCCATCTAAATGTCCACTAACCTTGCAATGAGTACAAAAAATGGTAGACTTGCATATGCTAATATGGGCTTACTTTGTACCTCCTAGGTCTTATTCTTCTTGTTTGCTTGAAGAGCATATTCTTTCTTTCCTATACTTCTTAAAGACCTTAGGATCCTTAGTGGTTACTCATTTGAACATAGTCCTATAGTGGTTACTCTTAAAAAAAAAAAGTGTTAAAGGAATATCCACAATGGGATACGTATGCATCAATCCCATTATCCATAATGGGATACGTATGCATCAATCTACAATGGGATTGAGAGGTTACTCATTTGAACATAGTACCATGGTGGTTACTCATTTGAACATAGTTTTATAGTGGTTATTTAGGCATCAATCCATAATGGGATTGTAAGGTTTGCATCACTAATTAGGTTCAATTGCTTTGAATTTATGTTTAATGCTTTGAATTGAGTCTTTTGGTGTTGTTAATTGAATTTCATCAAAGTATGCCTTTGATTGGTCAATATCTTGTTTAATTTGCTTTGTTTCATTGTTATTTGATCAATTGAGCTAACATACTTATATTTTGGCATGCTTGTTGGGACCCCACGTCCCTGATTTAACAATCTTTTTGAGCTTTGTCAGATTGCAAGTTGAGGAGGACAATACGACACTTTTGCATCACAAAGGTCGATGCTTTTGCGATCCTTCGACACTTCTGCAAATCCTTCGATGCTTATGCAAGCTCACAACGCGACACTTCTAAATCCTTCAATGCTTTTGCCCGAAAAAGGTCGATGCTTTTGTAAAAGCTCGACACTTTTGTTTGTGACAGTTCGATGCTATTGTTAGAACAATGTGATGCTTTTGTCTAATAGTGTGACGTGTTTGTCCAAACAGTGCGACGCTTTTTCCCTTTAAAACAAAGAGCTAACTTTGCAAGGTTTCATCCAATTTCATTTGATTTTTTGGCTAACCCTAACTATCTTTTGTGATCTGTTTATCTTGCAGATTTTTGCTAATCTAGGATCAAACATTTAAATTTTGGTGTTCTAAAATGAAGTCATTTTCCCTTGGTGCACTAAAATAAACACCACAACTTGAACATTTATTTTTGGTGCTCTAAAATGAAGTCGTTTTCCCTTAGTGCTCTAAAATGAACAAGACAATTTGAACACTTCGATCGGTACAATAAAGTTGAACAAACAACTTGCATCTTTACTTTGGTGTTTAAAAATGAACCACATATTTCATTTCAATTCTTGGTGCAATTAAAGTGAACATGTGTGCTTTATCTTTCATGCTTGGTAAGCTAGAGTACGTATTCTCTCCCTAACTTCATTTTATTTCTTTTAAACATCGAAGGAGTTGTCTACGTATCCACTCCTCTTGCGCTACATGTGATCTTGGGTGATGAGAAATAGCAACATCAGTCATTCCTATTGTTCAGAGGCCTGCATGGGAGTACACCCTAGGGTTTGACCTCAAGCACATATTTTTCGATGGGTTATATCAAAGGGACAATAAACAAAAGTTGAGCTCTAACCACATATGTAACTGCTAGGCATTCCTATGTGGTCCCATATGATTCCAGACACAAGAAGATGATATTTCAATAGCATGCTTATGTAGCTAGTGGTATTCACGAAGTTCTACCCACTACGAACCTTGTTATTAAAAGCCTATGAGCCATTTGTAGATCATCTTCTTAAGGAGGTGCAATATGACAAGATCAATGCATGAAGTTAATCATTATGTACTAATCTTCGTTGAGGCGAAAAAACCCCTTACAAAGAACTTTATCTTTCAAGGTAAGAGGTTTCAAGGTGGTACATGACCTTGGCATACTCTAGTTGTTCATTTGTTGAGGTGTATTTTATCAGTGGACTTGAATTAAGAAGATAACCCGATTTACCACTAAAAATAGGTTGTGCTTCATGGCATGTTTTTATTGTGAATACCATTGTGAAACCAATTAGTGTGATCTTGTGGAAGAACACACGCAAAGCATCTAAAATACCAATTGATTCAGTTTACATGTTGCTTAATGTGTTTTTACATCAAAATTTCAAACACCTAAGTCAAATTGCACATCAAAGATCCTTTGACAAATCGACACTTTTGTCTTTACAGTGTGATGTCTTTGTACAAATCGATTCTTCTTTTGTTATTAAAACAATGCTTTTGTTTGCACATCGATGCTTTTGCACATCTCGATGTGTTTGTCAAGGTAAACATGCATTTACAAATCAATGCTTTTTTTATGCTAGTTTGACACTTCTGTCAAGCTTTGACGCTTTTGTAAATACATTGCTTTTGTAGTGAAAAATGCAACGATATTGTCAAAACAACTTGACACTTTTGTTCAAACTTGAAAACATTCCCTGATTTTGTATTTTGGTTCACAAACACAAAATGGTCTAAAATTAATCTAAAACAAATGTATGATCACTAGTATATATCAAAACAACAAGAAACAAATCTTGGTTCATCATCATTTTGGGCTTGTTAAAACACTTCCTAGGTTATCATCGGATCAACTCATACCAAACATCACACCATCAAACATATCACTTCAAAACAACAACTTAATATTTTGACATAGATCATTTGGACCTAGATCTTTCATCCTATAATGGATTTATGCTTGAGAATAATCTCTTTTCAAGTGTTTGGTTAAGTTAGCAACATCATCATGAGAAAACTTACTTTGAAGTTATAAATCTACTCTCAAAGTTTGTAAGTTCATCATCATCCTCAAACATATCTAAGCAAAAGATCTAGTCTAGACTTTGTCAAAATTAAGAGTTTCATATCCTCCATCCATCCTCACAAATCATTCTACATTGGTCCTAAACCTATCAAAGTGTCATTATTAGGAAAAATTAAGGAAACCAAAACATTTCAACAAGGTCATTTGCATCTAACATCTCCTCGGATTGACACATTCCCTCATCATTCAAACATTGATTTGAGGTCACTTAGGAGTCTTTACAAATCTAACCTTAAAATCAACAAAAACATGTCAATATCAATCAACTATCCAAACTCACTTCCATATGATCCATACATGGGGTCATCATATCCTACTAGTTTCAATAACATAATAACTATGGGTATCCCCAATCAAAACTTGGGAACGTCTTGTCACATGGTAGATTATAATCAAGATCGAAACTTACAAGTCTATCAACAAATAATCAAAGTATGTTTTCCCCAACACAACATTAGTTCACCAAGTCAATACACAACAAACATGAACACCCCAAACACGAGCATATCAAATGTGAACATCTCAAATTCACACATGGTGAACTATGGGATGGGTCCATTCACACCACAATAAAACATCATTCAACAAACATATCAATATCCACATCAATCACAATTTCAAACACAACATCAGCAATCACCACAGAAACGACAAACCTTACAATCTCACATCATCACCAAACGTGAATACACTCCTTTAGGGGAGCCAATTGAGTTGGTGTTAAACAAGCTAGTCCATGCTAATCTTATCAATCTTCCAAAGTCACTAGGTAATTACAAACCTCTCTTCAAATACTCATGGTATGATGACAAGGCTTATTGTGAGTACCATAGAACAAAGGGTCATGAAACATCAAACTGTATAAAACTCAAGAACCTCATACAAGACCTCATTGACCATGGAGCAATAATTTTTGAGGATAACCTTCAAGATTCATCCACCAATAATCACATTGATGATGTATCTACCTCACCCAATAAGAATGTCAACATACATCAAGAATCTTTTTCAAAGCATGATCAAGATAATCTACCAATGTCTAGTAATGATCCATTTCAAGACATATTAACATCATTTGACCTCATGGTGGCACACATTGACAATGTCTCTAACTCACCTAGTGAGAAATTCAACATACATCAAGAATATTTTCCAAAGCACGATCAACATCGATGTCGAGCAATGGTCCATTTCAAGACATATTAACATCATTTGACCTCATAGTTGCAAATATTGAAGAAATTCATAATACATCACTTGATTCAAATCCCCTTGAGGATCAAGAAACCCTTAAATTGATGCTCATACCCAATGAGGAAAATCTAAGCCAAGAACTATCACCCACATGTCCACATTTTGAAGACATTCAAGAGTCCATTGAAAGTAATCCATTCTTTGAAGTTGATCAATGTCAAGAACATAATCCAAAGCATATCAAAGTTAACTTTGAACTCATTTAAGATCAAGAATCCATATCTTCTCATGATCTAATGGGTCTCTTTCAATATGATAATGAAGATAACTCTTAAATGGGTCAAGACCATGAATCCATATCACCAAAATACTATGATGAATTAATGGGTATCTTCCAAGCCATACAAAGTCTCCAAAAGAAGACCATATCCATACACCAAACTTTCATACATATACCCATGAGACACATGCTTCCACAGGTCACGTAGATGATCTTCCAAAACAAGAGTCTCCTACTCTCAACATCATTACCAATGAACAAGAGTTTCCAACTCTTAACATCCTTACAAAAGATCAAGCATTAGTAGAATCCATAGAACTTCATTGTAATCATGAAGAAAATTTCTACATTGACTATGAATCACAAACATCTTTTGAAAAGAAATTAGGATTTGTAAGAGAGGGGGACCACCCACGTCAAGGCTCCAGGTCATGGAGAGTCGAGAGTGGAGGGCTGCCCTAACTTACCTCACTCTAAAGGGGTATTTCAAATAGGGGTCAAGAATGATGAGGACTATAAAGTAATTTTTTCACCCTTCAGACTTAGAATCCAAGTTTAGGCTAGGCGAGTTGGTTTTCAACTATACTTCAGACAACTCTCTGTTCGAGGACGGCAACACAATTCTGGGATGACAGCACGATGCGCTAGCATCTCTCGGGCGCATTGGCATCTGTACGACCAGAGGACAAAAAGTATAATATAAATTACTAGAAAAAAATAATGGCCTAGCTAGTTATTCTTAAATGAACAAAAAAGAATGATAAAGTACAAAAAGTATGAATAAAGGTGATAAAGTAGATAGATGCAAGCTAGAGTAATGAAAATGATCTCACCAAGGTGTCAGTTCGCCAGTTAACCCCAAATGCATGTTCACCTACACACAAGAAAGAGGGGAAAATGGATGGGGCTATATAGGGATTTGCCTCAGTCAAACCCTCGTTTTGGTGTTCCCACCTCCATAGACAACCAAAAAGCAATGAAGTAGAAATATGTGATAAAGAAGTAAAGAAAGTAGAAGTTGCAATAAACACTACAAAATAGTATAATGCTACTCAACCAAATCACAAAGGAGAGGAGTGAAACGTTACCACCTCCACCCAAAATCTCACTAGCCAATGGTGGAGAATGTGGACTTGGAAAGGTCACCATAGCCTCGACTATGATGAAAGGAGGTCTCACAAGACTCCAAGCCCACGCTGCTATGGCTTGCTTCACACTTGCTATGTGGAGTTGACGGAGTGTTGTTGTTGCAATGGAGTGTTGAAGTGTTGTTGAAGAATGCCAAGAGAATGAAGTTGAATTGCTTGAGAATGCTTAGAGATTGCTAGAGCTCATGAAGAGATGAAATGGAATGAGAATGAATGAATTTGAAGGAAGAAGTGGGAAGAATCTGCCATTTTCGGGGTTGATTGGTCGAAGAGGGACATTACAAATTGACCCCAATTGAGAGTGTAATGCTTCTTCCAACTTCAAACACAGGAATCCGTCAGGGATGGCAGCGTCGTGTGCACGTCCCTAACAAATATTTTCTCACTGACACAAGAGACAAATGCCTAGTGGAAGGAAGGCAGTTGGGTGATGTGGAATTCTGCCTTTGGATTTGATTTTCTAAGGTGAAGGTATGTGAAAGGGGAATTTGTGTAAGGGCCGCAAATTCGCTCCTATACATCTTTCCCCCACTTTAGCGAGCACAAGTACTGATGATTACTTCGTAAAGTAGACCAAAGAGTTAGTAGGGTTAGAAATTTATAACTGAACCATTAAGGAAGTAGACCACGATCTGGTGAGCTCGAAAGCTTAGGACAAAACAAAAGACTCCATAGCCCCACAGAACTATGAAGCTGCACAAAGTACACCGAAGGACCTTGGACCAGCGATGGACAAATATCGCAGGATGAAAGCGTCTTACAGGCCTATAGACTTGCAAGGAGGCAACCCCCAAGATCTCTCACATGAAGGAAGCCATGTGATGTATGCGCATTATAGGCCTACAAACCTGCAAGAAGGTATCCCCCAAGATCTCTCACATGAAGGAAACCCAAATGAAAGCGCCCTACAGGATCGCAAACCTGCAAGGAAGTATCCTCCAAGATTTCTCACATGAAGGAAACCTAGAGAAGAAAGCACCTTGCAGGTCCGCAAACTTGCAAGGAGGTGTCCCCCAAGATCTCTTTTGAGGAAACTCAAAGGAGGTACTCCATAGAGTCGAATTAGAAAGTGGCTTTATAGGTGCATCTGCAAAGTGACATGTTCACCCGTAGATAAAGCATGTCTAAAACCAAAGCGGCCACCCAGGTAGTCAAGTGAATAGTCACGCAGATCGTCAATAAATTGGAAGGCTTTCAAAGGGGTCCCTCGAGAACCCGACGTGAAAAGCGGTCCACTCAAGGGACGTGCTGTTTGAAAGTGTAAAAGAGACATTTTTTCTCAAATCAATTCATGATCAAGGAATCCTTTCGAAAGATGTCCACTTCATCAAGGAATTCAAAAGGAAGAAAATACCCCTTTGCGAGGGGAAGGCCAAAGCTACTTCCACCTCGAAGGAAATTTCTCAAGTTCTTTCTTTGCGAACACATGATGAAGGAAATATGTTTCTTTAGGGGTCCAAGTAGAGAATGTGATTCTTGAAAAGGTTTACAAAGATTCTCAAGAAAAGATTCGTTGGCAATGAATGCATTTTCTGAAAATCAGAGTATCATAGAAATGGCGTTGTCACACATGAGAGGGACAACTCAAGCAAAGAAGAGAAAAAGATAAGCAAAGAGCGAAAGAGAAGTAATCAAAAACATAGGACACAAGGGGATCTAGTTTTGCGGGGTTTCTCATGCTTATATAAGTATAGGTAACCACGGTGCAAGGTGAAAGATCATCAATCCCCAACCAAATTAGGAAGAATGCATGGAAAAAAAGTGAAAATAAAAAATTGGGTCGACATGGAAGGGAAGCCTAAATGCCCCCAACACTTTGCATCGTCCCCAATTTTTTGAAAATCAAATATAAACATGGAAAAATGATGATACAGATAGAAGAATATTTGCAAGACAAAAATCAATCATGTATCCAAGCACCAACAATGGTGAAAAGGGTTATCCAAGAACACGTAGCACAAGTACGAAGGAACAAATTACAACACACACACATCTAATCTAAAGATAAAGAAGAGGCCTCCCCCTAACACTCATCGACCAAGAGGTCATCCACTTCCCATTCTAGATCATCATAAAGGGAAGGATGACGAGTTTGCAGTGGTGGAATATTAAGGGGAGGAGCTCCCGACCCTCCCGCAATAAGGGCTAAGGAGGAAGGCCCCAAAAGGTCTTCTCTATTGGGCTCTTGTGGAGTTATGGTCAACGATTTTACGAAGATCGCTGACAAGGCGAGAACTTCATGTAGAGAGTTAAACATGCACTTTACTGGAGTGCCATGTCGCACCTCAATGGATAGAGAGGATTGTGCCTGAGATTCATCGCTTGGCTCACTAAGTAATCTGGGATCAATGATAAACTCAGGGGAAGTCAGAGCTGGCTCCATCACTAGGACAAAACAAGCTAGCGTGGGACCACCTTTTGGAGAAGGTGGGATCCTCTTACGTCCTCCATTATTGGAAGGACCAACTTCCACCCTCGACTTCGTCAGGGGATGCGAACTCCCCACAAACGAGGCAAGAGGAATAGACGAAGAGGAGGAGAAAATTGTGATAGACACCACCGAGGTATTCAACATGTCTATGGGTTTTGGGAAAGGTGGAATGTCTGGAAGGGACATTAGCAGGGGCGGCTCTACCGAAGGAGCGATGAACACCTGTACCTTTTTGGGGTCAAGCACATTTGTACTCACAGCAGAAGATGAAAGCAATACGGAGCTTAGTTGAATGGAAGCAGAGGGGAGGAGAGAGGAAGACACAACAGGAGGCCATGAAGCAGGGGTGGTCATCTCCTTTAGCTTCCTCTGCAAAGTGACCTTCTCAATCGCTAGAGCCTTTCACCGACGCTTGCACTCAAGCACAAGGCAGTTTCTATGACTCTTCAAGCTAGAGGCCAGGAGCTGCGAAGGGGCAAAAGACTCTTACTCAGCTAGAGGAGTGTCTGCTATAGCAATTTTCAATAGAGGGACAAACTCCTGAATGAGAGAAAGAGGAGCGTGTTGAGAGACAATAGGGGGAATCAGCTCTAGTGCCTTAGCAGTGGATCTCTTCCCGTTTACTACTTTTGGAGCAAAAGCAATAGGAGGCTATGGAGGTTGGGACATAGAGGATTACCCATAGGGACCCTTCCTTTTACCATATTGAACATCCCTAGTCTCCATGGGTAAAACATGAATCTCAAATGTGGGACGCTTAGGCTTTCGCCAAGCAGGCACCATAGGATTCTCTCACAAGCGTGGAATAAAATCTGATGGCACCACAACAGGGCGAGAGGAAGCGTCGAGTTGAACAACAGAAGAGGAGGAAGAGGGACCCTGAGAGGGATTTTCTTCTTCTCTCCTACGGGCCTTGGCAGCATCAATATCATCTTTTAGGCATGCCCTATGTGAAACAAATTAAAGTGATAGGGGGTACCTCACTTTAGGTGTCAAGCGCCCTTTCTTGTACTTTTGATATGTCCAGTACAAGAGGTCCTTCCTAGGCGGAAGAGGACCAACAAGTGCTGGCCAAAAGTGATATAAGGAGTACCTATCACGTGCAACCGGTGGTTTATAACCAGTGTTGTGAATCGCATGCATTGAACTGAGGGAACTTTGTTCATAGCTACTAGCCAAGGGATACCCACCTTCACTTTGAAGAGTTTAGACCCCGAGATTATGTCAAATAGTAGGTTTACGGACTTAGGTCCGACAAGGATTGACAACATGATACTACCTAAGGGAGGTACAAAAATTCTATTATACGTACAGATGGTGCTCACAGGTGCATTATACCCATCTTTGTGTAGGAATTTAATTAACATAATCTCCTCAGTTATGATATTCACCTAAGATGTTGGGTCAATAAGAACACCTACTACAATGTTCCCATTGATCTACGCAAGGATATAAAGAGGAGATGGTTCTCTATTGAAGCCCATCAGAAGGTCCTACGAGGTTAAGGTTATACTTGGGCCACCACTTGCGGGTTGCTTAGATGGGATAGGTTGATGTAGGAAAGAGGCCATCACGCACACTAAATGATATTCTCACAAATCCCCCCAAAGTTTGTAAAACATAATAGTGACCCACTTAAGGTTTCACTATGCAACACTTACGGAACCTTCCAACTATGCCTACTAGGGGTCGCAGGTTGGGTTGCAAGGCGAAAATCCTAGGAACATTCACACCTACAACACGAGGTAAGGAGCTTTCAATACTACTAAACAAAACAAAAATGGTTCACGTCAAGTTCACCAAAAATGTAAGAGAGGGGGATTACCCACATCAAGGCTCTAGGTCATGAAGAGCCAAGAGTCGAGGGCTACCCTAACTTACCTCACTCTAAAGGGGCATTTTAGATAGGGGTCGAGAATGATGAGGCCTATAAATTACTTATATCACCCTTCAGACTCATAATCCAAGTTCAGGCTAGGCGAGATGGTTTTCAGAGTCAATACTGTACTTCAGATAGCTCTTTATCCGAGGATGACAACATAGTTCTGGGATGATAGTGCAATGTTTTGGCGTCTCTTGGGCGTGTCGATGTATGTACGACCAGAGGACAAAAAGTGTAATATAAACTACAAGAAAACAAACTAACAACCTAGCTAGTTATTCTTAAACGAACAAAATAGAATGATAAAGTATGAAGAGTATGAACAAATGTGATAAAGTAGATAGATGAAAGCTAGAGTAATGAAAATGATCTCACCAAGGCACCACTTCACCAGCTAGCCCCAAATGCATGTTCACCTACACACAAGAAAGAGGGGAAAATGGTTGGGGTTGTATAGGGGTCTACCTCAGTCAGACCCTCGTTTTGGTGTTCCCACATCCATGGACAGCCAGATAGCAACGAAGTAGAAATATATGATAAAGAAGTAAAGAAAGTAGAATTTGCAATAAAAACTACAAAACAATATAATGCTACTCAACCAAATCACAAAGGAGAGGATCGAAACATTACCATCTCCACCCAAAATCCCACTAGCCAATGGTGGAGAATGTAGACTTGGCAAGGTCACCACAACCTCGATTGTGATGGAAGGAGGTCTCACAAGACTCCAAGCCCACGTTGCTATGGCTTTCTTCACACTTGCTATGTGGAGTTATTGGAGTGTTGTTGTTGCAATGGAGTGTTGAAGTGTTGTTGAAGAATGCCAAGAGAATGAATTTGAAGTGCTCGAGAATGCTTAGAGATTGCTAGAGATTGTGAAGAGATGAAATGGAATGAGAATGAATGAATTTGAAGGAAGAAGTGGGAAGAATCTGCCATTTTTGGGGTCGGTTGGTCGAAGAGGGACATTACAAATCGACCCCAATCGAAAGTGTAATGCCTCTGCCAACTTCAAACGCAGGAATCCGTCAGGGATGGCAATGCGCCACACAAACGTTTGCACGTTGTGTGCGCACCCCCGACAAATATTCTCTCACCGACACAAGAGACAAATTCCCTATGGAAGGAAGGCAGTTGGGTGATGTGGAATTCTGCCTTTGGATCTGATTTTCTAAGGTGAAGGTATGTGAAAGGGGAATTTGTGTAAGGGGTGAAAATTTGATCCCATACAGGATCAAATGTTTCTACTACCTTTGATGATTCACAATAGAGAAAAGAAGGATTAGGCCTACATGAACAAGGTGTCCTAGAACCAGTACAAATTATTGATAATCTTGAGCAGTAGGGTCTTGCTTATTCAACAATTAAGGAATCTAATCATGTCAATGATACCTCAATAATACTAGGGGAAACTTTATCTAATGCCAACATCAACATGGGGAGCATGAAGAGTCCTAATGATCAAACAACTACTAACACTACAACCATCCATGTCATGAATCGTCATCCTCGCATCTTTACACCCACTAATTGGGACCAATAAAAAGAGGAAAATCTATATCAAAGAAAAGAGAAAGTCCTCAAATCAAAAGAATCAGAAAATAAAAATGGACAAATAAAATTCAAATGGATTCCAAAGAAAAATCAAGCAAATAATGTCAATCAAACTCCATTAGTCAAAGAAACTATGGGGAAAAATAACAAAAAGAATTTAATCCATTAAAAATGTCCACTGATGCAAAAGAAGGCTTCAAAAGTGGCATACAAAGTATATCAAGAAGTTGGTCCTAATTCTACTCAAATCTCCATACCATTCATTGCTCATCATCCCAAGTTTGGAGAATCAAAGATTCCAAACTGTCGATCAATCCATCTGCATCTGATACATCTCATCATATTCCACCATCCACTTCGGCATCCATAATATCCAAATATCACATTGACCATGTCTTGGTAGCAACACTATCATAAGGACTCTAAGGAACTCTATCATAATGTGTGCATCTGGGTGAGGTTAACTCTAGTATTGACAAAGAAGACAAGAACATGCAAGGGTTGCATACAAGCGCCTATATCTTGGCAAAGAAACTCCTTCAAGAAAGACATCGGTGACATATCTTGACAATAATTCCATCTACATCAGCACCATCAAGTGGTGCTACATGATCATAAAAATTTTAAAAATCCTAAAAAAAAAAAAACAAAAATAAGAAATAGTAAAGAGAAAATTGTCCTCTAGTGAAAACCACTTCGGTGGTGCTTTGGGCCAGTACCATGATGAAAACCTGGAAAACAAGTGTCATGTGTATAATCGATCATCTACCTACATCATTTCAAGCAGAAGCATCTCATCCCCTTCATAAAAAATCCAACATTCCCTCCATGATAATCCATGCAGTTCATCTTCATCCAAATCTGTGAAATTCTCTTGATCTTGACAAAGGTTCGACATACACTTCAACCTTGCTTAGGGAAAAATATGTACATGGTCTTTATCATTGATCCTAAAGTGTCCCCTAAAGTCCCATGGCCTATATCTAAGCATTATCTTGATGATTCTATCATGAGAAAATCTTTTGTATCCTTCGCATGCATCCGCTCATGAAATGTCAAACATTGCTAGACATTGGGGGTAGGTATTGGCATCTTGCTTTCAAATAAATCTTGATCCATATCCAATATCTCGCAATGTGATATCAACATCGTGATCTAGGTATCATTTAGAAAATCCAAAAACATCCAAAACATTTCAAAATCCAATAACATCCAAAACATGTCAATTTCCAAAAATATTCAAAATATTTTCAAAATCTAAAAACATGTCAAAATCCAAAAACATCTAAAACATTCTCAAAATAAATTAAAAATCCAAATAAGTTCAAAACTCCATAAAAAGGTCAAAAACATCAAAATCAAAACATTATTAGTCATCATGTGTTAATATCCAGTCCAATAATCAAACTACAAAGCCTCTACACAACTACGTAGGCAAGTCCATCTTCGATGAGCCCTTGAGGCATAGGTCTTTCCCCCCTTAGGTCCTGTTCTCTTGGTCAAAACTCTAGAAAACTCAAAAACATTTAAAATTTTCAAAATCCCAAAACAACCTCATAATATTTTGAAAACTTGAAACATTCATAAAAAATCCCAAAATACCAAAAAACGGCCCCAAAACATTTCAAAAGATCAAAAAAATTGGAAAACTTGAAAACAAAATCACCCATCCCATCTTGTGATCACTTGCAATAAACTATCAATCATAATAAATTGATCATCTTCACCTTTGGTAACAAAAACAGAAGAAAGCACAACAAATAGCAAAACATAAACTTTAAACGTAAAAGTCTTAAGTCTTGGTTATTTTTCAAACATGTCGGTTAACATTCATATCAACATCCTATCAAATAGTTAGAATCAATCAACATCCAATAACATGTCTTACGGATATATCTTTCCTATAATAGACATCATTTCGAATATCATCTAAAACACATCCTTTAGTAAGAGATATGAATAACATTGATAGTTTGTTCATTTTGATCTTTTCTTTTGATTTATCTTATTGGCCTATTCTGATGATCTCTCGATGATATCTAAACATGACTTAGAGATAAACGAATGGGGCATTGATCATTGCTTTCATCTTCCATTTTTGTTGTATATTCTGGTAATATGACTTTGGTGAATACTTGCCTTGCATGTGAAGAGATGGTCTCAAGTAAAACAAATAATAAGACATATCAGGTTCCTCATACCTTTTGTGTATTATTCTCCTTACTTTGATGACTTTATTCTTTCACATGATCAAACAAGGTTTTTGTATGTCAGGTATGAACAAGAATACACTTATCTATTTGCAATCAAATTCCATGCATTAGATACATTATGTCTACTTGCTACATCAAATAAGGATTGTTGTGATGAAAAGCATTATCTAAAAGAAAAAGAAAAATCATATCTATCTCATCACATCTCTAATAAAATCTTAGAATAATCATAGGCTTGTTAGTATCTTGATCAATCTCAATACAATGCCAATCTATCCCTCACATTCTTCTACTTCTATTTCAATATATCTTATTATCTCATTCTTCTACTTTTATCTTTACTAACCATTCCTATCCAAGTATTAAATCTATGTGATATATACATGAAGCTACCCATAGTTGATGAGTGTGTATACATTGTAAAAATATGTCTACATCAAATATCTGAGCCTCGCGGGACTTATTTTTTTGTCTTTTATCTAGCAGAACTACTCCCTTAATCTTTTCACAATCTTGATCTAAAAAAATAGTTTTCCGCTTGATCTCTCGAGGGGGCAGCACACCAACATTTTTTTGTTCACTAGGACATAGTGGGGCATTGGAAAAAATCATAAAAAATTTAAATTTTCTTCTGAGCAATATCAGTTCTTTGAAGCAACGCAACATGTGCCTTGCTTCAAAGAGGGGGGAAATGTAGAGAACTAAAAGTATCCTAAATATATCACACATCCTGATTCTACTTACTAACATCATTTCTCGCATAATTCACCCAATTTAATTAACAATTATTTAGTTAAATTCACCTTACTCTCCTATTAATTGAATAACTAAGATTATTTGATTAATTCATCAGTTTCTCCCCTTTTGATTAAATAATGCCAAATTATTTAATTGAAACACTAATATCCCACTTGATTAAATAATTCATAATTATTTAATTAAAGTTCTTAATTCTTTAACTTGCACAATTAAATGATTTTCATGATTGTTTATTTGACTAATTTTCCTCCAACCATCCAATTTGCATAAAAAATATTCCCTTTTCAAATTTAAATTCTTCCCTCCAACTTAAAATAACTCCAACATGATTCTTGGGATTAAGGGATGTTGTTGAGTCTCTCATGGATTATAAACCCTTGATCTAATCATTGATCCATGTCTCGTGGATTATCAACCACTTGATCAATCCTTGATCCACACTCACCTCTTCAATTCAATTTCATCCATTGATCCTCCAATTCAATCTTCACCATTGATTAGAATCTCAAAAATCTATAAATACCAAGCCTTTTTCATATCGATTCAATTCACAATTTTCATGGCAAATTTACTCTTTGGGATTTCATACTCATTTCTTGAGCATTCTAGAGCATCTCTTGTGAATCAATCTTCATCGATCATCTTCAATCAAGCTTTTACAACAAGGGATAATGCATAAAACTAAGCAATCCACGTCCATCTTATACTTATGCATCAATCCACAATGGGATTGAGACCTGGTTGCATCACTAAATAGGTTCAATTGCTTTGAATTGAGTCTTTTGGTGTTAATTGAATTTCATTGGAGTATGCCTTTGATTGTTCAATATCTTGTTTAATTTTCTTTGTTTCATTGTTATTTGATCAATTGAGCTAACATACTTACATATACTAGCATTCTTGTGCTACATAACCTTTCAAAATATTTATTTGTGACATAACTTTTAAGGAAGATTTCAAGCATTGTATAGGTTTTGGTTGTTTTCTTTTTCTATTCTATAGGTTTTATAGTCTATAAAATAAAATTAATTGTCAAGACGATTAGTCAAATCAATTCTACTCTTTGTTCCACGTGGACTAGATGGAATCATGTTGTAGAAGAGTACATGAAACTTGAAATTAGATGAAGTTAAAGAAATTTTGATTTAATTTAACATAACTAATAAAATCATGAAATTAATTTTTTAAATTTAAACAACCAAAAGTAAGCATAAATTATCGTCTAATCATCTGAATATACTGGAACATTTTGTTCAATGGGTGGTATAATTGTCGATTGAGGACCAAATGTTTGAGATAATAATTCCTAGATATTCAAACAAAGCAAACAATCTAGGTTAGAAAATATTAGTGATAAAAGTTATTTTAATTGAATATACACATTTAAAAAGACATAAAAAATTGTATAGGAAATTTAGTAAAGTTTAGGACCTCAAACGACATAGGCTGGTGGTCATGACCCTGATTAGGAGCCTGCCTAGCACCTTTAAGGATACTGCTATCATCCTGCATATATACATCATAATACATCAAAATAATCATAGGACATCTACAAAAAATTTAAATCACATGTACATTTTAAACTTAGATGACTTTTGAAAACATGCACCAGAGATGGCCCATGCATAAAAGTTGATGATGACTCAGGAGTGCTCACCACACCTTGTGGTTGGTTAGCCATGGATATCACATGACCTCCCTACATAGATACAATATATATTGTTTCATACATGTGTACAATTTCAAATTAAATTAGATAATATGGACATAAATTAATATATATTGGTTTACCTGAGCATAAGGTGTGCCCACTTGTACATCTATCGATGTAAAACAAACTTGATCATATTGAGATGGCCTCCTATGGTCATGCATCTACACCGAACACTTCAAATTAATACTATATAATTTAATGTTATTAAACATGAATTTTTTACATTTCAAGCAAATTAAAATGTGCTTTAAGATGTACATACATGTGTAGGATGATCGTTAGAATATAGTAAATCCAAAAATTATTCCATCATTGATGTACTAGGTGCATCTAAAGTGGATGCTTGAGTATGCACATAGCATGGATTACTAGGACCATCTCCTCCATGCTCTTTATCACCCACTTCATTCACCATGTGGGTAGTCTAATCAATGAGATCTCTTAAGAGAGAACTCAATGCTCCTAATATCGACATCATTATTTGGTGTTGAAATGGAGCCAAAATACTAGGAGATGGAGGAGCAACAATCAATGGAATAGAAGCACATCGTTGAGGATCAAAACGTGCTCCTACTCTATTTTGGGGCATGCCACGTCCAACGGCTTGAAATGACCTAATATCAAAATAGTTTGGTTTTTACCCAACTCAAACTCAACCCATAATTTTCTCAAAAAACAAAGGGTAACCTCACAATTGGCATGTGGTGGAGTATCAAAGACCATCCATTATCTGTCCCAAAAATGTGCAACTATCTACGGGTTCCTACACCATTTAATTGTAGTTCATTTTTATTGGGTGGAATTGGTTGGTCAGTATGGGGGTTAATGAAATAATGGACAATGGTTTGTTTTCTAATATGAAGGTCATGGATCTCTTTATAAGATAGTCCATCTGCATAAAATTGTCTCCTCTCTTCTCTCCATTAGCGAAAACTATCTAAGTCCGCATCAATGGATTGAACAGAGTCAACAATAATTTGCATTGAAGATGCAAATCATGCTAGATGGGGTGGAAATTAGGCTCATTTTTTATCAAATTGATATTTTCTTGAATGATATTTAAGTTTGAGTTGATGTTTTCTTGTAACCGAGTATGATCAAATGTAGGACACGGGGGATTGGGAGGTGGAGAGGGTGGAGGTGTGGGGGTTTGATGTGGTGGTATATGATATGGAGAGGGGGGATGTAAGGCGTTTTGAGGTTGGTCATTATGTAAGAGAATCTCGTCTATAGTAAATTCATCGGCTAATGGTAAATTTTGCTCCATGTTGAAAGGGCCACTATATGTTAAACAATTAGGAAAAAATATATCAACAAACTAATTAAATAATGTACATGTAATTTGAGCTAAAAATCATATTGAACACACATTCAAAATACATTATTTAAAGACACATTCAATTTAACATTAAAAAATGCACAACATGAATTTAGTTTAATTTATATCATAGAAAATACAAACAATTTTTCTCCCCTAACATACATTAAATTATATAATTAAAGTTGTGTACCCAATGTGACACTCAATGAAATAATAAAAACATATGAATCCCAACTTCCCTTCCTGAGCTAATACTATTAATCTTCCCCCTTAATCCCACATTTTTGCTAATAAGGTCCTAAAGAATGTGATCTCATGTAGCAATTGCAATCCACACAAGCTAAAATATCTCTTTTGGAACTAAATTTTAGAATTTTTGTGAACTCTTAAAGACATCATCCAACAATTCTTTTAAAAAAAATATTAAAAATTACCTATCAATTGATAGGTCATGGACGAAAATTAAAACAAACATTTTTTTATCACACCTAGTAAACTCACTTAAATGATATTCTCCAATTGGATGACTATGGCTCCATGAATTTGTGTCAGGTAGTTGGGATCCTATATTCCACCATGTATCTACTTGATTTTGTATTCTATTTTCATGTGTTCTTAATTATCACATGTATTTTTTCAATCCAAAGAGTTACTTGGAACCTATATCATGTTATTTATTATACATAACAAGAACTTGTTTGAATGATGTCACATGTATTCAAGAATTGTGATAATTATTAATTATACCTACTTAATTATAGGTCCTAAGAGGAGTAATGTATGGAACCACATAAAATTTGGAGAGAACTATCTTAAAATGTATAAAAATGACAATGTTGTGCATGTTACTAGTGAATTTACACACTAAAACTAGATAGTGTAGGTAACTCCTAAGGTTAACCAATGAGAAAAACATTTAAGTTTTGAGTTGGTGTCCATCATTATCACAATAATCTATATTATAGGTGTTTAATGTGTTATAGATCGTGTCGTAATTTATTCTATACATTTGGTATATAAAGATGTCTAATATGATTTGAGTATAAACAAAACTAGTCAAGATCGGGAATCCTACAATTTAAATTATTGCTTATGTTTTCACTAAGAGCATAAATTCTTGTTAAGAACACTTATGTGATTAGAAAGGAAAGCAATGCCATTGAAGAGGATTATAATAATGTAGTTTTGAGATAAGGGATTTTTTGGAGGGGACTCTTCTTATGTCATGAGACACTAAGAACTATTGAGAATTAAATGTATCTATATAACTTTAGTAGATTTTTTTTGCACTTTGGATTTTTTTCTTGTGTCGTGTTGTTTGCACATTTGAAACTCAATTTTAATTTATTTTCATTTTAAGTGATAGTTCCAATTGCTATAACCAAGTTTTCTCCATACATTAGCTACAAAATATAGGGATTTAACTCCTACAAATCTTGCCTTCATTTATTGGAATGTATCCTCTTCAATATTGACAGTGAGCTTATCTATGCATATCTTAATATTGACAAGCTTGGTGAAATTGAAGAAGTTATATTGACATCAAATGTTGCTAATCTTCAAAGTGAGGGAGATTGTCTAGCTGATTAAGCTCTTTACGATGCTACTAAAGCATATTTTGGTGAAGATGGAAATATGTATTCAGTACCTTAACAAAAATAATTTGAATCAAATCTCTAACACTTTATAGGTCTACAACATACAAATAAATTTTTTGGTGATCCTTGCTACTACCTCAAGGAATGGAAAGAATATTGTATCCATTCATGGACATTCTCATGCTATCACAAGAACAAGTGGAATGTCAGTGGCACACTCTGAGTAAATTTTTCCATATGCATCATCATTGTTATCAATTATACAGTTTCATGAATGGAATCATTGGGTTCCTACTATTGAAAACATCAAAGCATGAGAGGTTGGTTTTGTAGAGCAAGTTGTGGCCTTTATGCCATGTGCACACTATCATTTAACTATTTTTCATTGTTGTTGTTATGATTTTATTGAAAAAATTGATGGAGTTAGATGCAGAAGAGAAGGTATTTCCCTAGCACAAAAAATGGTGTTCAGTTTACAAAGAGATTAATAGGATAGCCAAAGAGTCTAACTGTGATCAAGATCTAGTGCATTTTGTGAGTGAAATACTCAAATCCATACAACAATAGAAAGTTAATTAGATTTGAGATAAGTATTTTGGTCTAGTCTAGACCCTAAAGAATTAAATGATTGTATTAGTGATCTATATTGAAGAATATTTCATGAATATGAGGATATTTATGACCCTAACAAAATAATTTTTGCGAAGATAAATTTGAAAAATTTCATGCTACAATATGGTGGAAGGAAACTTGGGTTGAGCATAATATGAATGGTAAGCCTAAAATTTGAAAATGGGATAAAAATAATTTTAAATTTAATTTTATCCTTGAAAATTATCAATTTTAGGGTTTAGAGTTTTAGTTTTTAGGTTTAGGTTTTGTGGTTTAGGGTTTAGCATTTTAGTTTAAATTAGGTATAAATTTTGTGGTTTACAGTTTATGATTTAGGGTTTTTGGTTTATGTAAATGAATTTGTTTGCTAATAGAATTTAAAAATCCTAGAATGAACAACCTAATTACAACTATTTTAAACAAACCCTAAACCATAATTACAACTAAAAAATGCAAAAAAACAACTTGGAGGTCGTTGAGGTGAAATATGTCGAAGGGAGGATGTGGCAGCCACAATTTGGGGGTGTACATGGCTCCAAAAATGTGTACCTTTTTTCCTTTGTTGCTCTCTTTCACCTCAGAAAGTTCGCAAGTGAAAATGAGGCGATACTCGGTATTTTAAAAAATAAATACCTTTCCGAAATGGGTACACGTTTTAAAATGGGTACCCATTTCATAATGCGTACCCAATTTTTAGTGGGTACACAAAGCATAATGGGCACCCATTCAGATTTAGGCTCAAGTACCTGTTCCTAAGTGGGTACCCATTTTTTTGAAAATGGGTACGCATTTTGTGCAGCTTTTTTTTTAGTCGAAACTTCACCTCTTTGTGGCCCCAACTTCTTGCTTTTAGCCTATTGAAAAGAGACTTTCTATCATCTATATTTTTTCCCTATGATCAATAGAACTATTTTTATGCCTCTTTCATATATTTTTACACTATATTATTGAGAAATCTAGACTTTCAGCTTTTGAATTATGATTTCAATTCTATTTCTTCACCTTTATAGAATATTTTATGAGTATTGTACAAATATGTTAGTTGTTTGATATTATTTTGCACATATAAAATTGGTACAGAAGTTCTTCAAACTCATTTTGGTGCATCACCACACATCTATTTTACTTAAAATTTATTTGTTTCTCGGTTTCTCATGATGAAGAAAAAATAGTATAGAATAGTTTTTCATAGAGAATGCTAGTAGATAGGGAACCAACCATTCCTTTGGAGGTTGATCTCAAGTTTCAAGTCCCACAAATTGAGAGATCATTCAATGTTTCATTGAATAGTTGAGTTGATTTATCAACAAGGGTGCATATTCCAAGTGATATTAGTTGTAAATGGAAAAGATTTATTAGATGGTATTAAATAATTTAATTAAAAATAATACACTTCCCAAAGGATTGGTCAATTTGGAGAAAGAATTTGATAGTACTAATAGGTCTAAACCAAGATCTTAGCCCATAAATAAAAATGCATTTAAGAAATTAAACCATACTATTTTTAATATGTTCACCAACTTATTAAGGTAATACAAAACAATGTTCACTTGGTCTTATGATGCATTTAAGGCCTATAGGGAAGATATATTTTAGTATGAAATACCATTCAAACCAAATGCAAAGTTATTTAAGCAGAAGAAAAGACCCATAACTCTAATATTAGGACCAAAGATGTAGCCGCAATTAACCAAACTCAAATATGGATGAATAATCAAATCAATTACGCATTCCACTTGGGTGTTGAACTTAATCCTTATAAAAATAAGAATGGGGACATAATATAGTGTATTGATTTTATAAACCTAAATATCTCATCTCTTAAGGACAATTATCCTCTACCCAACATGGAATTTATGTTATATAAAATTACCATATGTGAAATTTTGTCAATGATAGATGAGTTTTTTTTGGGTATAATCAAAGTAAGATCAAAGAGGTTGAATAGTATGAAACCATATTTGCCACCCCATGGTGTACTTGTGTTTGTGCAAGAATGTCATTATGACTATCATAAAGCATCTTTGAATGATTTAAATAAGATAAGTGGTTTCCAAAGTTGGAAGGATAACTATGACAGGGTATGATATATTATTATAGGGATTTATTTGCAATTAGGGGTTAGAATTCAACTAGGGGGTTATATAAACCACTTTTGGATGGTATTATCTCATAGTTTTTTATTCCCCTTTGGTGATTTCATGCATTGGTTTCTCTAATTACTAGGTTCTTGGTTGGATTTTGTAAGTGTATTTATTACGTATAGTTTATGTTATCAATATTACTCCATTTCCAAGTGTTGTCTCCTATTAAGGATTTGTGCTTGGAATGTATAGTAACTAATATTATTGTTAATTAATACATTGGTTTAAAATTTGGAGACAATATATTTAGGACTAAAATATATGATGAATCTAACATCTAAGAGGATCCTAGACTTATTTGTGATATTGCAATGCCCAAGGTTGAGAGCAATCACCTCTTTATTAAAAAATCCATAAAACTCCAATAACTATGAGTGCCTCTTCCTAACCTACACACCAATTTTTCAACATCAAAATATATAGAAAATAGGTGCACTCTAATCATTTTGTCATTTTCTTTATCAATATCCACTTTATGCTCTTTTTCCCTTATTTTACTGTTCTTAGCCTATCTTGTCTCTTATATTCGATAATATAGATCAAATTAGAGTAGATTATGGTACTTTCGTTTTGGTACTTTGTCTCCCTTTATTTGACTTATGTTAAGTAAAAAAATATAGTTTTTCTTAGGATAAAAAACTTAGGGGAACCAAAAAATATTTCTTTCGAGCATTAATTGTAGCTATTCACTCAAGTTAAATATTATTATAATAATATAATAAATAAACAAAAGAATTTTCCTCACATTATTGATACAATAGTCATGATGCAGGGGCATTGTGTCCATGATATTTTGTTTTACATTTTTGGTTTTTGTTTTGTCTTTTGGCTTGTCTCTTTGTGACAAGTGGCAGTGAACATACTTGTTTACTTATCGATCTTTCTTTGTTTTGGAGGGGACGGGAGGTCAGTTAGAGGCATTGCCTCATTTTGTGTGTGACTAGATGGGCATTGAGGGGAATCAGCTATTGAAAAACAGAATTGAACCAAGAAACTCCTCTCTCTTTGTGTCAAAGATTGAGAATCATAAAGGGCGGCTAACTATGAAAACGAAAGAAGTGAGAGATAGATTGATGGAGGCTGTGGCCTGAGCAGAAGGTGTTGCTAGTAAAGAATCAAATGGGTTTGGCTGAAGATTGAACATCGTGGTGATGGGAGATGAACTTAGGATCTTTTGTATCCCTTTTGACAATGTTTGTAAACTTGTCTCCTGTAGATTGGAATAAAGAAAGAAGTTTTGATTACTATGATTCTGTTTGATCATAATCACTTTGTTCCTAGTTCTTTCAATATTGCATAGTTGATTGAATGTTCTGTGGTTGAATAACCCATCGCCCTTGTCTTCGAAGCATACTAAAACTTGGAAATTTAGTTCATTACTTTCTATTTCATGAAGTGCAAGTTTTACAAACCATTAATTGGTTGTATAGTTTTATTATTGGCAATAACGTAGGAAAGTGGGGTTTGGTTCAGTCACCCTGGGGCATGAAGCGGTTGTTTGATTGCACATCTCCTGTAGGCATTATCTTTGGTATTGATCATTGTGCAACTCTCCATATTTTTGAGATTACAACGTCTGGGTAATTAGCAGTTTGTTATTATATTGTGTTATCAGAGTGTACGTATGAGAGGGTGCCTCAGTATGATGCACTGTCCCATATTTTTGTAGACATCTTGCTTAGTAAATGGTAATCGCATAGATTCTTGTCTTTGAAATATTACAAATCCTTTACAAGTAACAGTTTTCCACCATTTTTGGTATCAGAGTCCGAAGATTTGGGGTTGTTGAGGAGTGAGCAGAATGCCACCGAGAATGATGAGAGGCAGAGGTGCTCGAGGAAGAGGTGAAAGAGGTGAAAGAGAACATGATGATAGAGTCCTCGAATTGTTGCAAAACTTGATGGATGTCATGGAGAGGGCACAACGAAGAGGAACCCCAGTAGATGATGCTAGTGATGTTGAAGAGGAAGAGCGATCACAAGAAAATGATGAGGAAGACCAAGAGGAACCTAAAGGAGTGGAAGAAAAATTGATCAGAATTGTGATGAATGTGGGATCTAAGCCAAAAATTGAAGTCCCTACATACTCTAGAATTCTAAACAGAGAAGAACTTATAGATTGGATTAATGACCTAGATAAGTATTTTGAGTGTGAGGGAGTTGTAGAGGAAAGAAAAGTGAAATTCTCCTACACAAGGCTTAAGGGCCACACTACTATGTGGTGGGACTATGTTCAATCTGAGACACGGAAGAAGAACAAGGAAAGGATTACCTCATGGGATCAAATGGTTGCTAAGTTGAAGAAGTTTCTTTCGACAGATTATCAAACTAGTCTTTTCAGAAGATTACAGAATCTGAAGTAGAAAGATGTGTCAATCAAGGAATACACGGAAGAGTTCTACAAGTTGGTGATTCAATCAGGCCATAGCGAAGAGGATTTAGAAAAGGTGGCAAGGTATTTGAATGGGTTGAGGTATAGTTTGCAGGATGAGTTGAGTTTAGTGTCACCAAGAACTTTGAAGGAAGCCTACTAGTTTGCCATTAAGGCAGAGGAGAAGTTGATGAAGAGGAAAAATCAGCAAGGCCAAGGTAAAGGATGAAGCTATAAAAGAAAAGGACAACAACACCATCAAGATGGAGAGGCAAGTAGTTCCAGAGGGCAATCCAAGTTAGAATGAGGAGGTTATCGGGATAAAGGAGAAATAACTATTAGAAGCGATGGTTATTAGGGAAAAGGCAGAGTTTTTGCAGGTAAATATTTTAAGTGTAATCAATATGTGGGTCACAAGAGTTGGGAGTGTCCAAGATCTGCCCAAGGAGGTTACATGAGGTCGGAATGGAGGAATCAGGTGGTGCAAGCAAATCAAGAGAGTGCAAGATCAATTTCTCCAAGAAAGGAATAACTTGAGTCAGGAGAATCTCTTCTGTTTAAAAGAGTGTTGTTGAAACCGCCAAAGGAGAGTCATGAACTAGTACAACGAAAGGCTCTATTCAAAACGAAGTGCAAAGATGAAAGTAAGTACTGCAAATTAATTATTGAAATTGGTAGTACAAATAATTTAGTGGTTGTAGAAATGGTGGATAAGCTAGGATTTAAAAGAACTAAACACCCTACTCCTTATAAAGTTTCTTAGTTTCAGAAAGGGCATCAATTGTTGGTAGATGAACAGGTTTTAGTAGAATTTCAAATTGGCAGTTATAAGGATAGTGTGATTTGTGACATCATACCTATGGATGTGTGTCATGTATTTCCTGGAAGACCTTGTTAGTTTGATTGGAAGGTTGTACATGAAGGGATGAGTAACACATATATTTTTGAAAAAAGGACGGAATTAAGCATACTTTGTAGCTTATGTGTGAAGAAGATGAGGATAGCGGTAGTATTAGCAGCCGTAGTAAGGTGATGTTGGTAAGAAGATAAGAGTTTATAAATGACGAAGAGCCAAAGGAAGTTGGGGCAATCGTTGTTATTCTGAAGGATGCAGAGATACATGAGAGTTTGGAACCACAGTTCCAAGAGGAATACATGGGCATGAATCTGCATGGACAAAGTGTAGAGATAACAAACAAACAGGTGGAAGATGACTTGGTTCTCCAAATTGAGGCCATTGAGAGAGAATGGCTTGAATTGACAAGAGGTGAGACAAATAGTGTAGCTGTCAATGGTGAGGTATGAACTCGGTTTTCAAAGCCATTGGATACAATTTAAATCGATTTTGATGTGTATGCAATTATTGCAATGGAGAGGTAAATGCAAAACAAATGGGAAAGGTGTAGCAAAGAGAGGTTAACTGGAGAGTGGGCGAAGTATATTGGAGGTGATGAGATGGGTTGTGGAAAATGTATTAGTCCAGTGGTTTGGGAACATTTGCATCCAACCAATGGAATGAATATGAAGAGTGTATGGAGAAATTCAATATATGGAGGTCTGACCAAATGTTGGCATAATAGGATGAAGTAATGGTATTGTTCATCAGCCTTAAGGGGTAGGTTGCAAGTGCATAGCGCTTGGAAGGGTAGTCCTACTACCCAACTCCCTTTGTGAGCTACGCTCACAAACAACTCCCCTGGGAGCTTGATGGAGGGGAATCGTGTCCATGATATTTTCTTTTGCATTTTTGGTTTTTGTTTTGTCTTTTGGCTTGTCTCTTTATGATAGGTGGCAGCGAACAGACTTGTTTACTTATCGATCTTTCTTTGTTTTGGAGGGGAGGTCAGTTAGAGGCATCGCCCCATTTTGTGTGTGACTGGATGGGCATTGAGGGGAATCAATTATTGAAAAACAAAATTGAACCAAGAAACTCCTCTCTCTTGGCGTCAGAGATTGAGAATCATAAGGGGCGGTTAACTGTGAAAATGAAAGAAGTGAGAGATAGATCAATGGAGGTTGTGGCCTGAGTAGAAGGTGTTGCTAGTAAAGAATCGAATGGGTTTGGCTGAAGATTGACCACCGTGGTGATGGGAGATGAACTTAGGATCTTTTGTATCCCTTTTGACAATGTTTGTAAACTTGTCTCTTGTAGATTGGAATAAAGAAAGAAGTTTTGATTGCTATGATTCGGTTTGATCATAATCGCTTCGTTCCCAGTCCTTTCAATATTGCATATCTGATTGAATGTTCTGTGGTTGAATGACTTTTTGCCCTTGTCTTTGAAGCATACTGAAACTTGGAAATTTAGTTCTTCATTACTTTCTATTTTTTGAAGTGCATAGTTTTACAAACCACTAGTTGGTTGTATAGTTTTATTATTGGCAATAACATAGGAAAGTGGATTTTGGTTCAATCACCCTGGGGCATGAAACAGTTGTTTGATTGTACATCTTTTATAGGTGTTATCTCTGGTATTGACCATTATGCAATTCTCCATATTGTTGAGATTATAGTGTCTGGGTATTTAGCAGTTTGCTATTATATTGTGTTATCAGAGTGTATGTGTGAGAGGATTCCTCAGTATGATGCACTGTCCCATCTTTCTGCAGACATCTTAATTAGTAATCGGTAATCGCATAGACTCTTGTCTTTGAAATATTGCAAATCTTTTATAAATAATAGTTTTCCACCAAGTAAATACCTCTTTTGATAATGCTAGGCATGGTATTATTCATGATGCCAATGGAAATAGAAATTGGAACCCATAATTGAGACTCGCAGACTAATATTAAAGTATCCAAATAAGAAAAGGTTCCCTATAAAAAATTGTTTTTAAAAATAAATTTATACCTAGTGGAAAGATTGTGGACCCACTTGTGATTATTGCTAATATATTGAAAAAAAAATTCTAGTGTCAATGGAATTAAAAATTATACTAATAGGAGATTGATGAACTAGAAAAATATGAAATCCATACTCAAGTAAAAAATGATCAAACATTGTCTCGAGAGACAATTAAATACATCCCTAATATTAATGCGATTGCAATATCTAATTCTACTTTATTTCCAAATTACATTACGTGATAAGTCTTATGTTTTGATCTAATTAAAACTACAAGCACCAATAGTAAAGTTACTTAAAATTCTTGAGCATAGAATTAGGAAGTTAAATTATTTGAACAATATTCTTATGCAAAGAGGATAGTCTAATGAGTGTCCAACAATCTCCCAAAGTGTAATAAAATCAAAGTAAGCCCTTGGTACACTCGTAGGTATATAAGTGGTTAGAATCCAAATTATTGTAGACCTGTTTTATACTTCTATATTGATAAAGGGATGGCTTGTGCATAATTGTATGATTGGTTCAATTGCATCCAATACTGTCATGTCCCTTGAATCATGAATTAATTGGGTTTGAATATCTCTAGGTATTTTGGTAAGTGTAATTCCATGGAATCTAGAAAGGTGCATGTAATTGGCATTTTCAAATTCTATAAGTGATGACTTGTGGACTATGTTCTTCAAGATCATGTTTAAAGGAGCTATCAAGTGTTGGTTTTTTTCTCATATATCATTATGGTAAGAGCTTCAAGTTTTCATTTAATTTGATATTTCAATATACTAACAATGTTTCAAAGTATTAAACATTGTTGTTAGGCTTAAATGATTCTCTTAAAATGGGATAAATTTTATAAAATTATTTGATGACTTAAAATTAGTATTTTCTAAGATCAGTATGCAATCACTCTCTAAGGTGATAAGTAAAGTACTCTCAAGGTGAGGAGTAATGTAATCTCTAAGGTAAGGAGTAAATTACTCAATGAAGGTATGCCCAAGCATAACAAATTAAGTAAGAAGTATGATTCATATCAAACCATTGTAAGCCTTATGTATTAACTTTTATCAAACTATATTAATTAGGAAAATATCATCATATACATGCTCATAATGTCAAATTAAAAATGACTTAACATGTAAAGGTGGATCACTACTTCCACTAAAGTCATCAATAATTATGTTTTTCCTGAGAGCATACATAACAAAGTATAGTGCGTTGTGAAATAATGAATCATCAACAACATTATGTGAAGGAGAGGACAAAGAATTTTCATCAATTAAGTAAATACAATAACATCCTCACTAAATAAATTTTTATTACATTATGAATTTAAGGATATAGAGGGGGTACTCTTATTGATTATATGAGGCATATCATTATTATTAAGTCTATTAAAATTATGGATATATGAGAAAGAAGGATCATCATTACTAGATGTATAACCATAATGGCTCTCATGAGTAAATGAAGCAAAATTCTCCAATGTATAAGAAATATGAAAAAATATAGAAAATATTAAAATTTAGCATCATGTTGAACCAATGTATCCTTAGGAAATGGATCACCCTGCCTTTGATAAAAATATATGATGTATGTAAAGAACGGGGGGTTTGATGCAACAATTTATTAAAAAATCTTAAGATCCTTGAGTTTTGTAGGATAATAGACCAAGAACAATGGTAGAGGGGGATCTATTGTTATTTTACAATGAATGGCATAATTGTTTTTTGAATTTAAACTAAACATAGATAAAAATGAAATATTATATCAAAAATTATAAATGAAAAGAAGGTCCAAAAACCCTAAAGGATTCAAAGATTGGGGTTCACTAAAATATGAGGAAATGAATAAACCCTACAAATATTGATTTAATCAATATAACTCAATCCTTAGATAAATTAAGTTGAGAATGATAACCAAGTAATCTAACATTGAAATAAATTAAATCGAACTTGGATGGACAGGGATTAACTTTAAATTGACACAATGAAGTTTGACAATTCAAATGTTGTGACAAAGAGATGCTATCTAAAATATAGAATTGAGTATGGTAAAAAATACTTAGGGTGTATGAGATTTTGGATTTTTAGAGGTTATGAAACAATCATGTTTCTATCTTAGGTGGCATGAATGTATCAATATGTAATTTTAACTTCAATACCTTTAATGAATGTTTACCTAAGTAATAGTTAAGTTAGGAAAACTTAGTGGTGATAAGAACCACCGTGAGAGTCTACTAAGTATAGATGGAAATATGGAACTTCTTTTATGGTAATCTAGCTCTAGAATTGATTCAACATAAAAATAAAGATTTTTTTTAATATTGATGTCTTGATAAGACAAATATATGTGTTATTGAATCTATGAATAATAATTTATAATGTTTTTTAATAATTATCTTCAATAAGGTTTTATTGTGTATTTTGATTCATATTTTATTATAAAAATGAGTTATCATCAAGATTTAATCAACATATCAAGGAGATTGTGGCATCATGTGGGTTTTTGAGCTAACATTTGTGATATAGGGTTTTGATTCAAGCAAGAAATTCAAGTCAAGCTCTATCAAGCATTCATTGGATTCAAGATCTACATTCAAGCTATCCATCTCACACAAGTTTGTAGACTTCATAGCAAGGGTTTGGTGAGTTGCAACATAGTGTTTTGTTCATTCATCATTTCCCTCCATTTCTATTCAAGGTTTAATTACCAACAAAGGGGTTTGACCAAGGCAAACCCCCATTTACTAACAATCAACAAGTTTTTCTCCTCTTGTGTGTTTGTGATTGCAGATTTAGGTTGAAGACTTGAAGATCATTTGGAGTGCAAAGTTGCATCACAAAGTTGTCATCTTCACAGAAACTCACCTACAGGCTAGATTCGAAAGATTCAGAACCTGGGATTTGAGAAGAAGGAAGTGCAGACCTTGGACCTCAAGACCACATTCGAAGATTTTAGAAAATCGTAATGGGACTAAGCTGCCACCTAGGGTGTCTTAGTCCTCCTTAGGTCATTTTTCATAAATTCTTTCAGATCCGATTCTGACATCCGAAGATTTTGCATTTGCCTCGAAAAACATCAACAGGACTAAGACAATAGTAAGGGCATCTTAGTCCTCCATAGCACTTTTTGATAGCTTCTTTACACTTATAGAACCTTCCTTGCATTTCCAAAACTTCCAGATACACATACCCTAACTTGTTACATAATTTCATCATTTGCATCATTCATTTAGCTTGCATTACTAGGTTTTGTGAGTTGAATACTTATTTATATTTTCCAAGATTTTGCTTGGTGGTGAACCCCTCAAAGCTTAAAATAACCCTTCCTAGGCCTTCCCAATTGAGAATTAACTCACCTTCGAGGTTGATAGTCAATCCAATTTGGGATCCTAGGACCATATCGAATTAACTAAGGAAGATAGGTGAACACACACATTCCCCATTTTCTCTTCGGTTCAATTACAATTATATTGACAAGTGGGATGTACGTGGAAGTGTGTTTATATATATGCACATACATGTCAATGGGATCTAATGACACGCATATGAATATGTATAGATGTACCACACGTAAACATTTATCAATATGATGGTAATCATGAATGACTATATGTGAATTGGATGTGAACATATATATATGTGTATAGTATATACATGTATCCATATGTATATGTATATCAATACATGTGTACATTGACGAATGGACACACTCATATGGATTCATCGATATAGATATACCTACACATGTGTGTACATAGAGGTATATATATATATATATATGCACACATTTAATATAATGTGTTTATTATACTATCTTGGCTATACTCGTATATATATATATATATATATGCTTACATTATAAAATCATGATATATATAAATATACATATATATATAAATACATGTTAGTATTTAAATATATATGTATGTATATATATAATATATATGTATTAAACATATTATATATGATTTTTGAGACTGACTATCTCTTATTCATTGAAGTTGATTTATAAGGCTATTTTATAGTCGATAGAGACTATGAAATAGAGGTCAATATTGACTATGTCAGTGGAGGCCGATTTAATAGCTTATAACTGTTAATACAAACCGATTTTCATATGGAATGACATGCGATTTAAGTTGTTGCATTACATTTGATATTGTTGGCCAATATATGCTTGACTTGGTCGACACCTTTAGTTAATACCATGCTTGACTTTGTCCAATGTAATAAACTATTTAAGTCAATTCATTCACCAGATGGGCCGATGGAAACCTACTGTTAATATAATAGAAGTTGATTGAGTTCAGCTACACCAAATGTGAAGAAAATATAATAGGAATTGGCACCACCTTTGAGTTTGATTTACTATAGATGTCTTCTCATTGTAAGGATTTGATTTATGCATATGCTAATTGAATTAGTCTTCTAAATGTTGTCACAAAACAAGTCGGCCTATAGGTGAGTAAGTTGAGTATTAAATTTAAAATTTACCACCTTTTAGCTAAGTAGCTTTGGATGGAGATTGTTGTCATTTTGCATGCCTAAACTGTAGGCAATGAGGTTGCTTGATTTCTCTATAAATAGAGGAACTATTTTACTTCAGAGGGATGCATTCCTTCAAGAGATTACACATCTTTTACAATTCATAATTCAGTTTTTACCCAGCCATACATTGCTTTGCATAGAGAGGGTGAAAGGAAGTAAGTTCATATAGTTGTGAGGAGATTATATTTTGAGAGAAGCTATCAACAAGTGAGATAGAGAATTGAGATATTATTGAGAAACTGATTATCAAACTATTTGTTGTTGGAGAGGGTTGCATTGTTGTCTTTATTTTGGATAAGTGATAACAAGCATGAGAATCCCTTCTTTTTTATTTTACTTTCAATGATGTGTCTTGCATGCATGGTTGAGATGTCTTTTCTAGTATATGCATTAGAGAATTTAGATTACTTTGAAAAGGAAAGTGAAGCTATCATATATTTTATTTTCATAATTTGTTTTTATGTACTCCATAGTAGGAGATGGGTGTTTATCATAGGTATTATATACTAGGTATGATTGAACATGATATGCACATATGGTGCATATAGCCAAGTTATTGATTTAACTAGGAAAGCTTGTGTTTACTCTTAGGAGAGATAATCCAATATGGGAGGGAGTTTAAGTACTTACATGTAAGTAGGATTATCCAAGTATATAGGTTATTTTTGGAATGATGGACTATCCATAGAAGTTAATACCTAACTTGTGTACTTACTAGTTAAGTAGGTTTATTCTAAGTAGATTAATATGGTTATAGGTTATCTGGGATGATGGACTATCCATTGAAGGAAATACCTATGTGTAAATTAAGATAGCCTTAAGTCAAATCGGCCATGAGTAGTGTATGTGATAGATGACTTCATTCGAAGTACTAAATGAGAACAATTTGGCCAAAGTAGTGTGAATGTACAAGACTCCACTTTAGTTGTGTAACTACCAAGGCTACACTGCCAGTTCACCATGATCCAGTATTACATACTAGACAGAGATTGTAGGGTTACAAGTTCTAGCTATGTAGGACACAACACTATGCTCAATTGGTTTTCATTATTGATTACTCTACCAATATCTTCGTCGAAGGGAAGAGCCATCTATCGAATGATAGATGTGCAGGGGACTGCATTATGAGTCTGTGGTTGGCGGAAAAGCAGTTGAGTGATGCTTCTCCTCCATAGCAGGTGATAGAAGAACCAAGATTTGAAAGGAAGGATCGTGGATCATCTTACAATTATTTGTTCTAAAGCTCTTTAAGCTATGTATGTAATTGTATGCTTTCTTGCATTGATGTATTTTAAGAAACGAGAAGGAATTCATGTTGTATGTGTTATGCATTTTGATTGGAAATTATCAATAAATAAAAGAATTTTCTTTATTACAATGACTTGTTACTTTATTTATTTACTTGTTTGGTGAAAAATTATAAATTTTTAATTCATAGAAAGGTTAGTACGTTACAAGTAGTATCAAAGCTACAAAGTTTAGCTCTGGAACCTATGAGCTCATCATTCTTTCCATCCAACATTATCTAATATTGTGAGTTCCTGTGCCAGGATGGTGTGTCTCATATTAACGACTCGAAAGTTAGTAATAAAAAATGAGCATTACCTGAAGGCCAAGAAGGAAATGGAAGCCATCGTTAGAACAATAAAGGGAACCAACTATGATAATGCTACTTGGTTAAGTGACACTGAAACCTTTAGTCACGCACTTCCTCGGATCAGTGATGTGAAGAGAAGAATGAAGATGGAGGCTATGTATAATTACTTAGCAACCATCTCACTAGAAAATTTTGAGTTTGTTGGACTCAAGGCAACACTAAGAGGGGGGGGTGAATTAGTGTTGAACAATATTTAAACTTTATCCATTCAAAACATGAAACCATTCCATCATAGTATTAAGGAAAAGATGTATGCATTGAAAGTAAACATCCATAACATCATGACACACAAATTTTTGCATGGAAATCTTGTTAGGGGAAAAACCATGGTGGAGATTAATCCACAATTTGAGTACTCAAAATATAGTGTTTACAAAAGGAATGCACTTGCATTCAACCACGCTACCTAGAGCTCACTGCTCAAAAGAGAAAGGCTTACTGCCTACAAAATTCAGATTAAAACCATCTGAAGGGTGAATTGAGATGATAGCATCTAACCATGTCAGGTAACAGTTCCGGTGAAGCTCACGAATCTTATTTTGGATCTGCTTTCTAACTTTCCACTTCGCTCTGCCTTGCTCTGCTCTTTATTGCTCTTCGCATCACTTATGATCAAATTTTCATTACTGCACTGCTAGGACTCGCAATTCGTACTTCTTAATATTTTTACACTACATATGCATTCTTAAGTGATAAAAACAATCTCTTATATATATCCGCAATCAAAGACTAATTCATCCAACAGTCGGCTTCATAGGGTATTAAGTTATTTTAACTTGTCGGCCAGATCCACCACAAAATCTTTATGCACATCCTCCAAAGTTAGTTAAGACAAAGAGAGGACCCAAATAACACTTAATCCAACATTGAGACTTATAATTAATTCCATCTTATACATCTACAAATTCCATCTTTGTCGGGTCGGCCTTCTAGCATAGATAATTAACAAATTAGTGCATCATACCTCCTAGATCGCTTACCAGTGAGTGCGCATCAAAACTAAGATACTACAAGCCTCTATAGACCTTCCTCAGAGATTCATAACCCAAAATATTTGTTCGATGGGATGACTAGATCAAATTTTATGCCTTTAACCAGATCCCCTATTCTTTACTTTGTTCTACCGATAGGAACCAAAATAGTGTTACTTATTCAGATGCAAGACTTGAGTTGTATGACTTGGGTTGCCATCAATGACAACACCTACAAGACAAACTCCTTAGCCATATGCTAACAGAGTCAATACCACTTTTTAGGGATATGCCTTCAGAAGAAAATGTTAGTTTGGCATTCAAATTTAGGGATCCTAGAGTTCTACCATTGGATGAAGTAATAGTAATTTCTTCAAGTAACGAGTTCGAGGGATATGTATCACAAACAACTCCAGATGATAAATGCTCTCATGAACAAATATTTGTGAAAAGGGTAGACTACATTGTTGATGAACACCATATTGGCATTGCCTCTCAAAACTATGTATCGAATGATAAATCTGATAGTTATTATCCTTTTTGGGATAGGTACAAACAAATGAGAGATGAACAAAAAGATAGGGAACAATTATCTTATTTTGTAAGTTATACTACTTTAAGTTATGTGTCTGAGATTGAATCTGAAGGATACTCTCCACTCGACTATCTAATTAGTCACTCCATGTAATCGAAAGGATATTGCAATCCTCAAGCAATGAATAAAATTATATGTTTATAAATAAAAAGTGTATACTTAATCTTATGTGGAGTTCTTGTGTACATGTGAATGTTTACTTCTATGTTTTCCATAAGATAATTGACAACATAATTTATCCTAACATGGATAAAACATTCAGGTAAAAACCAATCACATAAGGATGGTGAGGACGCAAACTGATCCCAGTGGAAGTCGGGTGCTTGGACAAGGAACCACTTGAGTAGAGGCTAGGCTTGACCAAATCTTGGAAAGGTTGGCTAACCTTGAACAAGAAAGAGTTAAGGATAGGATAGAAAAGGAAGTACCCGTTATGAACATGAGGGATAAAATTCTTCCCATGGGCATAATGAAACCCATAATCAGGTGAAGGAAAAATCACATATGCCATATGTGGAAAGGAATAAGAAGCTTGTAGCTTCCAAACTTTCTAGAGACATGAAGAAGGTTATTCCACCTAAGTTTAATGGAAGTGTTGGAGGTGATGAGGTTGAGGTGTGGTTTGTTCAAATGGAAAAAGTATTTTGAAATACGAAACTATGATGAGGTTACTAAATCCACATGGGGTGCATATCAATTAGCAAGGGAAGCCTCTAACTAGTGGATGAACAAGAATTTTGAACTTAATATCAACTCATGGAAGCTGACATGGGGAGAATTTATGGATATTTTTTACAAAATATGGTTACCACAACTATACTATGACCAAAAAATTTTGGATTTCCAAGGTTTGAGACAAGGTAACATGATAGTCAACGAATACTAGGAGAAGTTTACTTGACTTATGCGCTATGTTCCCATATATCATAAGGATGAGTGCTTTTGTATTAGAAAATTTATAATGGGACTCAATAGTCAAATTGGAGGAGAAGTGGATATGCATGCTCCAACAACAATGGATCTTGTATATGAGAAAGCAATTAAGTAGGAGCAAAATATTAGGGCTAATTCCACCCATCAAGAAAGAAAAGAGCAAAAGAAAGATGCGGAAGTTCCTAACAAGATAGTTCCTATGAAGAAGGAATCTATGCAAGATGCTCCAAGGAAAAAGCAGAAAATATTTTGCAATAATGGAAAATAGGTTAGGAGAGAGCGTAAAAGGAATGATTCTATTATGGGTAATACCAATAAGGCTAGTGATAATTTCAACAAGATTGGTGAAACCATGGGGAAAAGAGGATCGCCTACAAGATATTTTATATGCAGAGAGGATCACTATGCTAATGAGTTTGGTGGAACCTTTAAATTTTCCTGGTTCCACTTAATGAAAATTGAGGTTTAACCCTGTTGGTCATCATCCTAGGGTCTTGGTCTTGTGGAGTTTTCATGTTTGTGTCCTTTTTGGCTTCGGGTTTTCTATTTTATGTTGACTAGTAGAGTTAATTTCCGGTCATCTTATTAATCCTTCATGGTCCCAAGTCTCGTGAAGTACTAGCCTTTTCATTGTCCTACCCGCCAGGACTAGGTCATCTTCTAAAACAACCTTCGGTGCATGTTCTTATATTTTCTCCTTAGGTCAGGTTTTTGAATTCCGCATCGCCCATCACCTGTCTGTTTTCAAGTTTTGTCAAGAAACCCACGATGAGCGATGCCCTTCCTCCCTTGTATCGGCCACTTGCATGTCTCCATGTGTTTGTTTGTGTCCTTGAGGAAATAATGATCGATGAGCGATGCAGTCAACATTTTGACCCATTGCTCCCCTCTTAACTATCACGAGTTGTTTTGTACAGGATTTTGTTGAACCCACGACGAGCGATGGCTTGGTTGTATTCCATCGCTAGGGTGTGATGTTTCTTTGGATGGGGCTAGTTAACTTGGGGGCTAACGTGCGATGGGCGTTATGGTAGGGTTTGGTGCCAATGGAATACTTGTGGTCTTCATCACTGGCTCCACCATTGTCGCGTGTTTCCCGTTGCGGGCTGGGATGAAACCCACAACCGCCAATGGACTAGGTCCTTTCATCTCCATCTACTCGTTTTATCATGGGATAATACAATGCTAGTGGGTATCAAAGAGCGATCAATGATGCGGTTAGGTACCGACGGTAAGGATCCTTGCATGATTAAGGTCAATGGTTGATGTTTCATCGCTAGCTTCTTAGCCATCATTGGATGAAACATGTATGGCAAGGATGAATTGGCGATGAGTGATGTTTTCAAACTGTGGCTGGGATTTCCTCATGGTTGTTGGGTCGAGGGTGCGCATGGCAAGGATAGATAGCCTCAGGATAAGGTCGGTTACATGACAATTTTAAAGCAGTTCTTCGTTGTTTCTAAGTATGACCAGTAAAGCAAGTGGTGATCCTTAATGATCCTCATTGATTGAGCTTTAATCTACGGCGATCAACGGTTTAGATGCAGCATGCCAGTGATTGATTTTTTTTAGTCGCACAAGCGAACCAGAGTGGCCATTAATTGCAACATGCTAGGAATTTATCTATTTAACGAGGATCATCCTTCAGACTATTCACCATTCTGCTTTCAAATTTGTGCTTGTGGTTAATTATCACAGGTGTTGAGCAGTAATTGTTGTTGTGTGGTGAGTTCTTGCCAGGGTGGTGGGCTACTACCATGACGACTATGATTTTCCTGTTGCATCTTGGCAACCATTTTTGCGTCTTGTGTTGGTGCAGTTCATGTTGTTTTTATCTTGGGATCTCTTGGTGAGTGCTACCTATTTTTTGTGCATATATGACTTTTATTACTAACACGATGAGTCAGCCGACCCTTTCCTCCACACCACTACGCAGGTTGTGTCGTTTGATTTTATAGGAGCCACTGGCTTATAAACCTGAGCAGATAAATATGGTCGAAGAAGCACCTATCGTCTTGAGAGTGAAGAGGAGCGCTCAAAAGCGAGCAAGGAGGGTTGTTGTTGTTAGAGATAGTTATAATCTCCGACCATGAGCCTGTGCAGAGCAATTGGCCCAATGTGAGAAGAAGGAATCTGCATTGTTTGTGAAAGAATTAACGGGGATGGTGGCAGGCCCTGAGGTTTTCCCCAAAAAATCTAGTCCTTTGGTAGTGATAAGTGACAACTCTTCAGGAGAATATGAAGGGTTCGGCTCTAGCAATGGCCATTTCCTTGTTTCCCTTGTGCCTTATACCGATTCAGACGAAGAGGTAGTGGTTGCAACTCCACTCTCTATGAGGAGGCAGGTGAGGGTGTCCACCCAGCTAGTAACAAGGTTTGGTGATGCCCATGTGTCTTGATTGGTGGTGATGGGGTCCCAAGTCAATGATGTGGTTTCTGACAGGGGTGTTACAAGAGGTTTTTTTTTTTGTTGTTTGGCGTGATAGTGAGTTTTACTATTTTTGGCAAGTGTGGATTATGATGGCGACGCCTTTTGGAAGGCTTGTGTGGCATCTTCACACAACGATTTGGTGCCTCTTTTGTTCCTTTTGCTCTCCTGTAATACATGAATGAAATGATAATTGTTTTGGGATAAAGCCCCATGAGGCAAAATGGCCTCGAAATTACCACGAAATGTAACTGAAATGAACCCTTTGCTTGTTTCTCCCTCAGCTTATAAAAGGCATTTCAAGGTTCATATCAAGGAGGATAATATATTTTTGAGTCTAAAAATGGATTAGGTGTTGGTTGAATGTAAATGGAGTACATAATGTATATATGACATACTAGGGTTTTGTCTTGGGTTCGAATCTCGTACATGATGATCTTAGATTATTCTGCATAACTCGTTGATATTACGATGAATATGTAAAATCGGGATATCTGCTCTCCTGTGCGTGACTATTACAATATTATGAATGAGAAACCAAGTGTCTTATCATTTGTCTTTCAGTTCTTAATTGAATGTATGATTTATTTTCTTGTTTTAGCCTAAGGGGTTGATTAAAATACTTGAAAGGATTTGTAGGTTTGTAAGCAGTCACCTAGGATTTTGATAAGAATTATTGTTTTGGTGAATGTGAAATTTTCATAATGTAAGGCATTATGGGAAGAAGCCATTGATTTCATGATTTGTGCATTACTGACTATCGTGTGTTCGAATTTGTGTCCAATGGATGAAGCATTGGTGTGTTTTATGAATATCTATGTAATTTAGTAGGATGCCTGGTATACCTTGTCAAAGACTCGTAATGATGTTGAGATTAAATCAAATTTTGATCATTCTGAGATGCAAATCCGAAACGATGCCTTGCTCCTAGAAAATGCGAGGTTATTTGTGTAAAGCCAGCCAAGCTTTTGCTAAATAATCTTTATTTATGTGTAGAGGAACACATATGCATAGGATGTTCACTCATTTGGATAAATCTGTGTGAATTTGTTGGGAAATACCCTCCCTGGTCCCGCAGAGCCTAAAGTGTAGGGGTCAAGGGTGCAAACCCCCTTTACCCGTCCAGTTGGTCGTTCATCTATGAGACGCTTGACAATGAAGGATGGCTACCTTCTAGAGATATTTTAGGGTGTACTGGAAAAACAACACTAACATAATTGGCGACTCTGTTGGGGACACAATTCCACTCTCCATATGCAGATCTTGGAATCATAGAGTCAAATGGTGTAAGTAGTATGGATGAATCGTTCATACCTTAAATAATTCTTCATCTTGGTCAAGAATGGATTGCAACTTAACTCAAAAGGATTTGAAAGTGACTCCGCTGAGGAGTTAAACCTAGAACGTGTTGATGTAATAAGAAATTTTGCTTCATTTACTTCCTCTCAGTGGGAGGTGGTGACTCTAACTAAAGAACTTGACACGAGTGATGCTAAAGCTCCAAATACGTGTGCTAAAAGAAAAGCTAACTGAAGCAAGAAGGCCAAGTATTCGTGTATTACTATGTTAACGAATGATGAGAATTATTCTATTTTCAAAAGTGTAAATGATTTCCCAGTAAGTGAAAAGAGCATGAACTAAGGGAACTGGTAGTTAATTTTGCATGTTTCTAAATGAGGGTTGTGAAATTATATGTAGTTATAAAAGGAACATGTAAATCCTGATCTTAAGTAAGTAGAGCTTGGAATTTATTGTACGAAGAGCTTGGGGTTTTGTTTAAGTAAAAGATTTTGAATATCCCTAGGAGTGTATGTAACAAGACTTGATAGAAACAACAAGATGTCTAGTCAGGCCACACTTCCTGACAAGGATGTAAACAATGGGCCCCCCTTGTCCCATCAAGGAGGTTTCAATAGTGAAAGGTACAAAACTTTGGATTTCAGTAACATTTGTGGGTACCCAAATGCTGTACCATACAAGATCAGGAATAAGATACCAATATTTAAAGGTAAACATGCTGAGTCGACAAATCAACATTTGTAGGACTTTGTTGATGTGATGGGAGATTATGAGGTGACCTTTGAAGATGTAGTTATGAAAAAATTTATTCAGTCTTTGAAAGGAGATGCTAGAGATTGGTTGTCGTATTTACTTGTGTCTTTTATACACTCATGGAGAGAATTCAAATTGGTGTTCATGGAACAATTTGGAGAAAGGATTGATCTGGTCCTAGTTAGAAAACAAATTATGGACATGGAAAAGAATTAAGAGGAGTTGGTCCCTTCATTTAATCTTTGGTTTTCAAAGGTGATAAGGGAAATCCCAGCACACATAAGACCAAATGACACTGAATTTTTGGTTGTGTACTTGGGAGCATTTGATAGAAAAATGAGTTACTTGTTGAGAGATAAGGAACCTGCAACACTACAACAAGCATATCATATTGTCATAGACATTGAGAACAATTTGAAATACTCAATGATGAGGGAAGATTTCAATATTTGTGATGAGAAATTAAATACTTCCCATGATGCTACCATGATAGATGAGTCAGTCAATGGTGAGTTAGAACAAGAGAATGTAATTTGTGTTGTTTCTAGCCCATCAATAGCACCACAAGAAGGTTATAATGTGGTTGAAGGGGTTGGTGTCCCTATGTATGACATAGATTACCGAGTATCTGTAGTTCGGAGGTTGTGTGACATACAAAGGCATGAAGCGGAGTCCCTTGACCATCTTCTCTCAAGGTTCAATGATTCTTTGCTTGATGTACCTAAAAAAAATTAGGCCCAATGCCCTGACATGCATTGATTTGTTTTATGAATTATATCAACCTGGATTGAGTGCTCTACTAGAAGAGGTAAAGCCCCATGTCTTGAGCCAAGTCATTGATTGGATCAAGATCATTGAGAGGATTCAAAATGAACAGGCAGGACATATATCATACAGAGTGATGTCGAGGATACTCATTACTAGGAGGATCAGGAATTCTTATTGCTAGAACAAGATGATTTGTCTGAACATGAACAGTGTGTTGGTAATCTTGTTTGTCTGATGAATGATGTAGTTGTTGAGGTACCATACCAAGATGGTGAAGTGGTCCCTGATTTCCACCCTTGGGGTATTGTGAGAGACAAGCTGGAGCAAAAGAGGGTATCACTTCTTGGCTGAATTGACGATCATGACACACAAAGTAGTGGTTCCTCTGGTGACGAGATAAATTCAGACTACGGGTTTTTTGGATACAGATCATCTTATGTAGTGGAGATGGGGTTTCTAGCCTCTGATAGGGGACATGCTAGTGATCATGAGGGGATTCAAGTGGTTGAGGCTAGAGTTTTTTCATCGTATGATGAATTTTCAGAGTGTGGTTCCATAATTTTGACTATAAGTGATGAAGATGATCTTGATGAAGACTCTCAAGGTATGAGAGATTGTGACCCAAATACCCAACTAACAATGGTGGATGTAAGTAAAACGAGAATATGGTACAACCCCCTGTATGATGAATCTTCACCAATAGATGAAAATATAGGATTTGATTCTTATTGGTGTAGGGGTAATCCACTATTTGCCGCAAGCTTTGATGATTTCATAACATATATGCCTTGCAAAGTTATTGATGATAACATGAATGTGGTGGTTGAGGGTAAAGGCCAATGTGATATGAACGACTCACATTTTTCTATCGTGGCTTCTGATTTAGATTAGTTAATCCTTCAAATGGCAGATAGGCATAATGATCAAGATAATTTAGTATACGCCTATTGTGATGAGCAAAGATCTGGTGTGCATGCACTTGATCTGATATGTGATGGTGACCAGTACGATTGTGTGCTGGAATGTTTTGCAAACTCTCGTCAGCTTTTGGGCCTCATTACAAGTTTGTTCTTGCTGGATAATAACAATATTCACTTTGATTGTAAAAGGGATATCATTAGCAACGATTCATTTCCTTTTAACATTGAAAAAGTTGACTCCAGTGTGCACTGAGGCATAAATGAAGAATTTCAAAAATAATGTCCTAGACAGTCACCAGGCAAGATATGAATATTTTGTCTTACCATCTCAGTCAGATGGGATTTTGGTTTTTCAGGCTGACAAAATTAAGAACATCATGTAGGACAGGAGTGGAGATGCCAATTGGAGTAGTTTGAGTCACCTTGGCACGCCTGATCCACGGGTATGTCCACCGCAAAAACAACAGGAAAAGGTTTTTGATAGGGGTAAGAATTGAGTGTTCTTTTCCATTTGGTGGCAGGGGGCCATCAAACCACATCAAAGCAAGGAGAACTAAAAGCAATCTCGAGATCGAATTGTTTGTATTCAAATGGTCTGCTTCTACCGGAGATTCTGAGATCTTGTTATGCCTGCCAAAGGCATACATCCCCAGTCGGAATCATTAGTGGAACCTTTAAATTTTCCTGGTTCCACTTAATGAAAATTGAGGTTTAACCTCGTTGGTCATCATCCTAGGGTCTTGGTCTTGTGGATTTTTCATGTTCGTGTCCTTTTTGGCTTCGATTTTTCTATTTCTATGTTGATTGGTTGAGTCAGTTTCCAGTCATCTTATTAATCCTTCATGGTCCCAAGTCTCTTGAAGTACCAGCCCTTTCATTGTCGTACCCGCCATCACTAGGTCATCTTCTAAAACAAACTTTGGTGCACGTGCTTATATTTTCTCCTTAGGTCAGGTTTTTGAATTTTGCATCGCCCATTGCCTATCCATTTTCAAGTTTTTTCAAGAAACTAGCGATGAGCGATGTCCTTCCTCCCTTGTATCGGTCGCTTGCATGTCTTCGTGTGTTTCTTTGTGTCCTTGAGGAAGTAACGCCCGATGAGCGATGTGATTATCTTGACCCATCGCTCCCCTCTTAACTATCACGAGTTGTTTTGTGCAAGATTTTGTTGAACCCATGACGAGTGATGGCTTGGTTGTATTCCATCGCTAGGGTGTGATGTTTTGCTAGATGGGGTTGGTTAACTTGGGGGCTAACATGTGATGGGCATTGTGGTAGGGTTCGGTGCCAATAGAATACTTGTGGTCTTCATCGTTGGCTCCACCATTGTCATGTTTTTCCCATTGTGGGTTGGGATGAAACCCGCGACCGCCGATGGACTAGGTCCTTTCATCTCCATGTGCTCATTTTATCGTGTGATAGGACAATGCTAGTGGGCATCAAAGAGTGATCAACGATGCGGTTAGGTACCAACGGTAAGGATCCCTGCATGATTAAGGTCAATGATTGATGTTTCATCGCTAGCTTCTTAGCCATCTGGATGAAACATGTATGGCAAGGATGAATTGGCGACGAGCGATGTTTTCAAACTGTGGCTAGGATTTGCTCACAGTTGTTGGATCGACGGTGCGTGTGTCAAGGATAGATAATCTTGAGATAAGGTCAGATACGTGGAGGTCTTAAAGCAATTCTTTGTTGTTTCTAAGTACGACCAGTAAAGCAAGTGGTGATCCTTAATGATCCTCATTGATTGAGCTTTAATCTGCGAAGATCAACAATTTAGATGCAGCATGCCAATGATTGATTGTTTTTAGTCGCGCAAGCGAACCAAAGTGGCCATTAATTGTAGCATGCTAGGAATTTATCTATTTAATGAGGATTGTCCTTCAGACTATTCACCATTCTTCTTTCGAATTTGTGCTTGTGGTTAATTATCATAGGTGTTGAGCAGTAATTGTTGTTGTGTGGTGAGTTCTTTCCAGGGTGGTGGGCTAGTGCCTCGACGACTTTACTTTTCCTGTTGTGTTTTGGAAACCTTTTTTGTGTCTGGTGTTGGTGCAGTTCGTGTTTTTTTTATCTTGGGATATCTTAGTGAGTGCTACCTATTTTTTGTGTATATCCAACTTGTGTTACTAACACGATGAGTCAACCGACCCTTTCCTCCACACCAGTATGTAGGTCACGTCGTTTGAGTTTGTAGGATCCACTGGCTTATAAACCTAAGAATATAAATATGGTCGAAGAAGCAACTGTCATCTCGAGAGCGAAGAGGAGCGCTCGAAAGCAAGCAAGGAGGGTTGTTGCTATTAGAGATAGTTATAATCTCCGACCACAAGCCTGTGTAGATAAATTGGCCCAATGTGAGAAGAAGGAATCTTGGTTGTTTGTGAAAGAATTGATGGGGATGGTGGCAGGCCCTGAGGTTTGCCTCAGCAAATCTAGTCCTTTGGTAGTGATAAGTGACAACTCTTCAAGAGAAGATAAAGGGTTCGGCTCTGGCAGTGGCCATTGCCTTGTTTCCCTTGTGACTTATACCAATTCAGACGAAGAGGTGGTGGTTGCAACTCCACTCTCTATGAGGAGGCCAAGTGAGGGCATCCACCCAGCTAGTAACAAGGTTGGGTGATGCTTGTGTGTCTTGATTGGTGGTGATGGGGTCCCGAGTCGATGATGTGGTTTCTGACAGGGGTGTTACGAGAGGTTTTTTTTCTTGTTGTTTGGTGTGATGGTGACTTTTACCGTTTTTGGTGTGTGGATTTCGATGGTGATGCCTTTTGGAAGGCTTGTGTAGCATCTCCGCCCAACAATTTGGCACCTCTTTTGTTCTTTTTGCTCTCCTATAATACATGAATGAAATGATAACTATTCGGGGATAAAGCCCCATGAGGCAAAATGGCCTCAAAATTACCATGAAATGTGACTGAAATGAACCCTTTTCTTGTTGCTCCCTCAGCTTATAAAAGGGATTTCAAGGTTCATTTCAAGGAGGATAATATCTTTTTGAGTCTGAAAATGGCTTAGATGTTGGTTGAATGTAAATGGAATATAGAATGTATATATGACATACTAGGGTTTTGTCTTAGGTTCAAATCCCATACATGATGATCTTAGATTATTCTGCATAACTCGTTGATATTATGATGAATATGTAAAATCAGGATATATGCTCTCTTGTGTGTGACTATTACAATATTATGAATGAGAAACCAAGTGTTTTATCATTTGTCTTTCAATGCTTAATTGAATGTATGATTTCTTTTCTTGTTTTAGCCTAAGGGGTTGATTAAAATACTTGAAAGGATGTTTGTAAGCAGACACCTAGGATTTTGATAAGAAGTAGTGTTTTGGTGAATGTGAAATTTTCATAATGTAAGGCATTATGGGAAGAAGCCATTGATTTCATGATTTGTGCATTACCGACTGTCATATGTTCAACTTTGTGCCCAATGGATGAAGCACTGGTGTGTTTTATGAATATCTCTGTAATTTAGTAGGATGTTTGGTATACCTTGTCAAAGACTCGTAACGATGTTGAGATTAAATCAAATTTTGATCATTCTGAGATGCAAATCCAAAACGATGCCCTATTCCTAGCAAATGCAGGGTTATTTGTGTAAATCTAGCCAAGCTTTTGCTAAATAATTTTTATTTGTGTAGAGGAACACATTTGCACAGGATGTTCACTCATTTGGATAAATCTGTGTGAACTTTGTTGGGAAATACCCTCCCTGGTCCCATAGAGCCTAAAGTGCAGGGGTCAAGGGTGCAAACCCCCTTTACCCGTCTAGTTGGTCGTTCATCTATGAGACGCTTGACGATGAAGGATGGCTACCTTCTAGAGATCTTTTAGGGTGTTGTAAAGAGCGAAACTCTTTAATTCCAAATAATTTATAATTCCTTTAATAAATTCATTTCCATTCCATAAAATATTGTAACACCATTCAATTAAATTTGTTTAATCCAAAAGATTCCAAACATCGACTTAAAGTCTACAATAAGTTTCATAATACTTCTAATTAATTTCAGAAACGTGTCATCTTACACGACATTTATAATACAAAAACATTGTAAAAGAAATTTACAATTCAAGACTTAGGCATTCTGTCGCCTTAAGCTCTACAATGATCATACAAGAATGAAATATAATAGATATATGAAGAAATCTTCATTTAATCTTCAATCCAACTTCTTATCTTCAAACATGAAGACGAGAACAAGGTTCAGGTGCTTTTTTCGCCTAACCTCGAAGCTTACGCTTCCCCAAAATTACTTAATCATTCAAAGAATACCTGACCCTGCACAAATCGCTTAGCAAAAAGAAGTCGACAAGCAAGATGGAATCTGATGCGTGCCTAGTATAACTAGTAAATCCACAAGCATTTTCATTTTTCTAATTCATTTAAGAAACAAGCAAGTTTGATACTAGGATATGGTAGAGAGTTATTCATATTCCATCTATTTCAATGGTCCTTAAGTTACTTGGCCAAGTAAAATGTCATGCATGACAAATAATAGTAGTTTTGGAAAAGCAAAACTACACTCTCTAAAAACCCATATTCGATACTCGTCCCGGAAGATAACTTTTCAAACACATGTCATGCACATTCAATTATCAAGCATGCATGGTTCCATTCAAAAATTAATAAAAGAAGGTGTAACACATGTATGTAACTAAGTACATATAAAACAAAAACGAATAAATGAGCACACATTCTTTTGGTTCATTCACCCATAAAATTGAATAACACTTCAATATAATCCTCTTCTAAACTCATTTCATTTCAAGTAATTATATTTTTATTTTACTTTCTTTCTCTTTTCTATTTTTCATATTTCCCTTAAAATATTATCTTTTCAAAAAATTGTAAACTTTTCATATTTACTTATGTTTCGTAGCAATTTATTATCATTCCAAGAGAATTAACAATTTTCACTTTTACTTTTCAAGAATATTTAAATACACAGAATTATTTTTATCCTATCATTCTAGAAAACATTTAATAATTTTAATCTGTGATATTTTAATGACTTCATGTTCTTTTCTTGCAATTTTCAATTCTTTGTCTGTACAGTTAACGCGTATAGTTTTCTTTTGGAGGTTTTCTAAATCTAAAATCATGTAGTTTCCTATGAAAATCTTTACTATATGTCATGGAATAAATCTAAAACATATTGTTTTCTATGCGAATCTTTTAAATATGCTAAAACATAATTCTCTAAATAAAGAAATCTATTGTCTCTTAATAGTTTTTTGTTCAATTTGGTTCTTTATCTTCATGAAAATACAGTCTGGTGTATAAACTTTCTTTGCTTTTGATAAAAACAGTAATATGTTTTCAATAGTTAAAATAAAAGAATAAAAGAAAAAGAGTTAAACTCAGATATCAATTGACTGTGAATTTGGTAAATAATTTTTTCATTGAATCTACCTGTCAATCTCCTACAACTGTGTGTTTTCCTAAATTAGATGATGAGTCTCTGTTTTATGATCTCTGTTGAGTATCTTATATTCCAAGCTCTTTGCACCAGCGTTCTCCTTTCCACCCTTAGACTCCTCTCCAATTATGTCTGCGCCTTTTCCTGTTCACTTGCATATGAGGATTAGTTTCTTTATGTTCTGAATTCTCTTCCTCCTATGTTGGCCGCACCCTCTCTTCTTTCTCCCATTTGTATGCTGGAGATAGCAATTTTTTGTCCTCCTCTCTTTACTTGTTTCTTTTGGTTGCACCTTCCTTCTACTTGCGCATTTGGTAAACAGAATAAAGAAAACAATCTTCTTATTTTGTGTTATCCTTAACTCTTTTTCCTCCTCTGTCAAAAACGGATTTCCTTTCTCATATGTGCATGATGAAGAGAGATTTCTGTTATGAATTCCCCCTCTCTTCTGGCCGACTGTCCCTTCTCCCTATCGTGCATGAGGGATATGTTGATATCTTTTTTCCTCTAATCTCTCTCCCTAACACTCAGTTAACTGTTGTTTTAATTATTCTCCTCCTTTCTCTTCTTGCATGTTGATATTTTTAGAAAGTTTGATCCTCTTTTCTCCATAATTTACTGCCTATTCATTTCTCTATTAAACATGACTAATAGTTAATAGGTTTACTGCAGGGACGTGTAAAGATGATAGAGTTGGAGTTTTCAATTTCCGTTCAACCAAACAATATAATTCAATTTTATTGCATGCCTATAATTATATTTCATACTGATTTCTTTTATTATTTTCTAAAATAAACAAATAGATTAATAAACACAAATTTTACATTATATATAAATAAACAATTTTCTCACAACAATAATCAAATTGCCATTTCAAAACAAACATATTCCTTTTCACATAAATTTGAGCAATCAAATAAACTTATTAAAAAAATTCAAATAATAATCATCACGAAAACACATTAATAATAACTAAGTGGTGTGTGAGATTCCATCATCCTTATTAACGTCTAATGGCTAAAATGACTCTACCTGATCAATGTTCTCGCCTTCATTCTCATTCACCTGTTCTTGCGTTCACTTGCACTCAAATTCTCATCAGCAATGACAATCCCCGAATTCCATAATAATGAATTCAAATCATTTCATTTGCATTTAAATTTAAATAATCATCTAACATAAACATTGAAAATATCATGATTAATAATTGCAATTAAATAATTGATAAAATCAATACATGACAGGAGTACTGGAAAAAACACCAACATGCCCCAATAAAACTTCTGGATCACGACCATATGGTAATCCATTACCCACTCAACAAGCAATGTTTTAGCATAAAATACATGCAGCAGTGGATGATCGTCAAGTAGAGTACCAAGTAACTCCAATGGAAATGCCAGGTATTTTATTTGGCTTACCTATTTGTGTTCTTATTGATACTGGTGCAACTAAGAATTTCATTTGACCTAGAATAGCTAAACAATTATCTAGAAAGGCGAGACACATGGCAATGTCTTGGAATATAGAATATGCAAACCAGACAAGAGCAAAGGTGGATCAATGTCTATTTGAGGCTAGGATAGAACTACCTATTTTTACTATAGAAGTTAACCTTTATGTCGCACCTCTAGGATCATACGATGTTATCCTAGGAATGAATTGGTTGTGGAAACATAGGGCTATAGTAGACTGTCATGCTAAGACTGTAGAATGCCTAGATGATTTTGGAAATCAAGTAAAATTCTAAGGGATGCCTAGGGAGGTTAGGGTTTGACAAATTACAACAATGCAACTTATATGAGCTAAGAACAAAGGGTGTAAACCCTTTGCCGTAAATATTGAGGAACTTAGGAAGGATAGAGATTATTCAGAGTTATAAAGTTTACAGGAACTAGAAGATGGTGAAATAGATGAAACTGGAAAATCAGATATGGAGAAGTATCCAATATTGAGGAAATTTTTAGATGTGTTTCCAAAGGAGTTAGCAGGGTTGACTTTGAAAAGAATATTTGACTTATCTATAGATATAGTTCCAAGGTCAAAACCCATTTCTAAGGTACCCTATAGGATGAAAACCACTGAACTCATGGAACTCAAGACACAATTGGACGAATTGTTGTCGAAAGGAGGGATAAGGCCAAATGTATCACCTTGGGGAGCGCCATTCATCTTTGTTAAGAAGAAGGATGGTACATTGTTATTTTGCATCGAATATCGTATGCTCAATAAAGCTACGGTTAAGAACATGTATTCGTTGCCATGCATTGATGATCATTTTTATCAAACGAGGGGTACCCCCGTATTCTCTAAAATAGATCTGAGATCTGGATATCACCAATTAAGGTTTAAAGATGAAGATATCTTTAAAACTACATTCAAAACTAGATATGGACACTATGAGTTCATTGTTTTACCTTTCGGTTTAACAAATGCACCTGCAGCATTCATGAACCTAATGAATAGTGTGTTTAAGGATTACCTTGAAAAATTTGTACTAGTTTTTCTAGATGATATATTGATTTATTCTAGAAATGAGGAATAACATTGCAAGCATTTAGAAATGGTCCTACAATGTTTGAGAGAACATAGGTTGTATGGTAAACTTTCCAAGTGTACATTCTTCCAAAAGTGGGTACATTATTTAGGTCATGTGATTTCAGCAGATGGAATTGTCGTAGATCTGGCTAAAAGATTAAAGCAGTAATTGAGTGGCCTATACCTTAGAACGTAATGAAGATAAGAAGTTTCATGGTTTTGACAGAATATTAGAGGAATTTTGTCGTAAACTTTTCTAAAATTGCTTTTCCAATTGATTTTTTATAAAAGAAAGGAAAGAGATTTGAATGGACTGAGAAGTGTCAAAAGGCTTTTGACCTACTCAAGGAAAAATTAACCATTGCACTGATCCTAAAAGTACCAGATCCTGAAGGTAACTTTACAATTATCATGGATGCATGGGGAGAAGGGTTAGGAGGTATATTGATGCAAGATGGACAAGTAATTACCTATGAATATAGAAAGTTGAAACCATATAAGATGAATTATGCATCACATGATATAGAATTAGTAGTTGTGGTTCACACATTGCAAATGGGGAGGCACTATTTGCTCAGAAAACCCTTTGAGTTGAAAACTGACCATAATGGGTTAAAGTACCTTTTTACTCAACCTAATCTAAATTCTAGACAAAGAAGATGGTTAGAGTTAATAGTTGACTATGATTTTAATATCAGTTATATTAAGGGAAAAGAAAATCATGTTGTCGACGCATTAAGTCGAAGGCGACACATTGCTTCTATAGTAACAATCCAAACTGATTTTAAGGGGCAAGTACTCCAAAATTGCAAGGAAGATGAATATTACTTGCAAGTTAAGAAAGCACTCACGGATAATCCACAAGATTCTAGGTATGAAGGTTTTCATTTTGAACCTAATGGAATACTTAGATAGAAGGGTAGGATGTATGTACCTGACATAAGGGAATTAAGAAATCTTGTATGGAAGGAAATACACGAAGCACCGTACTCTAGAAATCTTGGAGTGAAAAAAATGATGTATGATATAAAACCATTATACTTTTGGAAGGGAATGAAGGGAGATGTCGCTAGTTTTGTGGCTAGGTGTCTTAAGTGTCAAAGGGTGAAAGTTGAGCATCATCATCCTGTGGGTTTTTTATACCCACAAGATATACCAAAGAGGAAGTGGCAAGTCATAAGTATGGACTTTGTGCAAAGATTGCCTATGTCAAGGAATAAACACAATGTCATTCTGGTGGTAGTAGATAAGCTTACAAAGGTAGCACATTTTATACCAGGGAACCTAGCTGACAGCGCACCTATCATAGAAAGTAAATTTGTGTAGGAATTGTTTAGATTGCATGAGAGACCTGAAAAGATTATTTCAAATAGGGATGCATGAGTCACTTCTAGGTTTTGGAAAACCTTGTTTTCTACACTAGAGACTTAGTTGAATATTATCTCAGCATATCATCCAAAAATGGATGGGCAAACGGAAAGGGTAAACCAAGTATTTGAAGACCTACTTAGGATGTATTGCATGGATTAGCGGTACAAGTGGGGGGGTTACTTACCCTTAGTTGAATTTTCTTACAATAACTATTATCATTCTATGATAAATATGGCTCCTTTTGAAGCTTCATATGGCCGAAAGTGTCGAACTCCTATAAGTTGGGATAAACTTGAGGATCGAGTGAGTCTTGATCCAGAAATGTTGGCTGAAATGGATGAACAAGTTAAAGTAGTTAAGAAAATGTTATCTGAAGCTAACGATCGATAAAAAAGCTACGCTGACACTAAGAGAGTGCCCCGTAATTTTGCTTTAGGTGAAAAAGTATTGTTGAGAGTGAAACCTCATTAAAGCTCCATTAAATTTGGAAAGTCTTCTAAGTTAGCCCTACGTTATGTTGGACCTTTTGAGATTCTAGAGGAAGTGAATCTAGTAGCCTATCGAATCGCGTTGCCACCAGCTCTTGCTAGAATGCATAATGTCTTCCATGTTTCCTACCTTAAAAATTATATACCATGGGATAATCATTTGATTGATTAGAATGATTTACAAGTATGGGACCTCAGAGTAGTAACTCTCGAGCCCGTCAAGGTGCTAGGAACACGTAAGCTATGCTTGCATAACAAAGAGGTCTTACAGTGCAAAGTCCAGTGGGACTAGTACGCAGAAGACATAGCTACTTGGGAGGACTATGCGGAAATTTAGCAAAACAATTCTCATATTCTTAGTGCTTTTGAGAATGTTTGAACAATGTGATGTTAGTTTTTATCTTTTTAATAATACTTTAGGTCATCGGGGATGATGATTCATAAGGGGGGGAGTATGTTACACCCCAATTGTATAGTTAATATTTACTATTACTACATAGGGTAAATATGAATGTAATGTGAATTCCAGAGATGAATAAATTATGCTTGTACCTTGTTATCAATATGAATGTTATCTCATTTGATATTACCTTTTTTGGTGTTATTAATGGTGAAATATTGCATATAAGTGAATGAAAGGTTATTAAATTATTATTATTCTAACTTTGGAGATGTTTATGTATATCACATTTGTTATGGACAATTGATTGTTATGTGTGCATGTGTTAGTGGATGCAGGTATGTGTTCCATTCCTCCAAGAGGAGGGGAAGTATCACTCAAGAGAAGATCTTGGTTGGGTAACTGGTAAAAGTAAACTATCTAAGCATATACACACCACATTAGAATGATTGAGTTGAGTCAGTTTGTGGGTAATAGGTAAGTCATCCTTAGCCGATGTGTAGACCTACATTTAAGAGTCTTGTTTACTTATGCATGCATTGGGTGATGTTTATCTATTTGAGTTTTTGAGATCTTTCTTGTGCTATTACGATTATATTGACAAGTGGGATGTACATGGAAGTATGTTTGTATATATGCACATACATGTCAATGGGATCTAATGACATGTATATGCATATGTATAGATGTACCACACGTAAACACTTATCAATATGATGGTAATCGTGAATGACTATATGTGAATCAGATGTGAACTTATATATATGTGTATAGTATATACACGTATCCATATGTATATGTGTAGCGATACATGTGTACATTCGTGAATGGACACGCTCATACAGATGCATCGATATAAATATACCTACACATACATGTACATAGAGGTATATACATTTATACATATATATATATACACACGTTTAATATAATGCGTTTATTATATATTATCTTGCTTGTACTCATTTATATGTATATATATATATCGAATGTATGCTTACATTATAAACTCATGATATATATAAATATATATATTAATGGAGATATATATAAATATATATATATATATATATATATATATATATATATATATATATATATATATATATATATATATGTATATAATATATTATATATATAATAGTATAATTATTAAACATATTATATATGATATTTGAGATCGACTATCTCTTATTCATTGAAGCCGATTTATAAGGCTATTTTATAGTCGATAGAGACTATGAAATAGAGGTTGATATTGACAATGTCAATGGAGGCTGATTTAATAGCTTATGATTGCTAATGCAAACCGATTTCCATATGGAATGACAGACGATTTAAGTTGTTGCATTACATTTGATATTGTTGGCCAATATATATTTGACTTGGTCGACGCCTTTAGTGAAGACCATGCTTGACTTTTTCCAACGTAATAAATTGTTTAAGTCAATTCATTCACCAGATGGGTCGATGAAAACCTGTTGTCATATAATGAAAGTTACTAAGTTGAGCTACGCCAAATGTGAAGGAAATAGAATAGGAATTGGTGCTACCTTTGAGTTTGATTTTTTGTAGATGTCTTCTCATTGTAACTATTCGATTTATGCATATGTTGATTGAATTAGTCTTATGAATGCTCTCACAAAACAAGTCAACTTGTAGGTGAGTAAGCTAAGTATTAGCTTGAGAATTTTCCACCTTTTAGTTGAAAATCTTTGCATGGAGCTTGTTGTCATTTTGCATGCCTATACTATAGGCCATGAGGTTACTTGAGAGGGACACATTCCTTCAAGAGATTACACATCTTTTGCAATTCATAATTCGATTTTTACCCAACCATACTTTGCTTTGCAAAGAGAGAGTGAAAGGAATTAAGTTCATATAGTTGTGAGGAGATTATATTTTGAGAGAAGTAAGCTATCCACAAGTGAGATAGAGATATTGGGATATTCTTGAGAAGCTAATTATCAAACTATTTATTGTTGGAGAGGGCTGCATTGATGTCTTTATTTTGGATAAGCGATAACAAGCATGAGAATCCCTTCTTTGTTATTTTACTTTGAATGATGTGTCTTGCATGCATGGTTGAGATGACCTTTCCAGTATATGCATTAAATATTTTAGATTACTTTGAAAAGGAAAGTGAAGCTATCATGTTATTTTCATAATGTGTTTTTATGTACTCCATAGTAGGAGATGGGTGTTTATCATAGGTATTATATACTAGGTATGATTGAACATGAAAAGCACATATGGTGCATATAGTTAAGTTATTGATTTAACTAGGGAAGCTTGTGTTTACTCCTAGGAGAGATAATCCAGAATGGGAGGGAGTTTAAGTACGTACATGTAAGTAGGATTATCCAAGTATATAGGTTATCTTTGGAATGATGGACTATCCATAGAAGGTAATACCTAACTTGTGTACTTACTAGTTAATTAGGTTTATTCCAAGCAGATTAATATGGTTGTAGGTTATCTGAGATGATGGACTATCCATTGAAGGAAATACCTATGCGTAGCTTAAGATAGCCTTAAGTCAAATCGGCTCTGAGTAGTGTATGTGATAGATGACTTCATTCGAAGTACTAAATGAGAACACTTTGGCCAAAGTAGTGTGAATGTCTAAAACTCCACTTTAGTTGTGTAACTATTGAGACTACACTATCAGTTCATTGTGATCTAGTATTTCATGCTAGACAGAGATTGTAGGGTTACAATTTCTAGTTATGTAGGACACAACACTATGCTCAGTTGGTTGTCGTTATTGGTTACTCTACCAATCTCTTCATCGAAGGGAAGGGCCATCTATCAAATGATAGACCATCTATCAAATGATAGACCATCTATCAAATGATAGATGTGTAGGGGATTGCATTATGAGTTAGTGATTGGCAGAAAAGTGTCTGAGTGATGCTTCTCTTCCACAGCAAGCGACAAAAGAATGAAGATTTGAAAGGAAGGATCTTGGACTGTCTTACAACTATTTGTTCTAAAGCTCTTTGAGCTATGTATGTAATTGTATGCTTTCTTACATTGATGTATTTGAAGAAATGAGAAAGAATTCATGTTGTATATGTTATACATCTTGATTGGAAATTATCAATAAAAAAAAGAATTTTTTTTATTACAATGGCTTTTTAATTTATTTGTTTGGTGAAAAATTAGAAATTTTTACTTCATAGAAAGGTTAGTACATTACACAAAACCAATGTCATTACCAAGTCTCAGTAACCATACCACCTCCTTAGAAGCATGTGTAGCAACCATATACTCAACTTCAGTGGTGGACAATGCAACTATAGGCTGCCTCTTACTCATCCACCTCATTGCACCTCCAAACAAAGTAAATACATAGCCACCAGTGGACCTTCAACTATCCAAGTCACTTGCCCAATATGCATCAACAAACCCTTGTATGTCCAATGACTCAACTGCATCATCAGTACCATGATAAACCAAACAGTAATCAAAAGTACTACACAAATATCTAAACACCCTTTTAACAAAAGTCCAAAGCTATTTAACAAGGTCATACATAAACTTGTTTAGAACTCCCACTACTTAGGCTATATTTGGTTTAATGCATACCATTACATACGTTAAACTACCAATAGAACTAACATAAGAAACCTTAGACATTTCCTAAAAATCGTCATCAAAATTAGGATACGTATCTAAATTCAACTTAGTACCAACAAAAAATGGAATATTAACTGGCTCACAATTATGTATATTAAACTTTCATAAAATTATATCAACATGCTTATTCTTACTTAACCAAAGCTTTATGTGACCTCCATCTCTTCTAATTTTCATTACAAGAATATATTTTGTAGCCTCCAAGTCCTTCATATCAAATGTAACAAAAATTTGTGTCTTGAGCTCCCTAATCATCAACTTGATATTACCCATGAACAACATGTTATCAACATATAAGACAATAATTAGAATTTGATCATCAATAACTTTAATATAAACACAATTATCCTACTTGCTCATAAGATAACCCAACTTCAATGCAAAAGCATCAAACTTATGGTACCAAATCCTAGGTGACAATTTCAAACCATACAAAGATCTCTTCAACATGTAAACCAATTGTTATTTTCCTTTCACAACAAAACTATCAGGCTATCACATATAAATTTTCTCCTCAAGATCCTCATGCAAGAAAGCAATTTTAACATCTGTTTTCTCTATTTTGAATCACAAATAGTAGCAATAGATAATAAAAATCTAATAGAAATTAATTTAGAAATAGGAGAGAAAATTTCACCAAGATCAACTCCCTCTCTCTGGGAGTAGCCCTTAGCCACTAATTTGGCCTTGTACCACTCTAACCAACTATCTACAATTTTAATTTTTAAATACCCACTTGCAACCAATGGGCTTCCTTCCTTTGGGAAACTAACAAGTTCTCAAATGCCACAACTATCTAAAGCCATCATCTCCTCTTGTATGACCTATAACCATGACTCACTTTCTTCCAAAGAAAGAGCCTCCCTAAAAGATCTAGGTTCATCGTCAATACTCAACAAATCAAATACACAATTGTAATCTGATGGGCTCTACATGTTCTTTTGTGTGCTCATCCTACACATCCTCTAAACTATTTGAACCCTCTTCTTCTTCTCCATCCTCAGATCCATCTAATTTGTCTTCCTAATGTGCATCTTATTGCTTCTCAATATTTGTCTTGAAGTGTACTATCTTTGTCTTATCTTTCTCCTTTGGTTGTTCTTCTCTTGAGTAAGCTCTAAATTCCCTAAAAATCACATCTCTAAAAAATATTATTTTACATGTTAGAGGATCCCAAAACTTATAACATTTTACATTCTCATCATAACCAACAAAGATGCATTTATGTGCTTTTGGATCCAATTAAGATTACTTCTCTTGAGGCATATGAAAAAAATCCTCACAACCAAAGACCCTTAAGTGTGAAATAGAAGGCTTTCTATCTATCCACACTTCACAATGAGTTTTATCAACGAGAGTTGAACAAGGAGATCTATTAATTGAATAACAAACAGTACCAATTGCTTCTAAACAAAATCATATATCAAGCTTAGCACCACTCAACATGCTCCTAACTCTTTCCATTAAGGTTCAGTTCATTCTTTATGCTACTCCATTTTGTTGGCGAGTATAAGGAGTAGTCTTTTGCCGAACAATACCTGCATGCTTACAAAATTCATCAAATTCCTTGGAACAATATTCACCCCTGTTATTAGACCTCAATGCTTTTATCTTATAATATGTTTGTTTTTTAACTAAGGCTTTAAATTCCTTAAACTTAGTGAAAACTTCAGATTTAGAATGCATAAATTAAATCCAAGTGTATCTTGAGACAAAATACTAAGATCTACCCAAAGAGTCAACATTCGCTGGTTCACATAGATCTGAATGAATAATCTCTTATAATCTATTTGTCTTATTAATTCCACTAGAAAATGATGATCTATTTTGTTTACCAAACACACAATATTCACAAAAATCATTTTTACTAACAGAATAATCAAAAATACAATCAACCAACTTTTTGTTTAGAATAGTCTTCACTCCTTTTTCACCTATGTGACCCAATCTATGGTGCCACAACATGCATGCATTTTTAGTGTTAGTTACATTGACAAAGTTACATAGAATAGAGGCGTTTAGCCTAAACAAAGTCCCTATCCAAGATCATTTATCTATCACCAAACTCCCTCTTACCAACTTATAACCAAACTTATCGAATGTCACATGCATTTCAAAATCATTCAACTTGGACATTGAAAGTAAATTTTTGTAAGTCGTAGAATATGCAAAACATAATCAAATCCTCCCATCATTGAAACACAACTTTACCTTTCTCATACCAACAATCCTCTTTGTGTTGTTATCACCAAGGAAAACATCTCCCTCATCATATGCTTTGTAAATAGTAAACCACTCCTTGTGAGCAATCATATGATAGGAGCAATCTAAATGAATAAGTCAAGCATCATCACTTATAGTGTTAGTTGAGATAAACAAAGCATAAGAATCATCATTGAAGGACTTTTCTATGGAGGAATCCAAAAAAAATTCTTATTCCTACATTCCTTCTTCACATGCCCTCTTTTAGCGCAAATCCATCACTTTACTTTGCTCTTTCTAGGGGTTTTAGAACGTCTTTTAGACTTATCCCTCTTATTATCCCATTTAGGCCCTTTCTCTTTGGACCTACCCCACACATGCAAAGCAACTTGGGAGCCAACATTCATGGACTTTATCCCATTGGTACATGGGGACACGTCCCTAGCATTTTTTGCCTTGTCCCTACGACAATCAGGGACGTTTCCTAGTCGTCCCCAAAAACTCAAATTTTGGGGAAGGGGGGAGCGTTTTCAAGACGGCAATATGGGGTGGAGACAACATGGGGATGGTTGGTCATCCCCACGTTGCCCCCCACTATTTTTTAAATTAAAAACACAACTTAAAAAAATGATTGCTTACGATGTGTGGGTTATTTTGAATTGCTTGTGTCACTATAAATTGCAATTGGTTTTCAACAATAGTGACACATCAGTGAACTCGAAGTTGTGTAAATATGCTCCAAATAGGAAATTCAAATGTAGTATGAAACACACTAAATATTGCATTCAATGTATTGCTCATTCAATTCTATGGGATAATTATGAGACCTGGATCTGGCAATAAGCTTCAACAATTACAGATTGTAGGAGGTTACATGTGCCTAGGTGAGTGATGGTGATCTGGCCTTGAATGATTTGTAGTTTCTTCCACATAGTTTATAGCTTGAGGCATGAAACATTCAGTTGTTCATGCCCTAATCACCCCTTTTTATGATCTCCAAATGTAACCAACTGTCACAAGGGGAGGTGTGCTTGCTTAGTCCTCGGTGCTTCTTGAATATTACACTAAATTGCACTCTGTTGGCCACTAGAGAATTTTGGAGACTAAAAGCAACTACGCACACCCAAGGTTTGACGACAGGTAGCAAAATCTCTAACCAAGATTGGTCCAAGTCTACGAGTGTATGTGTATGTTGCTCGGATCCAACAAATGGCATAATTGTACTCATGTGCTTGATCTGTTGTAGGTTGACAATGAATTATGGAAGCAATTAAATATTAATTTGTTCAACTCTCATGTGAACTTTATTGTTACTCTATTGTTGCATTTTAAGGATTTTATAATGTAATGCATTATCATTGTTATCATACGAATATTTGAAACTTCCCCATATTTTTAAAATTTTCTATATTTTTATATAGTTGTTTCCTTTGTCATCCCATGTTGTCCCCAAAAATGGCCTAAAAAAATCCACCCTTGAAACTTGTCCCCCCGTCCACACTTTTGCACGTCCCCCCATCCAAGAGACTTGGTGGAACATAGCTTTCTCCTCATCTCCATTATGGAGATTATGGTGTCCATCTTTGGTTTTGCATTACCACTACTTCACAATAATTATATTTTTCCAAGATACAAGCAAATGACAAAGAAACAAGATACATTTTTTTCATCTTCTATTTTAACATCTACTTTGCAAGCTGACTTATAATCGAATTAAAAGCATTTAAATGATCCGCTATATAGTCACCATCTTTCATTTTTAAAGAATATAAGTGTCTTTTGAGATATAACTTGTTAGACAAACTTTTAGTTTGTTATATATCACCTATCATTTTCCACGATTTATATGTGGTGTCTTTTGTAGAGACATTCAAAAAGATAGAATCCATATGACACAACCGAATGGCTCCTTATGCCTTGTCTAACTTTTTCCAATCTTTATCAAACATTGTAGTCGGTTTACTTTCATGTAAAACTGACCGCTGATTTACCTTTTCAAGGAGATCCTCCATCCTTAATTTCTACATCTCGTAGTCTATTCCATTGAACTTCTCAATATCCCGACAAGAGGCAAAAGCCATGGTATACAATCCTCTTCACAAAACTGCTATATACCGCAAAAACAAACTTCCCACTACAACCACAAAACCTTCAACACTTAAGAGAAAGACATCTCCTTCTAAACAAAATTGTTAGCTTTGTTATCAAATGTCGAAAACAAGGTTAAAATAAGCTACAATATTAACTTATGTATGTGAATTCAATCTGAAAAAAAAAAATTAAAAATTTAAAAATTATATATATATATATATATCAAATCAAATCAAATAATGTGTATGTGATTGCACATTCATCACAATAGAAAAATCAATAAACAAATGACCCCAAATTTATGTGAAGAAACTCTTTCGAAAAAAAACTCCACACAAGAAAAGAGAGCAAATATTTTATTAATCTTCACAAGAGAAATACACCATAATACACTTTTTTGTTGATCTCTAACAACCTAGATACTTCGATACACTTGCAAAAAACACAACGTTAAACTACCATCTCATGGCTCCAATATATAGAACTTGTGGGAGGCAAAATCATAATGGTAAACCGAGACAAGAGGTGTCAAAACCACTTCAAAAAACCCTTCTAAACAGAACTGTTAGCTCTGTTACCAAAAGTTGGAAACAAAGTGAAACTAAACTACAATATTAACTTATGTGAATTCAAATCTGAAAAAAAATAATAATAATAATTTATCAAATCAGATAATGTATATGTGATTACACATTCATCACAATAGAAAAAACAACAAACAAATGACACCAAATTTACGTGGAGTTTTGAAAAAAAACTCCACAAGAAAAGAGGACTGATATATTATTAATCTTCACAAGATAAATACACCATAATACACTTCTTTGTTGATCTCTAACAACCTGGATGCTTCCATACACCTGCAAATAACACAACATGAAACTACCATCTCATGGCTCCAATATATAGAACTTGTGGGAGGCAAAACCACAAAGCAAGAGGTATCAAAACCACTTGAAACAACCCATGCCTCTTTCTTGGAAGACCAAGAGTCATGATAATATATTAAATAAAATGTGCAAGGCTCCAACAGAGTTGCCTAACCCATAGCCTCTTTATCTTATGCCTTTCAAGATGTTTTAACGACTATTCAACTTCCAAATGAAAGATCAATGGACACTTGCTTCCCTCCAAATTTGGGCACCCCACTCAAGACCTTTCACATTCCCAATGAAGATGACTTGGAGGGAGAATTTGTCCTCTAGTTATGTGTAACCTCCACCAACATTAAATTCCCTCTTGAAAATATAATTACAATAATGCCAATATTAAATGAATTTATCTCATGTCCCCTAAGACACTTTCCAGAAAACATGGAGACATAAAAATGGCATAGTTTTGCAAGGTTAATGTCACCTAACCTAACAAAATGTAGCTTAAGTGGTTGTGAGTGTCCACTACATACAGTGTGACCAGGATACCAACTTTTGTAGATTAAAAAAAAATCTCTTAAACCACTGATATTTTCAAACGTTAATTAGCACCTAAACATAATATACACCCCTACGATCAAGATTTGACATTTTTTCGATAAATATCAATTATCTTGGTAAGCAAATCTGTGACTAGACTATCTCACAATTTATAGATTTTTTAACTGCATCATGAGTTTCAAAGTTGAAATGCCAGGGGCTTAAGCATGCATTTCAATGTCTCGATTGCATTCAGATTATTTGTATAACATCTCATCAGTGAGCTGTGATAAAATTCACCAATCCAAGTTGCTTGCTTGAATCATTCTGTCTGTTTGGATGATGTCTGGACATTTATTGTAAGAACCTGACAACCACCAAACAATTATTACGACTTTGCATTTCAAGATTTTGTAGATATACAAAATTGACATATCTCAGAAATGTTATATTCAATTACATCGATATGTGACTTAACAGTGATTCTCAAGACAAAAAGTTGACGACTTATCAATTTTAAAGAAGGCCTATGATTCTTTTCTAGCATTAAAGCAGATAACAATGCAAATTTAAAATTATAAAACCATAGTTTGCCTAGATTGTGTTTAACACAACTCAATACTTAAATCTACAAAGACAGATTTTATGTATTTTACAACTCATTGAAAGGGTTAATATTAGAGATACTTGACAAGGAACCTTCCTACACAAATGTGCAGAGTACAGAAAATCTCTTGCTGCCTTATGATACAAAGTCATGCAATGAATGAGAAGCAAAAGTCTTTTGGTTTTGTACGTTCATTCTTTCATAATGATTTGCAGCATGAGCTACTGAAGCCTTGTTAATGTGATTATAATCCTCATAGTTGTTGCCGACATCCTGTTGCTGTCCCATCACTAGAACATGGCTGGAAATATAACTCTGGTTGGTTCCTGACAGTGATAGGCCATCACGATGCTTCAATCCCAAAGTGAGTGATACATCGCTGCTTTTAGAAAACTTGGTAGCAAAACAGTCCTGATCAAATGTACTCACACTCTCAATCTTATAGGGACTAAGAGCTACATTATTGCTGGGATGAACTATAATGTTATGAAAAAGATTGTAATCCTCAATGTCAGGCCTTTTATTGTTCTTTCTATCATCACAAATGTCTTCATCTTGTGTATCCTCTGACTTAAGATCTACATCCTTGCTCATGCTGGAGGACATAAGAGATGTAGGATCTGGAGTTACACTCACAATGTTCTTTGGTAGCCCATGTCTTGTAGTATCCTGATTTTGGTCTTCTTGAAATTTATCACTATATGGTACAATAACCATACCTAATATGCCATTTTTGACATGCAAAGCATTTTCTTGCTCACAATGTCTCTCTTGCAAGCTTCTTGCATATTTCTGTGTATTCTCACTACTTCCTTCTCTGTGTTTTGATTCTACTGGTACCATTTTCTCACCATTTACTTCAGATATCTTCACAGGTGATGCATTAGAGTCCATCTCGGATTCCCTAGTTTCTTCCATATACATTTCTTCCACCATGGGCTTCCAAAGGCGGACACGGGCATTTATAAACCAATTTGAGACCTAGAACATAGCAAGAGCCCACCAACAGTTATCCTGATGAACGTGTTAGTCGGACCAACAGTGAAAGAATGTATTGCTTAAAAAATTTGAGATGCAGAAGATGCATGATGCATTGCCATACCTGACCCCTGGTCAGTCCAGTCTGCCTTGCTAGCATATTTTTCTCAGAGTCTTTTGGATAGCTGAAATGAAAACAGATCAAATCAGAAACCCCTACATAACACATAGGAGCTTTCCAAGAATTTGTATTTAGCAAAGTAAATTGAACTTATCAAGAAAATGGTCATTTTCAAAACAGGCATGAACAGAATAAATTTGAATATGGGTAGAGATGTTAGGATAGAATACTAACGGATGAAGGAAATGCTCAAATAACCAAGTACGTAGAACAGAAACAGAACGGTCTGGAAGTCCTCTCTGAGGTCTCCAGGCATGTTGTTGAATCATCCCTGGTTGTTGAAGAGCTCGTTGTTGACACAGTTGTTGATCTGCAATGTGAAGAAAAGATGGTTCACCTTTCCCATTTGTTAAATATTCCTCACCCAGATTTTTGATAGTCAAACGAATTTGACTAGTGATTGCATCTCTCAAACAGCGGAAATGGCAGGAAATTGTTTTAAGTGCAAGAGCCGTGTATGTCTTTGCAGCACCAAAACCAGCTGCAGCTTCGAATGATGAAACTACAATCTGCAGCTGATGATAGTATTCTCTGTACCTTCGGTCCACCTGGTTATTAGAAAGAAAACAAATCATTATAATTCACATTTGTCTTAAATTCTCTTAGAATAGATAAACATCATCAGCTGTTATAAAATTTCCAAAGTTGCTGTAACCATAATATCTAAGCAGCTAACATTGAAAACCTCCAAGTTGTTGTGACAATGGGAAAGGATTTATACCAGCACATAAATGACACTGATCAATAGCCTACTTGCAAGAGGTCTCAAATAAATGTATGAACTTGTGATGTCAGAAAATATAGGCTGCTAGTATTGCATTGCTTTGTTCCTTTAAGCCATACAATACATCCTGGTAAGCATTAGCCAGAGATCTGCATTCAGACCTTGTAGCCTAAAGCTTTGTTTGTTGGGTGTTGTAGGCAATCAGTCTAACACTGTTATTGATTTATGTTAGTTAATATTAGATCAATAGAGGAGCCATAAATTGCAAGTTGTAACTCGTATCAGTATACAATGGTAAACCTAGAACCATTTCAATATGCTAAAATGAGTTTTAGTGGGGACAATACAAATTCACGCTGATTTTTAAATTTTCTGATATGAAAATGTAGGATGTATAGAAATTTACCAATACAAGTGTTAGTTAATAAATCTTATAACAATAATAACATAAATAAATGTTCCTATTTGTCTATCGTGAGTTGAACCCCTGGTTGATGGTCAACTTTTTGGAATACACTACCAGTAGTTTATCTGTCATCTATTGCAAGTGCAACACTATAAAAATAGTATAAACATATGACCAGGAAAGTGGACAGTAATAAAGCCATGTAAGAAGCAAAATACTAGTGTAAAAGAGTAACATGGAAACTTTTGTTGATGCATTGCAAACACACTCACCAAAATGCTGTAATCAAATTTTATGTGTGCCATCCTAAAAATTCCAGACTCTGTCAGAAGACATGTCATTTATTTTATCTCTTTGAGGACTAATCGTAGAAAAAGCACAGAAGTCTAATCTATCACTTGTACATTCATTTTCCAAATCACCAATCAAATGCATAGCTGCCATATAATAGCAAGCAAGAAATAGATCATCTAGTGATAGTAAAAAGCTAAGTTACCGATTCGTCCCTAGAAGCCCCCGGATACGATACAATTTGAAACGGATTCGGGATACGGTACGGATTCAATACGGATTCATACAGGATACAATTTTTTGTCTGTGGATACACCCAGGCCGAATCCGATTCGAACCCGAACCAAATCCGGTTGCTTGAATGCCCAGGCCATGGAAAAAGTGACGTTTTTTGCATTTTTTATTATTTTTTTAGTGAAGAAATGAATTTTCTTCTGGTTTGGTATTTCATAGTTTGAATCTGCTATTAAATGGTTTATAAATTCCACTATTTTTATTATTAAAATGCATCCCTGCAACTGCCATTACTAATTTTCTTTTTATTATTAAAATGCATATTGGTCCTACTTCTATTCATTAGATTATTTGTCAAGGTTACCCCAAGTTTCCGGGACGGGGACGGCAGGGGACGGTGGGACGAGTCCCCAAGTTTCCGATTTTTGAGGCCAAAATTAGGGACGACAGGGGACGGCTATATAAAAATATAGGGAAATCTTAAATATTCATATGATAACATGGATAAGGCATGCATAATACACATTATAGAACACTAACATATAACATTTGTGTCCAACATTATGCCAATACTCAATACGCATTCAAAATTAACATACACAAATCATGAAACAACCTCCAAGTTATAATTTATAAACTTATATCAAAATGCCCAAAGGCTACATTGCTGCCATATAGTTTTCAAGTTTGCTATGAAAATCAAAATACAATGTCAGTAATGAATACAGAATAAACAAAGTCAAAGAGCACTGCTGCCCCTAATCATCCCTCATAACCGCATCAAAATCAGAGTCATCCTCTGAGTCACTGCCACTGTGATGCTCCTCCTCAACCAACGGAACCCCAACCAAACCCTCAACTGTCTCCTCCTCATCTACCTGGGCCACATCCTCGGGATCAATATCCCACCGTAGAGCTGGAGTCTGTCGATACTCTGGAGTCTGCCGATCCTGAAGCCGAAGAGCACTATGAACGGCCACTAGCTTCTCCGCTCGTCTAGAGGTAAGTCTATTCCTCTTGAGGGAGTGGATAAAGCTATACGTGGACCAATTCCTCTCTGCAGCAGAGGAACTAGCAACCTGTGCAAGAAGGCGAGTAGCAAGTGTCTTCAACTGCGGTGTATCCCTCCCATGATAGGTCCACCATCCAATAGGGTTTGATTGAGCTAATATAGCTCTATCCAACCTCGCTTGTGGTTTACTCAAGTTTGGGCCCGAAAGATTTGCAAAGTCTAGGAATTGTGACCGAACTAGTGAAGCCTGCTCTGCTGGATAAATCTTTTCAATGGCCCGTGTGAACCCATCTAAAACCTCACTATCATCACATGGAGGCACCCTACCAGGCCTTGGTGCATACCATTTTGGATTTAGAGCAAAGGCAGCCATGTGAAGTGGGGTGTTCATTATATTCCACCTTCGAGTCACAATGGGCCCAATGTGTTGCTCATATAAATCCAAAGTGGGGTCCTTTGTTGAAATAACTTGCTTGATCTTCCCAAGCATACTGTCAAATGTCTCATAAATCTCTCCAAGACTAGGAGAGTCTGTATCAGCATATCTGATGACATCTACAATAGGGGAGATGAAGGAGCAAATATATCTGCAAAATGCAAACAAAAAGTTCAAAATAATTAGTTGACAAGTTAATAACTTAATTGACATGTTAGAAACTTCAAAAATTGGAACATTGGACAATAAAATTAAAATATTAAAATCAGAAATTTAATATGAAAATCAGCCATCTAATGTCTTACCTCACATTGGCCCACCAATCGTCATCGAGGATCTTTTGTTTGACATTCTTTCCGTCCGTGGAACTTGCATTAGGCCATCTAGCCCACTCTGCATTGACCATCATTGCTTGTAGAGGCTCATACACCTCTACCATCCTCTCTAACAAGATGAAGTATGTGGCATATCTACATTCAATGTTCATTCATTGATTCATTAAAAATTAAAAATTTAAAACAAAATCAGATTATGAATACAAATTGAAAGTGAAACAAAATGAAGTGAGTGGCATACCTTGTCTCAACAGGTTTGAGAAATTCCTTCTTTGAAAATGTTCTGAAGAGAGCAAGTGAGGTGTGGTGATTGCAAATAAACATTTGAATATCTCTAGCTTCTGCCACTATTTTCTTCACCCAATCCAGCTTCCCTATGTCTTTCAATGCATTGTTCAATGCATGAACACAACATGGGGTCCAAAATATGTGCCTGTACTGACCCTCCACCATCAACCCAGCCGATTTGCACACACGTGCAGAATCGGTGATCACTTGCACCACATTTGCAGCCCCAACCTCCTCTATAGCATCTCTCAAAATGGAAAACTGAAATTCTGCATCCTTACGTTTCCCCGAACAATCTATGGCTCTAAGAAAATAAGAACCAGCAGGGCATGTGACTATGACATTGATGAGTGGCCGACGTCTACAATCAGTCCACCCATCCATCACTATAGAGCACCCCGTCCTCATCCACGTTTGCCTCATGTCCTCCATTAACACATTAACTTTGGAGTACTCTTTGTCTAGGAGGGTGGTGCGTAGCTTATGATCTCCAGGGGGTATGAATGAAGGACCAACTGTGGTTAATTCTCTCACCATTTGTTTAAAATAAGAGGAACGGGCCACATGAAATGGAATGGCATGTGCAAAAAAGAATTTGGCAATGGCGGATTCAGTACTCTCTCGTGCTTGGTTATTAAACAGGGACTCAACTGAGGTTGCCTTTTCACTACCACTACCACTCACCTTCCTCTTTGCTCTTAAGAGAACTCCACTACTACCAACCGTGGAAGGACTGGGAGTAGGCATGGATGATTGTGCACTTGGGAAAGAAGGAGACCCACCTTGAACCCCACCATCACACTCTATTTGAATTTGTTGGCATTCTAAAAATAGGGCATCTGTCAATGAAGGACACATTCTAACTCCATGGCCCACCTCACCCAAAAAATGAGACCTAATTCTTGTGTAGCTGCCCCTAAAGTCTTTTTCACAAATATGGCAAAACCAAACCCTACTCCCCCCTGAATTTTTTTTGTCTTTCACCCACGGGTGTAACATATCGAAGGAATGGTTTTTTTGGGCTTAATGGGTGTCTTGCATAGTCTTCCATAGTTTTGGTATTGGTTGATGAAGGATGGCATTGGATTGGGGTTCTTTCACTTCTTTGTTCTCTAGTTCTACTACCACCCCCACCACTTTGCCTTCTAATTTGCATTTCAACTTCACTATCACTTCCATTCTCACTGCTGCTCATGTTTTTTGTTTTTAGAATGCAAGTTTAAACTGAAAATGCAAAAAAATTAAAAAATCCAGACAATGTATGCTTCATATTTTGCAAAAAAATGAAAAGAAAAAAAAAGAGAAAGAAAATGCATACCTCTTTAGTGGATTTGCACTCCCTTCAACACTATTCCAACCTCCTCTTCTCCTTCAAGCTGCTGCTCCTTCTCCTTCAATGGCTGCAACTTCTTTTGCTTTCAAACCCTTGGCTGCTCAAACAAACAAAATGCACATAATGAGGTTAGAGAGGCCCTTTTCCTTTCATAAGAGAGTCAAAATAAATGGGGCCCACACATGCCACGTATGCTTGGCCGAAATTTTTAAAAATTGTGATTTTTTTTTCAAGTTACAAGTGTCTAAAGCGCGGGGGACGGCCGGCCGTCCCCTGGGCGGTCGAGGGACGGCTCAGCCGTCCCCTGGCCGTCCCCGGGGACGGTCAGCCGTCCCTCTTTTAGTCCACGCCATCCCCCCATCCCCGGCACGTTTCTTGAGTTTTTTGACAAAAGAGGGACGGTCCCCTGCCGTCCCCCTGCCGTCCCCCGGTACCCGGTACGTCCCGGAAACGGGTACGGGGCATTTTGGGGGGGGGACGCGTCCCCGGGTTTCCCTGTATTTAATATATTTGGGTTATATTTTAATTTCAAAATGTATTTAACTTCTAATACTATTTAATTTATTTAAATTTTATTTTTTCTATTTTAAATGTATTCACATAAAAATATAAATTACATATTTTGATATTTATATAATTTGAATTTAATTAAGATTCTTTTCTCAAATTTTATCGCTTGACAAACTTACTTTTAAGATTTTCCTCACCGAACTGAGACATGAACTTTGTGATATAGCCAAGAATCTCAAGTTGAAGACTTGAAGTATATCATAAAATTGAGATAGCAGAAGAAGAATTTGAAACTCAAGAATAATGTAGAAATACAGCTACAACTCCCTACTCTGAAGAATTAAATTGAAGATAAAGTTGAGGTAGGAACCTGGAGATGCATCTGTACAAACAAAACACAATAGTTTTTCTTGCTGCAATTTTTTCCTTCTCCTTTTGCTTTTGTGAATGATGTAAACGCTATTGATGGGTTTGATTAATGTCTTTAAGGGCTTTTCACAATTTCATCCATGTGGATGAACAGTCGGACCTACCTCACATACAATTAAACAAAGTCCCTTCGAAGTATGAGGGAGCATTAACCTTCCCAAAGGTATTTTCCATTTTGGAGATATTAGTGACCACAGAATCAAACCCTAGCCCAGAATGCAAATACAGTATCAACAACATAGAACAAAAACACTTGAACAAATATCTCAATTATTTGCATAAATGGCATTGAACTGATTTTAAAGCATAGTACATCTTTGTCTTAAATCCACTGGGCTGTTGGAGAAATTATGTCACGCATTAGTCACTCTACTTGCTCACTAAACTGTAATAGCAGTCCAATTTGACAACAGATTATGAACCATTTTTCTTTTTGAATGTAATTTTTCATTTTATCATTATGAAGAACAACTAAACATTATAAATTGTGCAAAACATCACACTTTCTGAATCCCCAAGCATTGGTATCCCCATTGACTTCTATTAGGGATCTTATATTCATTTAGAGAACTTGTAGCCATCGAAGTTGGCACATACTAAGTCTTAATGTGAATGGGAATTAAGCAAGTTCGTTCCCAAGAATGATTATAGCAAGGCAGCTTAACATTGGAGAGCGGTCATATTATTGAATGTTTTTGTATAAACTTAAGAAGCTTAATTCCTACTTCCTAGCATCATAACTAACTCTCAATCTGGTTGTGGTCAGGGCATATATATGCAGAGAATCTAATTATTAGTTGAGGCAGTAGAATAGGTGCTGCCAAATCATCAGATCAATAGGTTATTAACTTATTATTGCATTGATCTACTTTGAAAAAGCATACCATCAAACTGAGCAATTCTTTATTGTGCTTATGCCATCTGTTTTGGTACTTGACCCTTGTTGTGACCCCAAATAACCAACAGAAGTGGGGCATTCAGGAACAGGAATTGGATTACAAAATATAATGTTCAAAATTTGACAGTATGGCAGTTCATAATTTTCTTCTTCCTACAAAATAACTACTAGTTAATGCATATAAGGCTTCAATAATGCATACACTGTGCAGAAAATAAATAGAATCTTACATCTATTAACGAGGCAATAAACCACAAAACATGAATTTCATTCACAAAAAAAAAAAAAAACTTCTTTCTACCTAAGATCTTAAGCATCATCTAGCCCAGCACAATATTCACATTCCAAGTGGTTTAGTACATAAAAGGATACTCCCAGAAGTTCTATACATAAAGAGGAATAGACCCAATTGTAGGCAATGAGTGTGACAGTGAAAAAATAGTGAATTCAGTTCATTGCAGAAAGAAGAATTGTGATGCAGATTAGTGTTTGTGACCATATTAGTAGGAGGTTTGATGTAACATGTTTTATTAGAGCTCTTTGTAACTATTTTGGCCAAGACAGGGAAACTGAGCTATTGCAACTTCCGACTAGTTTTCTCTACAATGAAGTTTCCAGGTTAAAGGTTCTTGTATCATTCTTTACTGTTCCATTTCAATTTTCTATGATTACAGAACTGTTTGAATTCCAGCAACTCATGTAAATAGATTTTAAAACACAATTATGCATTCCAACTATGTAATGTGAAGTAGATTTCAAGTAGAATGGCCTTTTTAGTTAAATAATTTCCAGCGAAGTAGTAAACCTCAGAGATTACTGATCAAGATCTTGTGCATGCGTGCACACTGGGACCTTTAACCTGCCTAACAGGAATGATGTGTTTTGAGATCCAAACTAGGACTTGTCAATCCACAAGTGATTCTTGCACCAAGTTACCAACACAACTACACACCAAAAATATTATAGCAATATGAAAGCTAACTCAATAATACACAAAAGAATATTTGTTTTCTTTTATTGCAATTAGTAAACTGCTTGACAAGATTACAATGGATAACAGCCCTTGGCCAAAAAATACAAGTCACAATGTGCAGCCGGTTGGACTTCACCAAAAATGCCCAATCACTGATATACAAAAAAAACAAATCCCCTCCCCTTGTCCATGAGAACTCTTCAATCAATTGTGCACTCCCAACAATACACAATTCTGACTTCCATTCACTAAGCTCTGCCCAACAACTGTGGTGATCTTTACAAATGCTTACAAACAAACTAACAAGAGCCCTGTTCTCCCAATCAAAAATTCCTCCAACCACTCCACATGATGAATCACCTAGCTACCCATTAAGAACCAACAAATCCTCTGCTGCCAAGTTCACCAAGACACTCACTCCCTAAACATCCAACATTAGCACTACACAACTCAGAACTCCCCTGTATCCCAATGATGACATGCACATCTTGCCATCATCAACACAACCCAACAACTCTACTCTTCATTGCCAGATTGCTTGTTTGTTTGTGAGATCTTGTAGAAGGAATCTAATGCGACAATGTACTATATGTGGCATTGTCAATAACCCTAATCAGACCTAAGTGACAACCCTCTCTACTTCCTATTCAAAGAGGTGAGAACTCTTACTTCCTACTCAAAGTCAGATTTTGAGGTCAATGTTCCATTGAAATAATTCATGAACCTTGTCTTCATTGAATCTATGCAATTGGTTGACATGGATGATAGGATGAACCGTCAGCTGTCAAAACAACTCTCAAAGATTCTTGTTCAGTGAACCATCTCCTGTCCCAATTGCCTATTGACACCCCTTGCAAGTGGACTTACCCCTAGCAACAGCTCTTTCATAAGGCTGATGGCACTCTGTGGTTTTACCTTAACAAACAATTGACTTAGCAAAAAGATCATGGAGTGTATGAATCAAACCTTCCACATCATTTGCAAAGGGAACCTCTACATCCTCATCGTCATTCCAACTTCCCAAGAGATCTACTAAATCACATGTACCTTGTTCAGTTGCCTCCTTTCTACCATCCTCACTATACAAGTCTCCTTCAAATCCACTGTGACAAAGTAATTAAAAAGATGCACAACAAACGCCTTAGAATTTGATTAACTCCTGACCCATAATCAACTCAAAGTCATCTATATCAATAGCAATGAGATCTAAGCAGCCCTACCACTCTCCAACTCACAAAGACATAATTTCGAGAATCCCCACCATCCTCTTCACCAATGAGTTCAGAACCTTCAACGATATCGAGCCTTCCTTGACTCAAGGACCCAATTCCTTTGCAAGCTTGATTGGCACATAGTTGTAGGTGGTAACTGTATCCACCATAGCAACAATCATCCTCCCATGCATGACAACTTCTATGTAACACAATTCATGTCACTTCTCAAACTCCCTCAGCATGTTGAAAATCTGCATGAAACCTATCCCAAGCATATCTTCATTTGCTTCTTCCTCTTGTACTAAATTCAAATGTTGTCACTTTGGATAGTTGTGGGAAAAATGATCTTGCACACAAATGAAGACACCATACTTCTAACCCTAAGAATCTTTGCTTGACCCAATCTCCCTTGTCAATTCCTTCACCAATATTTTGAGATTGTATAATTAATAACCACTAAAGATTACTTGTTGGATTTTTACCCCTTATACTTCACCTTAGCTCTTTGTGGCTTCTTGATCTTGATGCAGTCCTTAACCACAATGTGTTTTCCAAACCCCTCTACGTTAAAGTTCAACAAACAATTTACAGTTGCTATTGCAATGACCATATTTTGTACACTTTCTCATCTAAGTTTATTTTGAGCCCACAAACCGTGTCTATAATCTCTAACATTAAGGTTGAGATTGTCCTGATTTAATTCTCCAGCTTCCCAATATCTTTCAGCTCAATATAATGTGTACAAGATATCCATGTAAAGTTCCCTTGTCAAAACTAACCCCTCGACATGTCCTTTAGCTATTCCCAATTGCTCACCTCCGCCACTCTTTTCCTTGCGAACAACTTTTCCTATATTCTAGTCCTATACCAAAGCTTTGCCCTCCCAATAAGATGTATGGACCTGACATATAATCTACCATACCAAGAAGTTCTTCTCAAGCATCTTGTCATCCATAGCATCCTCATAAGATTTTGACTCTTTGACTCTGGGCTTCACCTTACCATCTGCAGCAATCACAACCTTACTCATCTTGCCCTGATTAAGCACATTCTTACTCATTTTTGCAGCTCCTTTGCTTCTTGCATCAAGCAAAAGATCCATCCTTCAAATTCCTTGAATCTGACAATTTGGAATTGATGGTAGGTAAGTTACACCATTGCCTTCATTCCCAGTCCTCAAAATCAAACATTCTGTGTGTCACTTCTACTAGTCATGATGAAAAGGGCTTAGGGATAACAATAATGAGTAATAGACAAGGGTAGGATAATCAACCATCTTAAACAATGGCAGACCCACTTTGATACCAACTGCTATGGGGCTAGCACCCTTGCAACACTAATAACCATAGCCCTCCTAAGAGGAAGGAACTGTTTAGAGACCCAAACCACACCTATTCAGCTCATTAGTGGTCCTTGCACCAACACAAATACATAGTGGAAATTGTTGACAGAGCGATATGAAAGCTAACTTAGAACTAAATAACTCACAAGCCATTCCTTAGCCATATAACCATTATATTAGCCACGATGGGAAGTGCTTAGGGATAACTACAACAACTAATAGACATGAGTGGGATAAATAACTGTCAATTAAGACAAGATCAACTCTTTGCAAAAGTCCTGTTTTAATACCAACTGCTACACAGCTAGTGGTCATGCATTACTCATGACCTTAGCCCTCCCAAGAGGAATGAGTTGTTTAGAGACCCTAACCACACATTTTCAAGCGTGCGTGATAGTTAGACCAACACGATCAACTAGTGGAAATTGTAGACATAGTGATATGAAAGTTAACTAAATAACACATAAGGCATTTACATCAAAAGTACACAATACATGATTTGGGGATAACCCTTTCGCTGCACTTGGACAGCTACCTGTCCAGGTTACAATAGAGAAAGGCCCCTGACAAACATACACAAGTCACAAGGCAAGGTGTTTTACAAGCTGGATTTACCACCTTATCAAGTCTACCTAGTCACTTCGTACATCCTACCTTAAGGAGGCTATCGGCAAGCACATTCCAGTGCAAATAATGCTTATTGAGTTGCATGAAGACAAGCTAATCCTTGAACCTTAAGCAGTCATTAATCAAAGGGTTAAGCAACAACCCGTTGGGGCAACTACAAAATACATCAAGTTGGAGTGTTAACCTACTCATGATACTACTTGGAAAGATGAAAAATTCATAAGCAACATCCTCAAGGCTTTTTCAAAGAGGTCCACCTCAAAACAGCACTGTTATTGAAATCTTCTACTCTCTTCATTATATTTATGGTCGTAAATGTAATCATCTCTTCATTAATCTCACAACTATTTTCTGCTATAATCCCATGTTATTGCACTACAGCTTATTTTTAGAACACAAATTCTTGTGATTTCTGCTCTATCAGTATAGGAATGTCCTTGGATAAGATTCCAAAATTTTGTTTTGTTGGAGTTACCTTCATACAAAATGTTCCCACTACCAAAAGCACCCATTAAATTATTATTGAGGATCAGAAAAAAGGGTGTCTCAAGAATCTCTGCTATGGATAGTCTATCAGAGACTATTCTTCTTACCCAAGTATAAAGCTTGTACTACCCTTCAAGATTTTAAGTCTGTTGATCTGTGTAAGCCTTTGTTACCGTTTCAGCCCCCCTACAGTCCAGTATGCACCTGGTCCAGGTCTTGGTCTGGGTCCCCTATGGGTCTATCTAGGGGCCTGCAAAATGGACCCCGATCTGTCCAGTTCATTCTGTAGTGGACCCCAAGTGAACTCAGGTACACTTCGCTATAACTACAGTTAACATGGGAAGAATCTAACAATTTTTACTTCTTTTTTCCTTTTTTCAACCTAAAAAATGAACTCTAACCTTAAAATTGACTTCTAAATACCTTGAAACATAAAAACAAACTCATTTTACCTCATTTTGAAATCAAAAGACAAACTAAATACATTTTCTGAACTTTCATTATTGCTTGTCATTGCAAAATAGAGCTGACGATTGATCATTGATGGTTCCAAAGTGGCTAGATTGCTATTCCCATGTGTGTGCAAGAGCCTTTTCACTATCAAAGAGGTGTGGAGGAAGATTCTTTAATTGGAGATAAGTTTTTTGGTCTTTTTTTTTCCTTTATTTTTCTTCTACAAACAAACTCTATTGTTTCTTTTTTTTTCCCCCCATTATTCTACATTCAAATGAGTTAGGATATGTTTTGTTTAGCTTTCATTTGTTTAGAATGTGCTGTTTTCTAAATTTGCTGCCATTATAATGACAGCCACTTCTAGCTTTATGGGCCAACCACACTTCAAAAAAGATCTACACCATTGTGAAAGTACATTGACATGATTCAACAAGTTCCAAGTGGTGGGTGGTATTCTTGGGTTTGCAATGCGTGTGGTGTTCAATATACAAGCTCATACAATTGGGTGAAAACCCATTCCTGTGATATTCCTAGCTTGGGCATAGAGTTTGCCAAGGCAAGAAGGATGAACCTATGCCAACACCTAGAGTGTTGGAATATAATAGAGAGCAAGAGCATGTAGACCAAGCAGTTGCCCTTAGAATAGGCCATCCTTTGGCAAAGAGAGAATCAAGGAGGACCCTGTGTTGACCCATCTCTTCATGTTCCTGAAATTGTGATAAGAGAGCCACTCATTTTGGCCACACGTGAAGAAGAGCTTGCTACAAATAAGAGAACAAGGGAGCCATTGGTAAAGGCATTCCAAAATGAATCCTAAAATATTGTTGATCAATGCATTACAAGATGTGTCTATGCAAATAGTTTGAATTTCAATGTTGTTTGGTCGCCACATTGACAAGAAATGGTGAGGAAAATAAATGAGGCTCCAAAAGGGTACAAGAGCTTGAGCTCTGAAAAGGTGTGCAACCCCTTATTGGTAAGGAGGTGAAAAATGTAGAAAAAACATTGCAGCTATCAAGGATTTGTGGAAAAAAAACAAGGGTGTCCATTGTTTCTAATTACAATTTCTCCTAAAGTGGTGGTATTTATGAAAGTCATAGATTGTGAGAGGCAAGTGAAGGATGCACAATTCATTGTTGACATCCTCATATGGGCTTGAGGAAGTGGACCTAATAATACTGTTTAAGTCCCAACAAATCACAAAAAATTGCAAAGTGGCTGATTCGTTGGGGTAACATCAAAAATTGCATATCCCTGCAATTTCATGTCATATTCTGGGCTTGCTTTAGTGTCCATTCCCCTAGCACTTTTAGGGATCAATTTTAGCCTTAGTCCTTTTCATTTACCAGATTGCCAAATTTCTTTATCACATTCCAATTCTTCTTGTTGACATGAGATCATGTGTTAAATTTTGAGAGATTTCTCCAAGACACAAGCGTGATGTGCAAATGTCTACACAACATGCTAGTATCCCACAAAATTTCAAAAATTTAAACATTAATTTTCTGCCTAGCTACCTACTATTGCCTATTGTAACACCCGTATGTCTGAAAAATACTTTTTGCATCCACATCTGACCTTTCAGCTTACAAGGAACTCTTTTGAAAACCTATCTTTGATTTTTTTTTCTTCTTGAACAACAATAAATCTTTCTCTTCTCTCTCTCTCGGCTATGCTTGGTCGAACATACCTCCATTGTTGATGCTAGCTCAGGCTACATGCCGTTGAATTCTCATTGACAACTCCACATGCTCACTTATCTCTTCTACATCATGTGGGTAGTATTGTTTCAATAAGTTATTGTTCTTGTTTGAATAATATTGTAGCTCTTCTTCATCACTTCAATATTTTTGTTGGCAAATCTCTTGGTGACCATCACCACCCTTTATCCAATCTCATACACACACTAGTTTATCAATACCTATAGACCTAGGATTTGATATTCATAGCTTATTTTCATTTGTGATCTAAGTTACCGGTTCGAGTACAGGTTCAGATATGGTTTCGGGTACGCCAGTTTGGCAAAAAAAAAATCCTTGGATACGGGTACGGGTATGGGAGTATATATATATATATATAATTTATAAATTATTAAATTATAAACATAATGCCATAGAATATTGAAACAATGAAATACGATAATACCTCATATAATCATATTCATAATTTGCAAAAATGTAAATAGTAAATAGTAAGTACTCAAGTCTTAAAATGTCATTACACATTGAAAATTCAAATTACAATCAAGACAATATTTAATTCAGTATCATCAAATTCGTCTTTTGAGTTTGCAAATGAGCCTCATTTGGTTGGCCAAGACAATAAAAGGCATTTTTGGCACTTTTTAGGGTTTTATTTTATGTTTTTAAATTGAGTTTTTGCCTTTTTTTGGGTTGGATGACGAGTCCTTCTGGGTTCTCCACGGGTTCGACTAGGGTTCGCCATTTGCTACCCGAGTTCTCTGTGGGTCCTTCACAGAGAACTCGGGAAGCAAATGGCGAACCCAAGGCGAACCCCCAAAAGGACCGTAAAGAACCCCAAACCCATACGTACGAGTACGGGTACGGGAGGCTAAATTGAAGAACCCGGTAACTTAGTTTGTGATTCTTAGTTCTGAATGCACATAGGATAAGAGCACACACTATTCTAATCTCTATTTTCTAGCCCATGGAAGTCGAAAGACCAAATTAGGTGTTTGACCATTCTTGACAAGGTCCCAAGCAATCCATCCATTTTTCTTGTTCTAGCCACATGTATTTGGGAAGACTATAACTACACAGAGGTTTCATTCTCTCTTCCTTTCTCTTGTTTGGTCTCCTCTGGTTTTTTTCTTTTGTTGTCCCTATTTCCTTTTGTGCAAATTAGTTTAAAATCTAGTGAAATTTTTGAATTTTACAACTATACTAGATAACAGCGCAAGATTAGGACAACAAAGCATTGCACAAATGTATACGCATCGCAATTGCATTTTGGACAAAGCTCCATCTTCTGGTCACAGGTTCCTTTATTTCTACTATTTATAGTTTTGAATTCAATTTGTCGATTCTAAATTTAGTCTCCTATAAATTAGCAACTTACAACCAACTCACACTAATGTAAGGGACAAGTTAATAGTAGCTTAATTTCACCATTACAGTTGGTTAAGGCACACTATTCACACATCTTTTCCACACCTTGTATTTAACACTCACTCAACCTTATGCCACGAAAGATTGGTAACAAAATTGATTGGATCAAACAAATTAAAATGTTCATCACTAACCACAACATGTCGTAGGCCATATTCAAATCATTCTCAAATTTGGTGTCGTTGAAGGTAAGTGAAACAATACAATTTTATGTCATTGTAAAAAATCATTTTTAAAATTTATGTTTTTGATATTAAAGTTTTGAAGAGTAAATATACCACCCACATGCATTACATACCACCTGTTGTGACCTTTTTCACACAGCACCCCATTCAAATGGGGACCCCCCTAAATTTTGCTCCATTCTGGTCTTTTGGCTTTGCGTCTCTCTCTCTCTTTGGTCCTTCTGTCTTTTCGGGGATGTCCCATCGTTTGACCCAGGTTAAAATATTGATTAAGTCTGTGAAATTAGGGTTTTCTATCCTTCAAGCTTTTTAAGGTCAAACCAGGTTATCAAATTGGAATTTGAGCTTAGTACTGCGGTTACAAGGCATCCAGCAAAGTCCCACTGAATTTTCATTGAATTCTGACAACTTACTATTTATAGTAAGTACTCAATCGGGGACTGTTTCAGCAGGACTTTGGAATTCTGCCTATTCCACCACATCCAGGTAACTATCAGCTGCTTGCACGTAAATTTTGAGCAAGATCAGACAACCTGCTATTTTTGGCAATTCAGGCTTCAAGAGCCATTTTCAGGGTTCGCACATGTGATTTTTCAATGCATGTCTGGAGATTACTTCTAGGTTTCTCGAAACCTTCGCAACGATATAACATGCAAATCGAGACGATCACTTTCAGAGTTCAACCTTTGGAGGCTATTTTTAGGGTTTGCATGCAGAGTTCTCTAACGCATGTCCGAATATTCCTTCTGGGTTTTTCGAGAGCTTCGCAACAGTGTGACATGTAAGCGGAGAAGATCAAGTTTCAAGGACTTACTATTTTTAGCCAGTGCCCGCATGCAAACCAGTTTTCTAGGTTTTTTTGGGTTTCTTGAGATCCCACAGGCAATATGACATGCAAAACCATCCGGCAATGGATGGGTCACTTTTCAGGAAGTTTCTATAAATAGCAATTTCACCCCAGCCACCCAACACTTCAATTCAGCATACAGAGCGACATGCAGAAGAAACAAAGTCAAACGGAGACCGTTCGGGATACATGCAAGTCAAATTAGGGTTTCCACTTTTATAGGGGGTGAAATCTAGAAATTGTCAGAATGAAGTACCCCACCAATATCAGCATACTTCAAGGTACCTGCTGGCAAAATTTGAGCAGAATCGGAGAACTTACTATTTTTAGTAAGTCAGGGCACGGCTATAAATAGTAGGTCTGCACCCGAGGTTGGCATGAGCACGACACTCAAGTTATCAGGATCAAGCATAGCAAGTTTCAAGTCAAATGGAGTTACTTAAGTCAGAAAGTCAAGAACTTACTATAAATAGCAGGTGGCTATAAATAGCAGGTCAGGGCAGAGAACTGTCAAAACAGGTTCACAAGGCAAAGAAGATCAGATGGTGAAATTTTCAGGCAAAACGGAGCTGTAGAAGTTGAAAATTAAGGGACCTGCTAAAAATAGCACAACTTGCTAAAAATAGAATGCAAAAGCAAGGGCAAGCAGAGGCATGGAAAATTTCTAAGCGTGGGAAAATAAAAGCAAGAGCTCAAAAAGGCGCCCACCTCAAGGAATCAAACTTGAAAATTTTCTAAGTACAAAAAAAGTCAAAGTTGAGCATACAAAATGTGCCCACCATGGAGAAGTTAGCATGAAAGTTTTTAAGGCGTTCAAAATAAAAGTTCCAAGGGTGAAATGCGCCCACCATGGGATGGAAGCTTCTTGAAATTTTCTGAGGCATGGAGTGGAAGCCAAGGAGGTTAAATGCGCCCTTACATAAAAGTAAGCCTTCTAAAATGCGCCTAAGGGAATAAAGAGGGGATAAACACTTAGAAAATGTTCTAAGGCAGGAGAAATGGCGTCTAAATATTCTAAGTGTGAAAAATGAAAGCCCATGGGTTGATTTGCGCCCAAGGTAAAGTGAAGACCCTTCAAAATTTCTAAGTCATTGGAATTGAAAGCTCGCCTAGCTAAATGCGCCCACCTTGAAGTAGAGAAAGCAAGTCAAAAAGTTTCTAAGGCATCAAATGGAAGCTTGCATGTGGAAATGCGCCCAAGATGAAAGGAAGTGTTAAGAAATATTCTAAGGCAAGTAAAATGAAGGTAGACCCTCTCAAATGCGCCAAGATAAGTAAGAGAAAAGGTTGTTAAAAAAAATACTCCAAGGCATAGAAACTTGAAGAGGACCCTATGAAATGCGCCCATAAGTGAAGAGGGCATGAGAAAAATTTCTAAGGCAATAAAATTTCCTTCACCTCATGTTAAATGCGCCTAGCCAAGGTTATATGATGAGGAAATTTCTAAGTAAAGGAAAATAGAAGTTCACGGGCTGGAATGCGCCCTTGAAGAAGGAAGGGACTTAGATTTTTACTAAGTCATGAAGGATTGCAGCTGCATACTCCAAATGCGCCCTCAAAGCAGACAAGGGGTGTAAAATGCTAAGGCATTACAAATGAAAGTGCCACATGCTGAATGCGCCCACCATGGAGGAGTTGATTAAAGAGTTTTCTAAGGCAAGACAAAGCATTCTTAAGGTGTGGGAAACGAAAGTGTGCACCCTCAAATGCGCCCAGCAATCAAGTGGGAGTAAAATAATTTTTTCTAAGTGTTAAAATGGAAGTAACACATGCAAAATGCGCCTAAGGTTGAAAGGGGCAAGACTTGAAAAGTATTCTAAGTCACAAAAATGAAATCTCAAAGGGGCAAAATGCGCCCTGCAATCAAGTGGGAGTAAAATAATTTTTTCTAAGTGTTAAAATGGAAGTAACACATGCAAAATGCGCCTAAGGTTGAAAGGGGCAAGACTTGAAAAGTATTCTAGGTCACAAAAATGAAATCTCAAAGGGGCAAAATGCGCCCAGCAAAGGAAGTGAACATGAGGGAAAATTCTAAGAAATTAAAAATGGAAGTGGCATGTGGGAAATGCGCCCTCATGAAGAGAGGATGTTACAAAATTTTCAAGTGTTGAAGTTCCTCCAGCACATGCTAAATGCGCCCTTGGCAAGTTGAATAAAGTTTGAAAATGTTCTTAAGCGTTGAAAGTTCCTCCTCCACCCTCCAAATGCGCCTAGCTTGCAAGTCATAAAGGAAGCAAGGATGAACACCGGAACCAGAGCGTGAGGACTTGAGGTGATGAAGCTAGGACAATGTTATAACTTTGGAAAGGGAAACGACAGTGAAGATTTGTCTAAGGCATTAAGGACATGGTGCAAAGGAGGCAAATGCACCCAAGGCAGTGGGCTAGAGAAATATGAAAATTACGAGGAAGAAGTGCATCGAAGAATTAAACAGGAGGGCTTAACGGAGAAAACATTTTGCAAGGATGGTTGAACTGAGTGTTGTTGTATGCTCGCCTCCTCCTAGCATAGCAGAATTGGCGGAGAAGAACAGTGGGAACGCGTTTCTGGACGAGAATCTTCTAGAAGAGGATAGTGGGCATTAATTGTTCATAATGGTCCTTGTAGAGGAGTGGAGAATCTTCTGCTAATCTATTGCCCCACTCCTCTCTGTGGCGGTTTTTAGGGCAAAAACCCTAATTAGGGCATATGTGGCTCGAACTGAGCCCTTCATTGTAATTGAATCTAAACCGTCCACTGAGATGGGCTTATTATAAAAGGGGCATCCCCCCTCATTTGTAATCATTTTAGAGATTAGAATCAGAGATAGATCAGAGCTAGATAGAATTGGAGATAGAAGTTAAAGAGTAGAGCTAGGAGTTAGCTTAGTTTGAAAAGGAAAGAAAAGCTTTCCCTTTGAAGGTTTTTGTAAAAGGTTGTTGTGTAAGACTCTCATAATATAAAGATTTTCATTGATTGGTGACTCTTTCTTTCGTTATGAGCAGTTGACGAGAATTTTTCGTCTTTCCAATTCAAGTAGATTAGAGTAAAGTAGACTTTATTTTATGCAAGTAGTTGTTAATTGTGGAGTGCGGCATTTGGTTTGGACAAGTCTTCCTTTATCCATACCACTAGCGGGCTTGCTGATGGTAAGTCTGCCCTGCGTGGTCAACTCAAATATCGGTACCTAACTTCGGTTGTGATTCGTGTGTTCACTTGCATCGTTGTGATGGGGTACGCATGTTGAATCATAATTTGAATATTGTATTCATCCTTTGAAGATTGCACCAACTTTGTCAGAGTTGTCCGAAGGGGAGGCGAAACAAAGTCTGGTTTGAAGATTGTCGAAGTCAGTCCTCGCATTCCACCCTTTAGAAGTAGATTGTAGAATTTCTACCCCTATTCTTTTTAAATTCAGCATTTTCGGGTTAGTTTAGAAATTAGAGCCTCGTTGTCAAATTATTCATGTCTTAACTGCTTCACAGAGTTGAACAACTACGTAAGTCCCCTTGGAATACCCAGCATATTCACATCAACCAACTGAGTCTATTCGCGATAAAAGGAACCTTGGAGTTGAACGCATGAACTTTCACACAATCTTAGCATGCGGAATTCTTTGATCAAGAGAGAATAGAGTGACCATCGGACATTTTATTCTGTGTTGGTGTTGTCATAAAACACAAGTCAACACCACCATCACCCTTGATAGTAATTGTAGGTTTCACCTCTCAACATAATTATAAAAGGATGTTGACATAGGAAATCACTACACACTATTAAAACATAACATCATGCTTTATAAAAGTCAGTAAAGGAGGAGAAGTTTAATTAACCTTGTAACTAAATGCTAGTTGGAATCGGTTGGTCATATCTTATGATTTTAACATTTTAACTTTTACCCATTTCTTTTTATAATTGGATGAAGGGTAGCATACCAAACCTTTCCCCATATCCCAAGTAATTTTTCCTTTCTTTCTTTGTCTTTTTCATGGTAAGAAAGAAAGAAACTAAATGCAAATTTCTTAAAAATAAAATAACCATTAGTTGTATTGCATAAATTCATATTCCAAGTTAAGTTCACAATAAATTACATAAGAAGTTAAACAAATTCATCTTTTCTCACAATACTAGCAAGCTAAGTAGGCTTGACCTTGAGGGAAACTCCATGGTTAAGCACGCTTGAGTCAAAGTAGTATTGGGATGGGTGAACTCCTAGGAAGTCATAATGCTTCACCCCTATGAGCATCACCTAGATGCAAAGAGTGTTGGGTGGAAAATTCATGCTCATGAGAGATGGGTTCTCATGAAATACTACTCATGAACTATGAATCAATTAGATTGACTCAAAAAATATGCAGTTGAATCCTAATAAACAAGATTCGAAATGTTTCTAGGACTTATAAAGGGTCTGAAATGCCTACTAGAGAGGCTGATTTGGAGACTAATTTATCTCTTGGATAAGTTGGTTATGATGATGATTAGATTTGATCAAAACTTATTCAATTGAGCAAGATTCGATGGAAATCTGATCACACAAGCCTGGATCTAGGTTCAAGTGATTGGATTCCCACTGAGTCTTACATGGTATCCAAGTAATATTGATGTTGTAGCTTGTTCATGTTCACTAAGGAGTAAAGATTTCATTTGGAGCTTCACATCACAAGCTTTGTTCCCATGATTCTTGAGTCAAATCAATTTCATCCAATTTGGACACCTCGAACTCAAGTTTTTTAGTTTTGGATGCAATTATCATTTGTCTTTTGCAAGCAGCTTGCATTTTTGAGGATTTTTACACAAAACAAGCAATGCCATTGCATCCAAAAGGTGTGAAAACCTATAAACTAACTATAAATTGTCCAATTTGGCTGAAGTTATAGCAAAAAGAATTACCCCAAGTTCGCAAGCTGAGGCCATATGGCCTGGGCATAGTATTGTGTAGGTCTAAAATTTTGTTTAGTTGCATAGTGGTTTTTTATTGTTTTAAAAGTGGTTTTTTTAATTTAAATCAAAAGCAAATGAAATATTTGTTCGTAAGTGCATAGCACTCTTCATACTGTACAGGGAAGTACGAGGGTATTTAAGGGGTACCCACACCCCTGCCACCACTTGTGGCAAGTGTGGTAGAGGTGGTCAGCCCCCCACCCTTCTACTTAAATATTTCTAGAGGCCAAAACAATCATTAGCAATGGTTTTTAAACAAATTCAATGCCTGCAGCTACATTTTTAGCACTTCTCCTGAGCACCACCCAATCCACTCTAATCTACCCCCCAAGAGACACCATCTATCTATTGCCGCCCTACCACCAATGCACAGCCCACATGCCACCATCCCTTAATTATCACTTGCCAACCACCTCCGCCAGAGGCACCACCCAAGGGCCACTCTCCTATCACTAGTTTGCCAAACCCTCCTCCAATTAAGTTTTCAATTTTGGAGGCCATTTTCAAAGGACCATATCTCAGCCTTATGGAGGTAATTTTGATGCAATTTTTTTTTCCAAATAATTCATAGTAATGTAATTGGTTTTTGCTCATGACTTCCAGATTATTACAAGAATCAGTTTTCTCACATATTTTGCTGAACAATCTAATTTTTTGAACTTCTAAACCTCATAACTTTCACAAATGGACTCAGATTTGAGTCTTGTTTTTTTGAAAGCGAAGGATTTTCAAGCACTACACATTAATGTTGGCTATTTGTTTTCATCTGTCATTTGATTGTACTTTCAGCTTTCACATCCACACTAGACATCATAAAGCTCTAAAAAATTAGCTTCAACTTTGTAATCACACTCAAATATAAACTGCCAAATATGGTGTCTTAATTGAGCTACTTTGGAGGTGTTATTGCAAACACTCTCAATTATAAAGTGTCATTTCATGTACTTGTCTTGGAGAGATTTACACATGGGCATTTTGTAATTATGAGCTCATATAAAATTCCAAATCTTGGGGGTTTCATCATGTCTTTTACTATCTCTCCTTTCTATTTTTGTATCCTACAAAAGACTTCTCGAACCATCTCCACAAAGATCATGGCATCTCCTAAGACTTTCCATGTCCAATATGGACAAATGCTGTCATATAGCATTGTCACTCCTTAGTAGGATTATTATGTGAAGCCTGCCAAATCATGTAGGGTCAAATGTGCTTACTATCATAAGAAAATCATGAACACAATTGCTTACTAAAGCAAATTGATGAATTGAAGCAGCATCTTCAACAAAATCACATCAATCTATCAAATTCTTCTATGCAATATTCATCAAATTCTATTCAACAAGATCACTTGTGTTTGCCACATATTTGAGGATGCCCAATTTTAATCTTTTGTGTTGAAGCTGGTGATGATCGTTGTGCCGAACCCATTGTAATGACCCAGTTGGTGCAAGTGTGTTTAAACACCTCAAGAACCCAAATTGCTTGTCAAGATTGTAGGCTTTCACATGTTTGTGTTGTAAAAGTTAGTGTTGTATGTCGTTCCATGCAACTTAACCATGTTAAGCCAAAACAATTAAATCTCAATAATTGATTAAGCTAGAAGGAAAGCACTTTATAGAGGTGTTCTCGACATCAAGTACATTATGGCAAGTTTTTAGGTCAGAGTACCTTTCAATTTGGGAGATTTTAATTTTTCAAATTCTTGATGAGCAATTTATGAAAATAGTTAAAATGTGAGTTTTTGAATACTTGGAGCAAAAACAAATAATGGGTTATTCCGCCATTTGACCATTTTTTGTGTAAAAATATGCCTCCAATCACATGTTATAAAATTTTCAATTCCCCACTGGAATCAAGGTTATTGCAAGGTCAAAGTAAAAGAGTTTCAAGATTTCATTAGTCGGAGCTTTAAAAATTGCAAAACTCTTCAAATATATATATATATATATATATATATATATATATATATATATATATAATCTCAAAAATCAAATGGGTATTGGAAATTTTGCGAGGTTAGAAAATTTTGTCAAAGCCCAATGTTTTGTGACTATTAAAGTATTATTGTAATATTTAATGGTCATCTTAGTTGTTAAATTAGTCATTAGTTAGCTTTCAGTTAACTTAGTTTGCTTCAATTAGTTTTTAGTAACTTTTTGTTTATTGCTTTAGTTCTCTTTAGTTTACAATTGTTTCTTTTTAGAAACATCTTGTACTTCATTATTTTAAGGAGTATTCCTCTCCTTGTTTTAATAACAAATATCAAATATCAATTATCATTTCACGGAGCTTCGGCTCCTTTTTTTGGCGATTCTTTTTTAGCAATTAAATTTGTGTTTTCCTAAAAAAAATTGATGTTTTTGCTCTAATTGTTTACCTAAAGTTTTTTCATTTTGAAAAAAATTTAAAAGTTTTTTGACTGACTTTTTAATAAAAAAATCGTGGGTTTTTTGCTGAGAAAAATATAATTATTTTTTCTTGCAAAATTTGAGGGTTTCATGCTTTAAAAATCGGGGATTTTTTTCAAACAAAGATTTGAGGGTTTTTGGCATGGGAAAATCGTGAAAGGATTGTGTGTGAAATTTGCGCCAATTTTCTTTGGATTTTGTGGATTTCTTTGAGCAGATCGCGTGAGGTTTTCTTCATTAAATCGCAGCTTTTTTGAGGTTCGTGGGCATCACGACCTGTTCTGCAACATCAAACCAACTCTTTCATGCGACTTCATGTCTGTTTGTTGAGCGTCTTGAGGTTTTGATCGTTGTAAAGAAAGAAGAAAACAAATCACACCCTTTTCTGCACATTTTCGCGAGGGTTTTGTCTGAAGTTTCTAGGCGGTTGCTTCTGAATTGCGACTAAAGGGAAAATCGTGGATTTTCTCTGGCCGCAACTCATGATTTTTTAGCGCAAGTTTGGCGTCTGTTCTTTCCGCGTTTTTGGGCGTCTCTTGTTTCTGCAAAAGTTTGTGGGTTTGCAAACTGAAATTTCTGATGGGTTTTCTTGCCAAAGTTTTTGAAAAAATTTGCTGTTTCTGCTAAAAAATTTGGCTAGGGTTTGCAAAACGGAATTTGTGAGCTAGTTTTCTGATGTACTTTTGGTGACTTTTTGGTAAAAAATCGTAGTTTTGTGAAAGAAAATTTTGCTGGTCTGCTCAAAATCGCTAGAGTTTTCTAAGTTTTTTGAATTTTGCTGCCTAGAGTTTCTAGGCAAAGTCTGATTTTTTCTCGATTTTTGGATAAAATTGTAGGTTTTTGAGCCTATGTTTGATGATTTTTTTAAAATCATGGGAATTGTGCTAGCTGATTGCCTTGGGAATCATGCCAAGTGATCACCAACTTTTACCTCATTTTTTGTGCCTTTGGAAAACGAGAGGGGTGGCATCTTTGACCAACGTCATGTTGGAAAGTACCTAGAGGTTCAATGGGAAAAACTACAACACATTGAAGCAGAGGATGCTTACCATCTTTGAGTATCGGTGTCTAGATTAGCTTGTTCTAGGTACAGAAGCTCGTCCTACGATTGCAGGCAAAGAACATGACAAGTATGATGGAAGTAATTGAGAGGCGGTTATGCTTCTCAAGTTATCAGTTGTCGATGAGATGTTACCAGAAATACCATCTGGTAAGTCTGCTACAAAGATCTGGAAACATTTGAAGGATCTTCGTGAGACCTCAAACAAGGGTAGGGCTTTCTTCCTGAAGAATATGTTGTTTTCCGTTATGATGGATGACAAAGTGTCTTTGCAGGATCACCTGATGAAGATCAAAGACATTCGCAATCAACTAGAGGCCATTGGTCACAAGATGGAAGAGGAGGATATGGTGGTGATCAAACTAAAAAGCTTGCCACGATCCTACGAGCACTTCATTGAAACTCTCAACATTACCTCCACCAATGTTGACCTAAAGTTTGATGAGCTGTGCAACAAGCTCTTGCAACAGGATAGGTGGAAGAAGCAACAGTTTGAGAGCAACAACGAGTCTCCAAATGTTGAACAAGTGTTTACTACCAGAGACAATGGCGAAGGCACGTCCACTCAGCAAAAAGGACAAGGAAAATCGAAGGATAGCTCCAAGAAGTCTTTCACATGCCATTACTGTGGTAAGATTGGTCATGTGCAAAAGCACTGCAGGAAGCGGTTGACTGATCTAAAGTCCAACCAAGATGATCTCAGCAGAAGGCTCATGTTGTAGAGCATACTAAGCAACAAGAGTCTACCTTTTATGCATTCATGGCCAGAAGACCATCAAATTATGGTTAGACTTAGTTTAAGTTAGTAGAATGACCATTAAGGGAGGGTATGAAAGTATTATTGTAATATTTAATGGTCATCTTAGTTGTTAAGTTAGTCGTTAGTTAGCTTTCAATTAACTTAGTTTGCTTCAGTTAGTTTTTAGTAACTTTTTGTTTATTGCTTTAGTTCTCTTTAGTTTACAATTGTTTCTTTTTAGAAACATCATCTTGTACTTTATTATTTAAGGAGTATTCCTCTCCTTGTTATAATAACGAATATCGGTTATCAATTATCATTCCAATGACAACTACTAAAAATCTCAACATAAGTTCTTGAAGCAAAACTTAAAAGAGAATGTTAGTGCATCGGAGATTTTGGGAGGTTTTAAAACCTCCATCAACGCCTAAAGTGGTTGTGAGAACCGCTCTAAGGCTTGACGTATGTTCTAAAACCCCTCCTCTATGTGCAAGCATTGCATGACTACTACAACATACATTGAAGCATAATAAAAATGAACTTATATCAAGCAAAGCAGCATTTGCAGCTGCATGGAAACATAGACAAATGCATGTAAACTATTTAAAGAGCTTTGGAAGCTTTCAAACGGATGCAATCAACAGAGGCAAAGTCGATTCCCAAAAACCTTTGCCAGTGCCCTCCTTGCTCTATGCCAAAATGGGAGTTTTGAAACCACATATTGGGCATCCATCAAAGCATAATGGATAAAGTAATTTTGTTAGATGTTGTAATTGCAACAACTTTGGTAGCCACATCTACAAAATGAGCAACGTAAAGAGGGTGTGTGAGCTTTTTGTCAAAATACCTCCAAGAAATGTCATCAATTGGAATGCAAGACTGGCACTAAACGAATTTGTTGAAAAGGCTTTAAACAAATGCAACCAGCAGGTGCAGAGTCGAGTTCACCAACCATTGCCAGTATCCTTTTAGATCGTGCCAAAGCAAAGGCTTTGGAATAGAGTATGAACATCCATCTAAGCATTGCACCTCCTGTTTTAAACAGCAATGTCCCCATCAGGAAGGTGCTTAAAATTTCGTCTTCAAATGGAGAGCAGGAATCTTGACAATGCTGTCATTTTTACATTGAATACAAATGTGCTTTTGGATACAAGTACCCTGGTGCATGAAGTAGAACAAGAATGCTTAATAAACCATTCCCATCCAACCTAAGTAAGTTCAAGGCAAACGGTCCCTTATGCAGCACAGTGTTAGCAAAAGCTATATTCTTATCTATTTGGAAAGAGTGGTCTGTGAATGCACTGTTTGCATTGGCCTATACCATTTCATGTTTTGTGGGTACTTACCTGATGAGCCCATTAATGAAGCATTTAGAAGGAAAACAAGAACAAGTGTTTGGGTACAAGAGTGGATATATGTTAGCCTCTGTTTTCATTGGGACCAAGGTGATAGAATCATTTACAAGGCCGCATTAGCTATTTGGATCCCATTGGCTTAGTTTACAGGTCAGAGCCGCCTTGACAACTACCATATCTAAGAAATGTCTCAAGCTTTCATTTGCAGCTAGGCAAAGGCATACTACTAGAGAAATTATCAATTATGCAAGCACAGATGTCCATACTGTTGGGGACTTCGCTTGGTTTTGGCATGAGATTTGGTTGTTGCCAATACAGATTCTCCTTGCTATCTTCATTTTGTATCAAAATTTGGGGATAGCTTCACTTGCAGGTCTAGCAGCAACAATAGCCTTGGCACTTGCAAGCTAGCCTTTTGTGGGATTGCAAAAGAAATTTCAATATAAGATTATGGAAGTTAAGGTGAGAGGCCGTACAGCATATGTTTCTCAGTCTCCATGGATACACTCTGTGACAATACAAGAGAACATATTGTTTTGGAAGGCAATGGGTGAAATAAAGTATAATGAAGTTATCAAAGCTTGTGCATTAGAGAAGGACCTCCAACTGTTCTCTTTGGGAGACCAAACTGAGATAGGAGAGAAAGGTACTAACTTGAGTTGTGGGCAAAAGCAAAGAATACAGCTTGCTCGTGCCATTTACCAAGATGAACATATCTATCTTCTTGATGACCCTTTCAGTGCTGTCGATGCAGACACCAGGACTCACCTTTTCAAGGAATGCATACAAGGAATTTTGAGATCAAAGACCATATTATATGTGACTCGCCAAGTTGGATTCTTATCTCCTGCAGACCTCATTCTAGTAATGCAAGATGGCATGGTTAGTCAGGCTGGTCAATACAACAATCTTCTCCAAGAAGGCATCACTGCCTGTGCAATAGCAACTGAGTATTATTCATACAAAACGAATGAAGCAGCATCATTTGGCAAAGTTGGTTCCAGCCCCTATCCATATGGTATACTCAGCTGTTAGCACAAAAAGAGGCCTTTGAGGAGTCTTTTGATTTAGAAATTCTGAGAAGTACAAAAGATACTCAATCTTTTGCTCACCAGCAAGCCAACAAGATTTAGGCTTAGAGAAAGGCAAACTGGATGATGATGTGCCTGAAGAAGAGGACAATTCTCAGAGACAACGCAAAAAGCCTAAGAAATTACAGAGCAAGGAAAATGTTGATGCAACAGGGATTTATCAAGTTCACCCTCTCTCTGTCATTCTTCATATCTATGATGATGAAACAAGTCATGATGCAAAGCTAAGTAAAATTTGTCACTTCAAGATTTGAGCACTTGGATAAGCTGCATGTTGTTTGTGTTGCGGTTGAAGGGTTGCAAAGAGGGAATGAAAATAGATTTCTTATAAACTTGTTTCCTGATGACACTGGTGTTGAGCTTCCACATCAAACAACTAAACTCTCCTTAAGTATTAGCTTTTCATTTAATGAGAAAAGAGCACAGAGACCACTCAAATGGGTTCAACCCTGGTAGGAACTGTTTTTTTTGCCTAAAGCTCCTCCATTGCTTGGCAATAACATGATTAGTAAGTCATGATTCTACAGGAGTTGGATCTACTTTGTCAGGGCTAACGGTGTACCATCAACAGCATCATGTACAAACAATATTGCGAAGAATTTGTGATTGAAAGTAGTCTTAGCTGGCTGTTAAGTGAGTCAATCCACTGAAACAGCTTGACTCATTACTCATTAGCAAAGCTCAAGATGCCATATCTAACATTCAAAGATGTGGCATGGGCAACACACAGGTTTAAGTGTACTTTTCAGCAATAGGAACAAGAATGAGGAATCTATTCATGAAGCTATGTATGATTTGAAGAAGAGGGACAAAAAAAGTTGTTCATCTTGAGCAGAAGTTGAAAATGTTGACTCAAGGCTATCAAGTGAGGGCAGGGCAAGGACCACTAAACCTAAAATAATGAATAAATCTGTTTCTGGACACATTGGTGATGCTATGCTAGCCTCAAACACCTCAAGGATGATTCCCTTAGATGGCAAAGGAAGAAAATACTATTAGCAGAAAGAAGACATGTAGATGACAAAGTTCAAAAGATAATTGACTTGAAGAAGGAGGTTTGCCATGGACATGACTATGAACAAATTGTGCGTGATTGAAGGAAATGATACCAATACCATAGATAGAAATGTATATAGTGGAAATCATTTTATCAGTATAATGAAGGTGCTTGGTGGATAACATGGATAAATAAAGACACATATTTTTAAATGTAGTGATTCTTTAGAAGATTTTAACTCTTGACACTACTTCAGTCCAACAAAGTGAGAGTCGGAGCAAATTTTGCTTTGGTGAACCAGGAGACTAATGCATTGGCTTCATATTTAGATGCCCTATGACAACTGAGTTAGAAGTGAATTCGTTGAAAGAACTTTGGAGATATTTAAGCAAAATATTCGTACATAAAGTCCCACGAACTGGAGAGAATTCCAAGAGTCACTCTTGGAAAGCAAATTAGGAAATTTGTAAAAATAATAAGTTTTTCAAGAAACAGTTACAAGCTGGGGAAAAGTTATAAAAGGAAGTTTCATTTGTAAGAAAGGAGAGGTTTTTTTTTACCGGAAGTTCAGTTTTGGGAAAGGGGTAGGGAATTTCTGAAGGAAAGGATGGAGTTTCTCATTTGTACAAAGGAAAGAGTTTGTGAACTCTTCCATTAAAGAAAAAAATGAAAAGCAGTATGTCTGGTCTGTGAATCAAACATAATTCTGTGTTATGGGTTCTTCTATTGTCGAATTTGCAGCTGTTTCTTTAATATTTTGTCATATGATTAACTGCAACTATTTTCCCTTATATTTATACACTCTTTATACCATTGGGAGATGAATCATCAAAGTCCCACGAGCTGGAGAGAATTCCAAGAGTCACTCTTGGAAAGCAAATTAGGGAATTTGTAAAAATAAATTAATAATAAGTTTTTCAAGAAACAGTTACGAGCTGGGGAAAAGTTATAAAAGAAAGTTTCATTTGTAAGAAAGGAGAGGTTTTTTTTACCGGAAGTTCAGTTTTGGGAAAGGGATAGGGAATTTCTGAAGGAAAGGATGGAGTTTCTCATTTGTACAAAGGAAAGGGTCTGTGAACTCTTCGGTTAAAGAAATAAATGAAGAGTAGTATGGCTGGTCTGTGAATCAAACATATTTCTGTGTTATGGGTTCTTCTATTGTCAAATTTGTAGCTGTTTCTTTAATATTTTGTCATATGATTAACTGCAGTTATTTTCCCTTATATTATATACACTCTTTATACCATTGGGAGATGAAACTTTGTGTTCGTTCTCTTTTCTGCGTAGCTATCTTTTTATTTTCTGTTTTCATTTGCTTGCCTTTTCTGCTTTCTGGTTAAAAGCTGAAATATCCCAAACAATATTTTTGCAAAATTTCTGACTTTTGTAATGCAAAATGGTGCCCTAGTTTTTCTGATTTTCAATTTCTGTTAAACCCTAGTGTGCTGATATAATTTTCTGAGTATTTTATGCATGAACAGCAGTACATAATGCAACCAAAAAGTAGATAAACTTATAGCAGATCACAGTTGCATTAAATCATCATCATAGTTAGACTAGATCCAACAATATGAACCCATATATTACTAATATGTAACCTCCAGTCTACTGCTAAAAATATGAATGCAAATTACAAAGGAAAACAGGCTTCAAACATGCGCCACAACATGAAGAAACCCCAATAATGCAGATGCAAATTAACCCTAGCTGGGTGAAACTGCCTCAGCCACAAACATGGTACAAGAAGATGATGAAACAACTAAAATAACCCTACCAAGGGGTGTGCTGGCCTGTTGGACTGATGTTAGGGCTTTGCCACCCTAGAAAATCTGAATTAGAACCTCCAACTTGCACAACTCGCCCTTCAAATCAGAAAACTAAATGCTGATGCAAAACTGACATGAAACTAGCAATTACCTCCATTGAAGCACATAGGAACCTCCGTCATGAAGTCCTCCTTGGAAGAAGCTAGGTTTTCGTCCAACTTCTTCTTGATTCTCAAGGGTTTCCGTCTTTAGAGAATTTGCTAATAAACAGAGCAAAAGAGCAGATATCTTTTTCTGAATTATCATTAATGCCTCCAACTCACCTTGTATAAATACACATCTCCCCTTATGCATCCCAATCTTGCTGACCTAGCTCTAGGCGCCAATTAGCATTTTAAAAATTATTTTAAATTTCATTTTTCCCTTCTTCATTTGGGCGCCCCAAAAATAACTTGCTTTTTATTTAATTTATTTTATTTTATTAACACCCTTATCACTCCAAAAGGGCCAACCAAGCCCATATATATATAAAGAATTTTGGCACAAATATTTAAATAGTTTTACCTCCTTTTGGGCCACCCAAACCCAAAATAATTAAATATTTTTTTTTATCTGATTTTCGCAAAAGGGGCATTACAAAAGCATATCCATCAAAACCCGATTTTCGCAGAAGGGGCATTACAAAAGCATATCCATCAAAACCCAATTTTCACCATCTCTAAAATTCAGAGGAAGATCGCTAATCCAATAACAATCACTCCAATTGTTGGTCTGTTTGTTGTTGTTCACTAGGCGATTTAGGGTCATTTTTTAAGGCAAAGTTGCAGCGACAAATCTATTAATCAACAGCTTGTCATCTTGATCATCAGGATGTCTTTTTATTGACATACATCTATTGTTTGTAGAATCCCACATTCAAGATTTGACAACGCCATTGAGTTCATATCTTCTCTTTGATGGCAACTCCTATGGCGTTGCATCCCCTATTCTAGATGTTATGAAGGTGCATCCTAACAATCCTATTCTTTCTTTGCCACATCATGCTTCCATCTTGACACATCCCAACTCACATCAATTCAAATTTCACACAACAATTCACAGTCATCATCCATGGTTAATATACTTGAACCCTACATGGTACTTGGCCCCATCAATCAATTTCAAATTTTCAATCATGGTTCAGCATTGCTATTGAGACACATGAGTAGCTTCCAAAATCATACATCATGAGCCCTTCCTACACTCCAACAATTGAGGTAGAATTCAACAATTTGACAGCTCAAGGTTTCTTTCTTTTGAAAAGAAGATGCATCATTCGATGCAGAGGGACCTACCACAACACTACAATATTCTACACCAACATTATCCCTTCTATGTGGAGGCACACATGGATCTTATCTTGCAAATATTTTAGGATGTTATTCCATCTTCATCTTCTTGGGCAAAAGTTTTTTCGTATGGGCTTTCTCCTTCTCTTCTTTTGGGGAGAACACATTGTACATGGGTACCAAACATGGCTACACATTTGTCAAAACCCATTTTTCACTTCTCATTTCTCCTAAGTTGCACTTATGGGTGATGTTGGTGTAATATTGCACCTATTAATAAGTTTGCTTAGATATTAGGAATATTTAATTATTCTCACCTAAGTAGCTAATAATGATGTGTTCACCTTGACTTGAGGTACACAAGTGCCACCAATGCCTCATCAATCCTTGAGCGATGATAATTAGGTGCCACCTCTATTCAATCAAGGCCACCTCTATCTTAGTCAAATTGAGTTAACTGATCCACTAATTGGTAATTCAACTCTTAACCTCTTAGTTAGATTGAGTTAACTTACCTTGTAATTGGGAGTGATTGGGAGTGATTGGGAGTTAAACTCGTGACCTCTAGACATGTCATCTCCTTGAGTCATACATCTAGGCTTATGTATATTTACTTCATCCATTCATTTGATAGGTTGATTCTTATAGTTAAGATTGGTTTCCTCTATTTTAGAATACCATTCTTATTTGCATATTGCAACCCTCATCACCTCTATGCTTTTTTGCTATTGTAACTCTTCTCATTCACCTAGGTCCACACTTGTGTCATACTACTTTCAGGGGTTTAAAGCAAGATGAGTTGGACATATTGAATGCTCCTTCAGGACCAAAGAGAAATGTGGATGACTAAATCATCAAAGAAGTGAGACCAAAAATATTGAGATCTTTCTCTTAGAGCTCCAAATTGAAGCCTGAAAATCAGAAAGACGAAATTGCCTATAAAAATCTGAAATATGAACAGTGGAAATCTGAAATGAAAAACAAATAAGCTTCCATATAAAAAGCTACATTGTAGGTCTGACTTTCGGCATGATTTTAACTAAATAAAACTCTATGCACAAAACAACCAAAGCTCTCAAGTGAGCCACCAGTTGGGTGACAAACTAACCTTCAAAACATTAAATGCCGGTTCACCTTGATCACAAAATTTTGCTAAAGCAAAAACTGTTCATTAAATCTCACCATAATTAAAAAAAGTGTCCCCTACATTTAAATTTTTCCGATCCTTGTATTGTCCTCCAAAAGCAACCTTGAGCCTTTGTGTGTCTTTATTTGCTTTATTCTTCTACAATAATCTTTATCCGTTGCCTAGCTTTATTTGTTTTATTCTATTCTCCTATACCATATTGCTTTGACCTTCTCCTTTACTATAATAGGCATGCTTTATTGTTATTTTATCTTCCTGGCATAAACCTATTCTTTATTCCCATTTAACATTCTCTTATGCCAGGAGTCCTACTGAAAGATTGGGAGAACGACATATACCATGCAATCCAAGGATTTATCTTTGCGATAAAGCTGGGGGTTAACACTAAATAAGAAAAAACTCAATTATATACTGAAACAGATTACCTTGATTACGTGCATATCATGCTCAGAAAAGCTTAACCTAACATTATATTTAGTGGTTATAAATAACTGAAGATTATATACACAAGCTTGACTAGCCATTCTCTGGTGACAATATGTTAGTCACAAAAACCTCCCTCTCCTCAGGCTCTTGGAATAGACAAAAATTTTTGTCGTCAAATGCTTTACACCATAGATGCCATCATAGCTAGTAACAAGAAAATGCATCTTCACATCTAACTTGACTAGCTATACTGTGGTCACGATACGTTAAATCACAAAAACCTCCTCCTCCTCAAGCTCTGGGATTAGACATAAATTTTCAAAATCAAATGCTTTACACAATAGATGTCAACATAACCAGTAACAAGGAAAAGCATCCTCACATCTAATTTATGGGACGATTTTGGGGCATTAATATAAGCTAGCAATGTACAAGTGTGAACATTCTTTAAAGCTTAACAGGAAAACAAAGAAACGTCTGTTACAAGAAAATTTTGTCCTGGATCACTTAAAGTTTCGATCGTTAAAAATTACTACCCAGTTATTCCATTTTTAATCTCTTGCAAACTTAGTGCTTGCAAAAAATGGATGCATAGATATTTTCGATGGGACCAGATGGGAGTTTGAAGATAGGAACAAACAACTCGATATGCCATATTAAAATCCCTGTCATGTTTGACAATGGTGTTCTTTAGGCCTAAATGTAAGAATCATTCAAAATCAATTCATTAGATATCCTAGTACAGGGTTGCAATAAGAAACAGCTCACAAATTCAGGGATCAAATATGATGAGTTACAACTGCATTGCTTCATCATTGGAATTTCGACTTCCGTAGACACCATACAATATCCTTCTTTTGTTTGAGTTTCTTATTATAATCTTTGAATTTAGTATCTTAGATATGGTTAAAGGAGAGGAGAAGAAAATGAACCTCATTCAACATTCCCACAAGCTTCGTCTTTTTCATTTGAAAATCCTGTCTTTCTGCTGCTGTTAATTCAGAACCACGATTCATAGAAATCTCTTCTGTGGCAGTTGTTACACAATTCTTTCCATCAGCTTCTTCATTATTTTCACTGTTTTCCAGATGCTTGGATGAATCGGGCTTCATACCCTTGCCCACATTGACAAATTCAACGAGCAATTGTTGTGCTGCTTTGAGGTATTTGGGATGCATCAGGATATTGGGGACTCCCAATGCTCCAGCTGGACTAAAATCTGGTTGGACTTGTTTGGTTGGCCCAGGGGATTGAAGAATATTTGCAAACTGATTTCCAAATACCTGACCTGTTGAGGGAGATTGGAAAGGGCCAATATTTCCTGCCCACTTGTCTGTAGTTTTATCATTCATTGCTCTGTTTTCTTCTGAAGTGACTCGAGAAGTGGTTGTATGATGAATATCCAGATCATTAGGCTGATTTTGACAAGAAAGCAACTGAACTGTGGAAATCTGCTGAGGAGATAGGCTGAGGGATAAACCCTGACCATGACTGTGTCCCCTGGAACAATGTGACTGCTCTGGTTGCAATGCTAATCTGCTTGGGAGAACCCCTATTTGCTGTTGCAGACACAATTGAGGAATCTCACCAATTGATTGATGACCCATACGTACTGAATTATTTGTCTGTCCACACACAGAATGATTGTTGGATAACAAATCTGTAGGTTGGAGGAAGGTGGCTACGTTCCCACCATTCCTCGATGAGCTATAAGCATGGCTTATAAGATGTGATCCAAGAAAACTTGATGCAACACCCTGACTCATTAGAGCACTATTTGCTAATGTGCTGGCAGAAGAGGGATTTGAAATAGCAGCAGAATGAGCAACACCTGTCAAATGGAGTTGAGATTGACCATTATCTGGCATGTTATTTCCTGACGCTGGTACATCTGTATAACCTGTGTAACTTGGATTCATTAAATAACGTGTTTGCATGGTATCTGCCTGAATGTTTGAACCTGAATAATAAGAAGCTATAGTTACCCCTCTGTTTCTAGACACAAATGACAGGTAACTTTGAAGTTACCAGTAAAAAATGTAACACTTCATAATTGTGAATCATTACAAAGGATGGACGCTGGAAAGACAACATAAAATGCATGTTTGATCAAATTCTCAGTGCCATAATATTGTCCTGAGTTCAGAGCATTCTCCATGATAAAGAAATTGGTGGGAACTAGGAAGGCATATGCATCTGTGTTTGTAAATTGAACCAAAGGGCTCGTAGCATGACATGGCCTGTAATAACTAGCACACCGCACATTTCAGCTCATGAATGGTAGAAATGCAGGAAACAGACACAAAACCCAGATACAGTGGAATGACAAAGATTGATTTCAAAATATCTTTCTCTTTTATCTACTGTACAACCTGTTTTGAACTCTGAATTACCAGCATAGACCTTTTATCCAAAAGAAAAGACAAGAGCATACAGAATGGATATTTCCTTGCTATGTTGCCAACCTCAACTTTACAGAAAAAGACATCTTTCTTGCTTATAACAAGGATTTCTTCTTATAAATATGTTGAAGTGTTTAATTATTTCTGTGAATCATTTTTTACTACTAGTGTCTTTTATGTAAAAAACTCGGGTTTTTCTTTAAATTTTAAGCATCTTTTGATGCTGCTTGTGTGCACTCCATCATTTAAAATAAAACTTAGTTAATAAGAATTTGACAACCAAATACAGCTCAAATGTGTATGCCATCGTTCAAAAACATGCGTATTTAATAATAATTGACAACCCAACACAGCTTAAATTGGTTGAAATGCAAATGACATTTTACATGGGTATTTGGATGCAAAAGGCATAGAGGAAGAGAGGTGAGATTCAAAGAGGCTTTGTAAGAAGCTGAATCCATATAATCCTTCAAAAACCAAGCCTACCTTGTCAAACGTTTTGCAGTCGCTGTATCAAAATGAAGGTCAGGTTCCAAATTTTCCCGAAGCGCTGGAAGTGGTAGGTTCCACTCTCCAGAACAAAGAGAACCAAGAAAGAATCTCTGTCATTTTATCAGGATCCCCTCAACCCCATAAGCCCATCCACTATTGAATAAACTCCCAAGGGTAACCCGAGTAACAAAACAGAATGAATACTTTTCTCCATTTTCGCCTTCTACTACTTACCTATCTCATAGCCATCGAAATTGGAGCGCTGCCGTAGACAAGCCTACCTAGTCGCCAGCACAGATTTCAATAAAGCCAACATAACAAGAATTAACGCACCAATCTCGTTTCTCTATTATAATTGAATCCATTAGTTCCGAAAGGCATTGATTTCCCATTTTTAGAACAAAACCAATCAAATGTGGTATGCATTCAGAAATAAACGATTCCTTATATAATCCAAGTAAATAACAGTTAAGGGTATTTATGTCAAACGAAGTCCAAATTGTTCCAGACAATGATAAGTAGACATTTCAAAGTTTTATCGATATATATGATCTATTTTGGGGTGAGCTCGGAATGAAAAGCAGGGGACACCCAACAAACAAACAAACAAAATTGTTGCTTGATATGTACGTTTGATGAACCTACCAATTAATTTAAAAAACCGAATCCCTCCACGATGAAAGCAGTCTCCAACTGACAGAGGGTGCAGAAAATAAAGCACCCTCTACTTAAAAGATAAATTGAGTGGATTTACCCTTTTTTTATAAAGTTTTGAGGAATGAAAATGGATTGATTTATGTTTAACTTATAACGTAAATAAAAATGTGTAGAATTGAAGTGAGAAGGATTAGGATTTTGTGTATTTTAAAAAATATGATGTGATTAAAGTTTAATAATTGCAATTTGGAATTAGATTATTAATTAAAGAGTAGAGATAATTAATATTTATTATATGGTAAATTTAAGTGATCAATTAACAATGAAATTGAATTAAATTCAAGTAATTCAAGCAAGATATTGATTAATTAGAGTCATATTTAATGAAATTTAGTAAATATTGCTAAAATGATCCAATTAACATGAAAGAAATCTAAATTCTAAACAATTGAATACACTAGCAAGCAAACCTTCAATCCTATTGTGGATTTGAAGCAAATTTAGAGTGATATGGATGTGGATTGTTTAAATTTGTCTAATCCATGTTGTTGCAAAAGCTTAGTTGATGAATGAGGATGATTCACAAAAGAGGGGTTCTCAAATTGCTCAAAGGTTTGTAATCAATTCCAGAGAGTAAGTTTGCATAAAAGGTTGTGAACCATTTTTCATGTAAAAAGGATAGTATTTATAGATTTTTGAAATATTGATCAATATTAAGGATTCAAAATGCTAATCAAGGGATGAAATTGAATTAAGGTTGTGAGAGTGGATCGATGGATGAATCAAGGGTCAATAATTCATGAAGGAGTGGATCAAATATTTAATCAAGGGTCCATAATCTAAGAGGATTCAATAAATCCCTTAATTTTAATAAATGTGTTGGAGATATTATTCATGTGGAGGAAAGAATTTGAATTTGAAATAAGAATATTTTTTATGCAAGACGGAGGATTGAAGGAAAATTAGTTAATTAAACAATTTAAGAAAATCATTTAATTGTGCAAGTTGGGGGAATTAGGATCTTTAATTAAATAATTTATGAATTATTTAATCAAGTGGGAAAATCGCATTTAATTAAATAATTTAACATTATTTAATCAAAAGAGGAGAAATTAGCACGAAGGTGATGAATTAATCAAATAAAACTATTTATTCAATTAATAGGAGAAAAAAGTGAATTTAACTAAAAAATTGGACATTATTTAATTAAATGGATGAAATACGTAAATTATGAGAGAAACGGTGTTAATAAACAAAATCAATGTGTGATATATTCAAGACATTTTAAGATGTCTACATTTTTCCCCTCTTTGAAGCAAGGTACTTGTTGTGTTGCTTCAAAGAACTGATACTGTTCAGATCAAAATTTAAATTTTATTTTATTTTTCTCGATGCCCCACTATGCCTTGACGGATGAAAGAATGCTTGTATGCTTCCCCCTCGAGAGATCAAGCGAAAAATCTGATTTTTGGATTAAGCTCACAACAAAGTCGTGGGAGTGGTTCTACTAAACAAAGGATGAAAAACAAGTCCTAGGAGGCTGATGAAGTGACCATGGCTAGATGCGAAGCGAACAAATTTGATTTTAAGGGTAAAAACCCTAGGTTATGTTAGGCATATATGCTCATTTGGGTGAATTTCAAGCTCATTTGCGTAGTTTTCTTTAAGAGTTCTTGAAAATCTTGTGAGATTTGTGAGTTCAAACCCTGCAGAGAACCAAACATTATAGCGCACGTAGTTCATGCAGTACATCGCGCAAATCAGATATGTGAGTTCTAGTAGCTAGTCGACGTAGCACCCCTCGTACGTACCACAATAAACTTTCCTTGCACATATTTCTAGGTAGCTAAAGGTATGCTAAATTTAGGACAAACAAAGGCGTCACAATTTGGTGTGATGCTTTTACAACTCGACTCGAAGCCTTTGCAATGGGTGTTGCAGCTTTACATATGTGCGTGGGTTTTGAATTTGGGAGACGCCTTTACATTTGGGCGACACTTTTGTAGGATATAGTGACGCTTTTGCAAGATATAACGATGCTTTTCAAAGGCCTGCTTTTGAAATAAAGTGACACTATAACAACAATGCATTTGCACAATAGCAACGCTTTTGCAAGATTGCCACGCTTTTACTTTTGATAATGAGTTGCTTTTACAAAATAGGCTCACTTTTTCTTTTTAACTGGGTTGACTTAGATTTTAACATTTTTTTAGCAAATTTACATTGTGTGCATTATGTGTGTAGACTCCCTTAGGTCCTCTTAGAGAGCTTGACGTTCTCTTCCTAGGAGCAATTGGTTTGCACCCTATTGCTTACATGTTAGAGATTTGGACAAGCACTTATCTCTAATGACTGCTTTGGTGGAGCGCTAGCATTCAGAGACTTCCTCATTTCACCTACCCACAAGAGAGACGATTGTGACTCTTGAGGAAATTTGGAGGATCCTCAAGGTACCCATTCATGGTGAGTGTGTTGTTTATGATGTTGATCTCGGCCTAGAGGCTATGTTTTGAGTTTTGGGAGTAGAAAAGATGGAGCTCGAGGGTGGACACCTAAAGTTTCAGTGTTACATCGGTGTTGCTAGCGATATTACCATGGTGATTGTGGGAATCATTATGGGAGTTCTAGTTCTTGACAAATGATCTAGAATATTCAACCCAAGATGAGGGATTGTTCTTAGGATACCAACAAACAATTGTAGGACATAATAACCCAGCCAAAATAATCTTGGATAGAATAACCCAATCACAATAACTCAAGGAAAAAATAACCCAAGGTCATAATAACCCAAGGAAAAAATAACCCTGGATAGAATAACCTGGTCACAATAATCCATGCTTGTTTATGTTCCTTGTAATCATATTTATAATTTAGTTTAATAAATAGTTTTTGTGACTATTTATGGTCATTTGGTCACATGAAGAGATAGCAGTGCAAATTGGAGTAAAAATTTGGCATAAGAATTGGAAAAATATCTAAATCTAATGTTCTAATTGATTTTATGTCATTTCTAGTTTACTAGCTTGATCTAAAATGACCAAGGGTTATTTTATCCATGGGTTATTTTGACCACGGGTTATTTTGTCCATGGGTTATTATGACCCTAGGTTATTTTGTCCTTGGGTTATTATGATGAGGTTATTGTGTCCAGGGTTATTTTGATTGGGTTATTATGTCTGGATACCCAATAAACCTATGATTATTCAAGATTTTATTAGATATGTGATGAGATAAAATGGATGATGTTGTTTTTTATTTTGGATTAAGCTTAATTCCATCATAGCAATCCTTATTTTTGGTATAGAAATAGACATGATGCACCAAGGTATGAAGAACTAGGGCGACGTTGTATCTAATACATGAACTTTGACTCTGCAAACATATATGAGTATCCTTGTTCAAACCTGACATACGAAAACCTTGGTTGACCATGTTAAAGAATAAAACCATTGAAGTAATTAGACTACTACACAAAAGGTATGAAGAACCTAATATGTCTTAGCCATTATTTTACTTGAGACTACTCCTGCACATGCAAGGAAAGTATTCGCCAAGGTTATGCTACAAGAATATCCAACAATCACATCAAACAAAAGCAATTATCAATGCCCCATTCCTTCACCTCTAAATCATTTTAGACATCGTCGAGAGATCATCAGAATAGGAACAACAAGATAAATAATTAGAAAATATCAAAGTGACAAAATTGTCAGTGTCGTTCATATCTCTTGCCAAGGAACATTGTTTTTGGGTGATATCCAATGATGATGTCTATTGTAGGAAAGATGTATATGTAAGGTATGTATTGGATGTTAATGGGTTTTACATATTTGATAGGTTGTTAATATGAGTGTTAATGGACGTGTTTGACAAGGGTGATCCCACAATAATGGTTTACAATTTTTGGCTAAACTAGACACTGAAATTATTATTTTTAACTAAATCTTCACATTCGGGCACCTATAGCGGCTAAACCATGAGGAATTTGAAGATGATGCAAACTAGAGTCTTGTCACATTTTGTCTGTAGATTCTATAAATATGTTTTTCAAAAATTTTGGAATCAGATTGCACTTCTTTTTCCATCTCCCACGAAAATTGGTTTTTTTCATAAAACAACATTTTAAAAAATTGACGCACACCGTATAACACATAAATTTTTTTCCATGAAAGATAAAATTCTAATTCTTTCGAATTTAGATTTGTAACTCCGATATCTAGTGCTTCCACTTGGTTAGATAGTTTTTTATTGAATATTTTTTATTTAATCAAGTTTCGAAATCAAACCAATTACAATTCAGACAAACCGCAATTGTATAACGCATAATTTTTTTTGTATATATCGAAATTCAAAAAAAAAATTGTTGGATCAAGGACTTAAATATTTGGTGCACTCATATTTTTCAAATTCTTTTTATGATAATTTGCTATTTTTCCACATGTGCAGAACAAAGACCTTCATTTTCGATGAAAAACCTGTGTTTAATAAAACTAAAAAAACAAATACATAATAAAACCAAAACATATTAAAATTATATTCGTCGGATGGCTCATTCTGAGGACTACCTGATTCCAGTTGGGTTTGTGAAGATTCCTCCATTTTCATCCTCAACCCGAGCTTCAAAGTGCCAAAATTTAGGTTTTTTTTGTGTCTCAAGGGGGGATGAGGAACCAAGGGGGTTCGAGTGAACCTAAGGGGTTTGAGTGAACCCCCTTCCCACAATGGGAATTGCGGGTTCCCACATGCAAAGGGGTTCGCTCGAACCCTGGTTTGAGCGAACCTCTTTGGGGTTCATTCAAACCTAGAGTTCACTCGAACCCCCCAAAATGTTTTTTTTTAATGGGTCATGTTTTTGGAAGTTTTCCTTCCTCACTTGAATTGTAAACCACTTTTGTGGGTTCACCCACAATGATCAAGACTTAGGATCTTGCGTTTAAAATTTGTGTTTCATCAATTGTTGTATTTGCTTCTATTTATCTTACCAAAGGTTGAAGGTGATGAAGCATTTATTATGGGTGATAGTTTATTGCGAGTGAATGTGAGATGGGATGGGTGTTATTTTTCAAATGTTTTAATGTTTTTGAGTTTTCAAGGATATTTGAGGTTATTTTGGTATTTTGGGGTTTTATGAATTTGTGTATTTTGAAATTTTTGAGATTGTTTTGGGTTTTTCCAATTTTCTAAATGTTTTTGAGTTTTTCAAACTGTTAATACCAAGAGAACAGGAATTAAGGGACAAACCTATGCCTTGAGAGCTCATTAGAGATGGCCTTGCCTATGTGATTATGCAAAGGCTTCATAGTTTGGTGGGATGTTGGTATTTTGAACTTAGCATATAAGTTGTAGCAACCTTAGGAGATGTTGGATGTGAATGACTTTGTTGAAATGTTTTGGTTGCCTCAAATTTTGCTAATAATGACACTTTGATAGGTTTAGGACCAATGTTGAATGATTGTTTGGATAGATGGAGGATATGGAACCTTCAATTTGACAAAGTTTAGAATAGATCCTTAGTTATGTTTGAGGATGATAATGAACTTGAAAACCTTGGAAGTATACTCATGACTCCAAAGTAGGTTTATTCATAATGATGTTCACTAACTCAACTAAATACTTGAAAAGTGATTGTTCTCAAGTATAGAACCAAACTAGGTGCTAGGATGAAGATCTAAATCCAAATGATTTATATAAAAATATTAAGTTGTTATTTGAAATGGAATGTTTTGATGGTAAATTTGATCATTTGTTGTTTGTTGAGTTGATCCTAATGATAACCTAGAAAGTGTTTTGACAAGCTCAAAATGGTAATGAACACAAGTTTGTTTGTTTCTATTTTGATTGATACAAGTGAACAAAACTCTTTTTTGCATTAACCTAAAGTGATCTAATGCTTGTCGATCAAAATGTAGATTCTTGAAATATTCTTAAAGTTCTCTATTTTTAGTTTCAAAAAAAGGCATCATTTTGTTTTGTATACACATCAAACTATTTACTACAAAGGCATCACGGTATTTACAAAAGCATCGATGTTTGACAAAAGCATCAGACTGTTAAAATAAAGGTGTTGATTTGTAGATGTTTGTTTTCCTTGACAAACATGTTGAGATGTTCAAAGGTGTCGATATGAAAACAAAAGCATCATTTTAACAAAATGGAAGCATCGGTTTACACAAAGGCGTCACACTATTTGGATAAATGTGTCGATCTATCACAAGATCTCTAATGTGCAAATTGACCTACGTGTTTAAATTTTTTTGATGTGATAAACGTAGTAAACAACATGTAAACTGATTGGATTGGTGTTTTAGATGATTTTTGTGTGTTCTTCTTCCACAAAATCACACTAATTGGTATCACAAGAGTATCCACAATAAAAACATGCCATAGACCACACTCCTATTTATAGTGGTAGATCAGGATTATCTTCTTATATTGGGCATGTGTAATAAAACACATTCCCTTGTATGGATAACTAGAGTATGCCAAGGTCATGTACCACCTTGACATAGGTCCTACCTTGTAAGGAAAAGTTCCTTGCAAGGGGTTAATGTCACCTCAAAAAGTGTCGGCACATAGCGAGTAACTTCATGTGATGATGGTATCATGTTGCACCAATATAAGTTGATGGTCTACAAATGGCTCCTAGGCTTCTAGATTTTATGATGCCTCCATAAACACCAATGCATTTACAAATGTGATATTGAAATATCATCTCCTTGTTTCTGAAATCACTCGGGACCATAGAGGATTGAGATACATATTTCGCTCTCGCCCCTTTATATAGACCACTTGAAGAAGTGCTTGAGGTTTGTGACAACCCTAATGTTATACTTAGTAAAAATTCAAAATTTTCACTTAAGTGAATGATCCATGATGTCATAACATAGCAATAAAAAAATTTCCTTTCCATAATGTAAACTACATGCATATTTGAAATAAACACTATTCCAAACTTCCATTGCATTTCATTGTATTTTCACAAATATTTTCATAACATAGATTCCATATTGAGTGAACTCAAGTTTATTATTCAAGATTGCAACCTTCCATATAAATGGGATCAAGAAACATACATAGCTCTTTTGAGATTCTTTTGGCAATAGATATACAGATTGGTCCTGATATCGTCACTATGGTGCATACATTCTAGATGTCCTCATTTCTTGGTACATGAACTCTTGTTGACCCTAATACTGGCACAAACATCCTCAATCCTTAGTTGCCAACTGATGAGGAGAAGCATCACTCAAGTGATTTTCTGCCAACCACGGCTAACTGCAGTCCCTCACACATCTACCACATATAGTAAGATGACCCTTCTCTTCAACGAAGTGTTTGGTATGGTAACCTCATAACAATAGCCTATCTGAGTTTAATGTTGTTCCCTACATATCCAAAACTTTCATCCACTATAATCATAAACTAGCATGCAGAAAAGGAACACAATGAACTAATAGTGAAATCAGTGGCAAATTATACTACTTTGGCCAAACTCTTCTCACCCAGTACTTCGAGTGACATTCATCCTATTCACATACACTACCATAGATCAGTTTGGATTATAACCATTCATATCCTATGCTTAGATAATTTCATTCCATAGATAATCATTAACCTTAGAAATAACCTATCCCTTTTTCCCAAAACATAATGGTATCTCTACCAATAAAGTGTAAGCATAAGTTATCCCCCCTTCAATGGATATTCTAATCCTTAGGTAAATGGAAGTATAAATCTTGGTTTTGATCATGAATATGAAAAAGAGAATGTAGATATACAAGTTGATAGGGAGAAGAGCAAAGAGTGGTTGGTCAAGTACATGAAAGAGGTAGAGGAAAATGGTATTGTAGGGAATAATGATGAGGAAACACTTGAAGAGAGGATAAGAAATGAAGGAAAGGTCACAAACAATGACCGAGAGATCATGATTGAACCATCCAAGGTGATATTGCAGCATGATAGTCCAAGACAACAAACTGAAAATTATGAAGAAGACCCCAAGAAGGTTGAAAGATGTCCAAGAGAACCTTGGAAGAACCTTGCAAAGAAAAAAAGAAAAATTAAAGGTGTAGAACACGGTGAAAATGAAGAGGACGAATACATGGACAACAATAATGAGGTGTATGATAGAGCAATAGAATCTTGGAGTCTTCAAGTAGAGAAATTGATAAGCAAGAGAAGATGTAAGAAGAAAGAGAGGGAGAAAAGAGTGCACACTAGGAAACGGGGAGCATATCAAGCCAAGTACATGGAGAAGATCGAGAGGAGGTCACAGGACAACTAAGACTACAACACAATTAGAGGAAGTGGAAAAAGAATTTGATCATCATTTGAGATGGAACTCAAATTTCTTTTCCTCGAGAGTATGATTCAGGGGCATCCATTTTGGGTGCATTTGTTGTCATTTGGTAAAGGCTTGGTTTTGGGTTGATTTAGGTTGTTTTGTGATAATAAGGTCATTTTGGACCATTTGAAGTCATGTGGGGTCATTTTGATGATTAGATGTAAAAGTTGTCAAAAGTTGTCAAATGTTGTAAAAGAAAAGTGCTTGAAACTTTTCATTTTTGGTTTGAGGAAGTTAGAAGTTGGTTTGGAAGTTATGGATGGTTGTAACTCAATGTAATAGAGATGTTCACATGCCAAGAAAGGTTGGAAGAGTTTTGGAATGGAAAAAACTTCATTTTGCCACATTTTTCCTTGAGTTTTATGGTGTAATAGCCTATAAATCACATTTGTATGGCCCTATACAAATTGGTACAGACCTGAAAGTGATTGGAGAAGTTGAATAATGTTTTAATCTTTCAAATTATTTTGGTTTGATGAAATTTTATTGTGTTTTGTGGACATTATGGTCGTTTTAATGTTAACAATTATAGATTTTTACTGAAAAGACAACAAAAACTTGCTTGGTATGGACTTGTATGGTATAGTACAGGTTTGAAACCAATTGGAAAAGGTTATGCTATGTGTTCAGAGACAATTTTTTTTTTTTTTGGGTCGATTTAATTAAGTTTTTCAAAAGTTATGACCGGTTTAGTCTTGACGGCCTTGTTCAACAACTAGGATTTTCAACAAGCTTGAAAAATTCATATATTTTACTTTAACTATCCAAATTCACAAAAAAATGGTGAAGATCTCTGTTTGAATATGTTCTAAAAACCCTTTAAAGGATAATTCATAGTTTTTATTTTTGAAGGAGTTATATGAGTTTGTGTGTTCAAATTTTCTAGAAAACAGTCATAAAACCCTAGCTACTTGAGGGTTCAAAGAAATCTATACATTACTTGTTCTTGAATGGGTGGTGAATCAATCAAATGTGTTATAAGAGGATTGTATAGTCTAATATTCTCACATTTCATGTTGTTTTCTTTGTTGAATGCCCATTAGGCTACTTAGAAATGTTCCAAAGTTGAACTAGGATGCATCAAAGTCATTGCTGCTAATGAATCATTGTATGGAAAGCATCAAGTGAGTTTAGTTTGAGTCATTTCTTTGCATCAGTACTCCAAAGGTATGTAAATTTTTCCTTTTCCTGGTCTTTTTGGGCAATATTAATTTGGTTGTAACCACTGAATCCATCTAGAAAGGAGAAACACTTTTTGCATGCTAATAATTCAAGCACTTGGTCAATGAAGGGGAGTGGAAAGTGGTCCTTCCTAGTTGTAACATTTAATTATCAATAATCTACATAGAATCTCCACTTTACTCCTTTCTTTGGAACAATTACTAGAGGTAAAAACCCATTGATTATCAAAGATAGGATATATAAAGCCTACATCAAGTAATTTTTGCAATTCCATTTTAACTATGTCTCTGACTACAGGGTTTATTCTCCTTTGTGGTTGTCTTATGGGTTTAAAACCATCATTGATGTAAATCCTATGCATGCACAATTCTGCATCTATCCCATTCATTTCATGATAATCCCACATGCAAAGGCTATTGTGCATGGTTGGAGCACAGTCATCAGTGATGTTTGTTGTATATCAGTCAATTGATTGTAAACATTCAATGTTTTACTTGACATGATCTCTAAAGTCTTGGATGTTGTTTTCACTAATGAGATGTCAAGTTCTGCTATGTTTGGAATACATTGGCGTGGGAAAAAAATATTAAATGTTTGGGAAATTGACTTAGATGAACTGGAAAGGGTAATATTTTGCAAAGGATCCTACAAACATGTCAAGCAGTATTGATGCTACGGGTCACTACCATAGTCATTTTACATGATGTTTACTATCAATTCATCTTCATCTTGGTGCTCTAACAATGGATTACATTCAATGGTCATCAAGGCTTGCAAGGAGTATTGGTCCTCCTCATCTAGGGAAGGCCAAATGGTTTGTTCCAGGTTTGCATGTGGCTAGGTTGGTGGATTAAAGACTAATTTCTTAGTCACATTTCCATTAGAGATAATCATATTCCTAAACTTGCAACCTATGAAGGCATCTATTATTGCCAACTAAGGTCTTCCTAGAATGAGTGGGTAACCTGCAAGATTAGCCTTTGGTTGCAACACCACAAAATTTATAGGGTACTCTTATGAATATAGTGTTATTACCAAGTCCTCAATTATACCCTCAGGTTTGACTATTGACCTATTTTCCAACTGTAAAACCATAGGTGTAGGTCCGAGTTCTAACAACTATAACAACTTTATGGTCTCTTTGGTCATTACATTAATAGTTTCTCCCAAGTCAATTAGGGTGTTCTTAATGAGAGTGACATTTATCTATACATCCACCATAGGACTCCCAGGGTCTACATACTTGGGAACAGTTATGTTTCCCAACATGATGTTTGCAAGTTGTCCTAGGACTTGTATAGTCTGAGAATATTTCCTCTTCCTACCTGGGTTTTTAAGGTAAATTTCTCTCATTATTTTAGTATAGATAGGAACCTCCTTAATGGCTTATATAAGGGGTATTTTGATACAAATATCTTTAAGTTGTTCCAACAAGTCAATTTTAGCTTGTGTTTGATGTCTTTGAATTGTTAATATTTCAGGGAATGGAGGCTCTAGACTTGAATTGGTTTGGTTGATTGATTTGACTTAGGCTCCTTAGTTTGAGTGTCCAAGGTCTCTACTAGGGATTCTTCATTAACCAAATCAATGATTTGAGGGGATGAAGGTCTAGCCAATTTTTTTCCTAATCAAAGGTTCAATCACCTCTACCCCATAAGTAGGGTATTGAACTTCATTCTAGTGTAGGCATGCTAAACAAGCTTTTTATTGAGGTTAGGTGCAAGCTATGCTGAAAGCTAGGGTGCTCTAGGTGGCTGTGGTGTTGGATTTGTTGTGTTTGGCATAATGGCTTGCTATTGTGGCTGCAAGGGCTATTGTGGTTGTTGGTAATTCATGTTTTGGTTTTTCCATTGCTAGCCTCTTTGCCACTAGGGTTACCATTGGTTTTGTTGAAGTGGCCATTGAGAATTATAGTCAGATCCTTGATAATTTTGTGATGGTCACATATGTTTTGTTGTTGGTTCCAATTGGTTTGAGAAGTTTTCATTGTTGATTTTGCATATTGGCCCAAGATTGAGGATTCCAATTAGGAAGATTTAAATTGTTACCAATAAATGGCATGCAAAATTTAAAGGATCTTGGGGCATACCTTGTCTTGGCTTCCATGTTTTCCTTTGAGCTAAGTAGAATATTTGTCCATCTTCTCCTTCCAATGCATGAAAGTCTAAAGTCCCCTCAAAGATACTTGCCACCTTCTTGCATTTACAACTAGTCCTTTTTTGTCTACAATGTGGGTAGTATTTTGTAAGAACTACTTCTACCTCCTCTTACTTATTTTTGATATGGAGGGTATCTAGCTGTGTAGCCAGATGGCTGATAATATCCTCCTTCATATTGGATAGTAGATTACTCATTTCAACTATAAAGACTCCATTGGATGGTTTAATGATGAAAGATGCCCTATCTCCTCTAACCTTCTTTGTGAAAGACCTTGAACAGTTCTTGCATGCCTTGCAAATCTCCTCAAATGGTGCTTGAGAGATATCTCCTGCCCCAATGAGGTTAAGTGCATCCATGCAATCCTCATTAATCCCCCTTAAGAATATCAATTTTAAAGACTCATTAGAGAGTTTATTCTGGTGGAATTTCTTAAGGCAAAACTAAAAACTTTCCATGTAGTCTTTCAGGGATTCATCCTTCTTTTGTGAAATCTTGAAAATTTCATCTCTCTTTCCATCTATTCCTCTACAGTAGTCATAATAATTTTCCAAGAACTTTGTCTTCATGGTATTCCAATTTGGAACATCTCTTCGCAAACCTATAAACCATCTTAGAGTAGCATCCTTCAAGGTTGTTGGAAACAGTTCAAGCCTATGTGCATCTGTAGTATAATCATATTTGTAGCACAACACATCAAAATCAAATAAGAATGTATTTGAGTCCTTCGTGACTAACCCATAGAAGATAGGTAATTTTGAAGGAGGTACATTCTTCAGTTGAGTTGCCCTCTCCCGATTAGCAATGGGGAACTCTATGGTTACATGCTTTGGTGGGTCTTCCACTACAACAAAACCCATGGTGATGATTTGTGTATGGGAAGTCTCCTTTGTATTTGACATGGATATTGGTGTCAGGGATGATTCTTCTTTAGGAATACCCTCGCTCAATTCACTATGATCACTAGTATCCTCTAAAGCTTTGTGTGTTAAAGGGAGAAATCTTCCCAGAGCGTCCCGTTACCTCTACATACAATAATTGTGACCCTTTGGATCAATGGATTCTGCACATTATTAGTAAAGTGTTTTTTATTGATAACTAAAAACCTAATTACCCTAATATTGAAGATAAAATTCTAACTATAAAAGTTTAAAATAACACAAGAGAATCTTGAATGTAGCACCATCCCTGGAAATGGTGCCAAAAATGTATGGCCTCACTAATGTTCAATCAACTTGGTGTTAGATACACAATTTAAATGAAGGGTTCATAATTGAACAATCCACTAAACCTTTGCAAAGATTCTATTAAATTAGCAACCATATCTCATAATCTTTTGATGATGATGGCACTGTATGTGCATTCACAGACTCTACACAACTTATATTATCAAGTATAGGTGGTTTACACATGTGCAGGAAAATAGTAAAGACTAGAAAAGAGAAATATAATATAAACTACAAAACAAGAGAAATTACTTAATCTGCTACTAATGTTGTGGGTACCTTTGGCTTAACACTGCGATTGTTAACTGCTAACCTTGAACTCTATAATTTCACTAGCAATTTTGATTCATACTTCTACTTACTTGACTCATTTCAAAGGATGACTCAATGGTGCACTACATAACTTAAAGCATGAGACTAAGTATGATTCATGTGCATGTAATGAAGAATTTATTGAAATAAATGCAATAATGTAAACATCTAAATTAACAACAAAAATGAAGGTGGATGAATAGTACCTTGAGTAGCCCTTATGTTGCAAGTATGAAGGTGTTGTCATTAATGTCAATAAGCTTGTGTTGTAATTGGTGTCAATTGTGTAGTGGTTGAGCAACTTTGTAGTAGTGTACTATGTTGCAGAGAGGTGTTCTGATTTTACTCCACATTTCTTTTGGGTTGAAGATCTGCTTGTGTGGCTTGGATATGTTGTAATAAATTATGACTCTCAACATAGTCAACAACTTTATCTTAAAAAAATATTCAAAATTAGTTGTAATTTAAAATTGAGTTACATCTTGAATAATAACTACTAATCTTAAAAAAATAAAATTACAAGCGAGTTTATCAAATTTATGTTGTGGAATAGAATGTTGGTCATCAATATTATTATAATTTCCTCTTTGAAGTTACTAGCCCGAATTAAAACAAATTTTAATCAAATTAAGATGTGATTATACTCTAAAAACATAACTTCACCCACAAAACTATTACTTCCTTTTGTAAGACAACATTCTTCAAACAAATTATCTTTATTTTTACTCCCAATAAATAATTAGAAAAATAATTTACGTTATTTTCTTTACTTTCAATTAATTAACAAATTTGTTTGCATAATCATCTCAATTTTACCTCATATTGAAATTGAATGGTTCTAAATGTGTCCACCATGGATCAAGCCTTGGTGAGTGCAAGGGTCTGACATCATAAGAGACAAGGACAAGATCGTATGTCGGATGAATTTGACAAATAAATACCCCTCAATCCTTTACTCTTAATAAAAAAGATTTCTACTTAAAAACTTTTGCTCTCGAATTGCTAAACACCTTTATAAATAGCATAAAATCCTTCATAAATATATTAATTTTTTTTCCTTAATTATCCTCTTTTAAGTCAATTCAATTGCAAATACCTAAATCAATATTCCACTTGAATGGCTCTTCTAATTTTTATGAATATAAGATAAAATGCATTAACGTTATTTTTAATGAGTACAGGCAACCTTTTTCACTGTAGCCTTTATACGTTGATTGGCAGAAGGCGGGCCTATGAAGTTGACATAAAGCTTGCCTTTCTCCTCTGTTAAAGAAGAGCCATATACATTGCGCTTCCCACTAACTTTGTAAGCTACCTCTTTTGAGCTGTCAAACTTCCGTGCTCTTTCCACCAGCTGGGCTGTAACTCTATCTTTGCTCCACATTCACAATTCATGGAAAATGAAACACTTTATAGATATTTTCACTTTATAGATATTTTCAGGTATAGTAAATAGACATTTTCTTCCTTATCTGTAAGCCATAAAAAACAAAGGCACACAAAAAGCTGAAAGGATGGCAGGAAATTATTAGTCATAATTAGCTGTGCTGTCCATTTGGTATTTTCAGCCACAGTATCTTTGAAAAATCAGATATGAAAGAGAGGAATGACAAAGATAAAATCCCTTCTTACAGAGCTGGATTGATCATCTCTTATAACAAGGAAGAAAATAGCATTTAGATCATTTGGATTGATGTGAAATATTGATGTAAAAAATTCACACACAATCAAATCCAGAAATCACTCAGCTAAAGAAAATAGTATTTAGATTTTCTTTCTTTTCTGTTTTGATTCTGCAGTGTTAAGATGGCCGAGCATTTCTTTTCTTTGTGCTGCTGCTCTTGCTGCGGTTTACTCTCCTCTTCACCTCCACAATCTCTTCAACAAGAAGACATCTCTTCACCACTACTACCTCCCCACCAACAACCCATTACCTCCTCTTCGCCATCACAACTTTCTGAACAAGAAGCCATTGCTGGACCTTCCCCTGCCTCTATGAGTGATTTTAAGAAATTTCTACTAAAATTCAATGATATAAGCCAGATTCACGATCTAATTCAGGTTTCAGAAGAGCTATTGAAGATCGCGGTAAGTTATGTACACATATGTTTTATATTGTTAAAAATATAATCTTGTATAAGAGAAATTTCTGGAATTCTACATTTAGAATATCTTTTGCCTAATATCAATTTTAGTCATCTATACTTTGCTTCTCTAATCTATTCTTGTTAGGCTATATAGAATCTAAATGTACTGTTGTCCATCACAGTCAGGAGAGAAGAGTGATGGAGGATCTGGTTCAGCAGCAGGTTCTTACATCCAAGATGGACACATAATCCTGGAGATGCTAGATGCACGCATTGGTAAACGTCTTGAAACGGTAAAATTTCCATTTCAGAACTAGAAACTTAAATGGTGATAATATTCCTCTCTGATTTACCGCTAGACAGTTATAAATTATTGGATGGCTGTAATTATAAATATTTGAAAAATGAATCATATTAAATGGATGTTGATTGTCATACCTTATGTATTCTTGGACAATTTCCGTGCAGAAAAATTCTACGGATGGCGCAATTGCAGAGGTAGAAAATGTTTCTATAGAAGTGCTCGAAGGCGCTGAGAAAATTCCTAGCGTAGGAATGGCACTTTCTATGTTGGGATCTGTATTGGCGAGATCTAGTCAGACGTCTGACAACAAGAGTGAGTGCCTCGAAGTTTTGAGAAGGATGCTTAATCTTGGGAACCTAATTCTACAGTTGAATGAGCGAATTCCAGAACAGAAGCAGAAATTAAACGAGGCAGTCCAGCGCATTGTTGTAGGAACCACCATGTGCATCTCCCAACTTGCAAGCGTCAATATTTTCAGGTCAGTTTCAATTATAACAAACCTGTAGAATTGATGATAATCATCAAACCAAAACCAGCAGAAAATTCACAGAGGAAGAACTTACAGTAAGCTGTAATAAATATATAGGAAATGTCTTTTATTTTCTGAAAAAAGAATCTTTTAACATACATAGCAAATCCAGTTCAATTGACATATTTAATGTAAATCCAATCTTTGGATTGTGTGAAGGTTTCTTGCTGCTACAGTGAATGCCGATATTTTAAGCGATTTTCAAGTCAAAATAGACCGCTTGTATAGCGACATCCAATTCTCGACTGTAATTGACATTGGGAAAAGAGTGCCAAAGATTGCTTCACAATCACAGAAAATCTGTGCATACCAACCGGCAGGTAAGATATTTTTCAACTTTAATGATCTTTCATCTCTTATCTTTTGTGTTCTGCCACAAACTTTGACTGAATTTTTCCACAAACTTTACAGTTGGAATTGAGAATGCACAGGAAAGCGTAATTCAGCTTCTTGATTTGAATGCACAAGATGCAATGCCAGTTGTTGTGGTCGTCTATGGTTTTGGAGGGATCGGGAAAACGACACTCGCTGATGCCGCTTATGCAAGCATAGACCTCCAATCTTATAAGCATTGCAAAATTCATATGGAACAAGATTGTAGCAAGAATGATCTTAAAGGCCTCCAACAGCAGATTTTGAAAGGATTGTTCAGAGAAAACTTGGAATTGAAAAACTGTGACGAAGGCCGGGGAATGTTGCGGTCATTTTTGAAAGAGAATCCTAATCAGCCTTTATTTCTATACATCGACAATGCTCTCAAAAATACAGATCTCGAGCAACTTCTACCTCAAGGCTTGGGTAATTGCCTTCCTCCGAAGAGCAGGATACTTGTCACCTCTCGAGATCTCCTCGAGACAGACATATTTGTCAGCAGGAATACTCAACGCCGGCAATATGCTGTGAGTCCTCTTCCACAGACAGAGGCCAAAAAAATTTTGTTGGAGAAAGTTTCAGACTACAATGATGAAAACAATATATACAACCTCCTCAAGCTGTGTGGTGGTGTGCCCCTTCTACTGCAATTAGCTGGTTCACAATTGGCTATAAATCTCCGAAATACAAATAACATAGTATTAGAAATGCTTCAAGAAGGAAAGAAGGTCGAGGAGAAAGATATAAGCGACCGTATGGTGGGTTTTGTATATGACAGATTGTCAGAACCTGTTCAAGATGCCTTTCAAGATATTACATCATACTTTTGTAATTGGAGTAGTAAATATGTGGCCAGGATAGTTGGAGAGGAGGAATTCAGAGCTCTGGAAGCTGCATCATTTGTCAGGACATCTAGAGGAGGTAATTTGATTGTTCATGACATAGTTCGAGCAAGAGGGAAAAGACTGTCAAAGCAAAATATAATCAGAGATCCTGAGGCTCTACTGGAATGTTTGAAAGATGAAGAGGTATGTCATTTTTATATTGTTTGTTATAAATATTATGAAGAGGTATGTATTTTTACAATGTTTGTCATAAATATTATGAAAATACATCTTTTATTCACAATCATAATGATTATTATGGTTTATTTTTATGCAGAAACTTAAAGATTTAAAAGGTATTTTTTTAGTTGAAGATAATAGCCAACCTTCAATTGAAATTAATTGCGATCATCTTAATTGTATGAGCAATTCGTTAAGAATGTTATTTTATCAAGGATCGGAAATAACATTCAGGGAGAAATGTCATAAATCATTTAAACAACTCAAATATCTTGTAATTCCTCATTATGTTCCTGATTTACCAATGGAATTTGAGAAACTTGAGCATCTTTTTTGGTATAGTGGTCCATTGATGCAAGGCATGAGTTTGTATGAGGTAAGATCTACATTCTTCAAAGCATATTTATCATTTCAATTAGCTCTCATTAGATTATATAATAATACTTGACAAGCTTTTTCATATTTGTTGTGAAAATATGTAGTTTCCTCCAAGCATGCGCACTATGGATATGCATGGCTCTTCTGAGAACAGAGTTGCATATTCTAGAATTCCTCCCAAAGTCACTCCAGCTTCTTCGCTTGTACAATTGAGCTTATATGGTTTCAAAAATATGCAAAGTTTACCAGATGGAGTGGAAAAGCTAACAAAGTTAGAGCACTTAAGTATAAAGGATTGTCATCAGTTGAGGGAACTTCCTTCCAAATTGATAGATCTAAGCAATCTAGTAGGGTTGGATATAAGTGGTTACAACAAATTGGAAGACTTGCCTTCAGACTTTGGAAAACTTAGCAATTTAACATGGTTGGTATTAGAAGGCTGCTCTACATTAAGTGCATTGCCTTCCAGTTTTGGGCATCTAATTTCCTTAAAATATTTGTTTTTGAAAAAATGTTCACATTTGAGAAAGTTACCTTCAAATTTTGGTCAGCTCAAGAATTTGGAAGTGTTAGATTTGAGCTACTGTTCTGGGTTAGAAGAGTTGCCTTCAGAATTTGGGCAACTTAAAAATTTAAAAAGGTTAGATTTGAGGCGTTGTTCTAGGTTAGAAGAATGGCCATTAAGCTTTGGAGATCTCACAGAGATGGAGAAGATATTTTTGATAGGTTGTTCCTCAAAATTAAAAGAATCATTGCCTCATAATATTAAAGCAAATAATTGTATTGTATTTGAGGAAGAAGACACAGAAGTATCAGAAGAATCTGAATAATTTGTCCAATGATTCGCCCCATATTGTTATTTTGAGAGGGCTTTCTATCATTTATAAAATTTGTAATATAAATTTGTGATTCTAGGATGAATTTCCACTTTATTTTATTCAAATATTCATTTTTATTATATTTATTTTATTATAAAATTTATATTTATTCTTTCTTTCAGTCTAAGTAAAATTTATTTTAAACTTTTATTTTTTAAAGATTTTACTTTAGATTTTGGATAATTTAAAAGTTTAAAAGAATTAGCTTTGAGTTATTGTCAAGGTTAGAAGAATGGTCATAAAGTTAAAGATTTTCCTTCAAATTTTGGATAACTTAAAAGTTTAAAAGAGTTAGATTTGAGTTGTTGTTAAGGGTTAGAAGAATGGTCATTAAGTTAAAGATTTTCCTTCAGATTTTGGATAACTTAAACGTTTAAAAAAGTTAGCTTTGAGTTGTTGTTAAGGGTTAGAAAAATGGTCATTAAGTTATAGAGAACTCACATAAAAAAAAGATGGTTTTGATAAATTGTGTTTGTAATAAAAAACCATTGTTTCTTAATATTAAAGAAGGTAATTTTTATATATATAGTTAAATAATAATTGTATTCATTTTTCAATTGTTATTTTTAAAGGGCTTTCTATTATTTATAAAATTTGCAATATAATTGTGATTTCCAATAGCTTTCCACTTTATTTTATTCAAATATAATTTTTTTAATGTATTTAATTTATAATTTCTAAATTTATATTTACTCTTTCTTTTAGTCTAAGTAAAATTTATTATAAACTTTATATAGATTTACAAAAATTAATTTATTAATGATTTAATTTTATGTATTTTTATTTTCTCTTAAAAAAACTAAGTGTATCTACAATTGGAGGCTAATGAACTTTGGTTTTTTTTTTTTAAATATAAGAGAGACATTTTGTTGGTTTTTATATCTTTAATAATTTTGATTTATATTATAATTAAGTACATAAAATACCTTTTTAAATAAAATAATAATAATAATTTTAAAATAAAATAAAATAACTATTAAATTATAAAATCATTAATAAATAAAATAAAATAAAATATTGTAAAGTAAAGTAAAGCAATTTCTAAATAAATAAAATAATTTAAAGTTTTGTGAACATTATTTACATAGATGTATTTAAAATATCTATATTAATTCGTATAATTATATTGACTTGATTGATATTATACTTAACATGATAAAAAAATTTATATCTAATTTATAAGAGATATATAAAATTAAGAAGAGTGTTTTAATATTTTTAAAATATATTAGATTTAATATCATAATTTACTTTTATATTTTATATTTATTATTATAGCCCTTTTTCTAAATGTGTTGGTTGATTTTTGGTTTCTATGTTCACTATCATTACAAGGATGTTTTGTGTCTTGGTGACATTGTATAATGTATCTTAACATAATTAACTTAGATAAATTTAAAGTAATTGAGAATGATAATTTTGTAATCGATGTTATTTTTATTAATTAAATGTGAAGAAAAGGTTCACATAGCTCTTATCTAAGAATGGAATATGAATGCTAATGGCTTGTAGAATCAAATTGCCACAATGAAGAAAATTAATGATTTTGGTGTGCAAATTATCCTTAAACTTTATGTAGACCTAAAATACTATTTGGATCAATCCCATAATTCAAGTGCAATTCTAGACAATAAAAATCCAACTTCTAGGGTGTGATTCTAACCAAGTTGAATGTAGTTTGTTGTGATATAGGTCATTGTAATTCCTACACTTTATTGATGTGTAAGGAATAATAGTGTTTAAAAATATCTTGGAGAAATTATTAAAGTGCAAAGGTTCATACTCTTTGGTTAAATCCCTTGAAACACTAACTTTATGATCTTGGAGAAGTGTTGGTAGATATCAAGCAAGCATGTAATGGCTTGAATGTGAATTATTTAATGTAGTGGTTCTCTAAATTTATATGTTCCTAAGAATGCTACTTGCAATTACTTAGGATGTTTGAACGATCTAGGATGATTCTTGGATGTGTTTTAACACTCAAATTAAGGTCTTTAATGATTAATACATAACAAGTAAATTCACAAAAATATTTACCAAGTTTGCTTCCAATAACTGATAGAAAACTCAAGGGATTCACTTAGTAAATCAATGGCATAGCATGTGCATTTTTACTCACAAATAAACACCATTTTAATTTTTACCAATTTTTAAACTTTAGAATTTTTTGTTAATTTTCCATCAATTATATAATTTAAAAATTCCCCTAGCTTTTTTTTGATAAGTAAGTTGTAGCTTAGATTGCTTTGTATTAATTTAGAATAAAGATTACATAGTTTGATTTTGTCTTTTACATTTCAAAATTTAGACCTTATATGGGCCTACCCCTTTCATCTACCTTCTATTTTTTGTCTATACTAGATACTATTGCTTCAAGCCTATACAAAATGTTGAGCATTACAAAACTACTTAGTTTGATTAAAAATAGTTGCTATTTCGTTAGTTCTGCCTATTCACTTCCCCCCAAGTTTCATTAATGAACTTGTTTATCCAGTCAACACCATAAATTGGTTCCAAGTTCATCACCATTTTTAAAAAAAGATCACCCTTTGTTGGCCTTAAATGCCTATGTTGTATAAGTGTATTGGTTCTAAAATTTGATAGAAATGGAAGCCATTGAACCTCTTCCTCATTAACTAGAAGCCTTGTGATGTCCTACAAAGTTGGAATGTTCACATCAATCCTTGCCACTTGAATGATGTCATTGATCCCTCATAGGAAGTGCTTCTTGAAAATTTCTTATGCTAGAGACCTCACTATTTCCTTAGCTTTGCCTAAGTCTAGAAGGGAAGCCACAAATCTTGAGGATATGTCGATGTTTACTCTATCCACTTCTAGAAAATATTTTCCAAGAGTTCCCATTTTATCATCTCTAGAACTAGACCATGGTGTACTTTGAGAACCATCTTTAACCATTGGTCTGTAATCTACCCTAAGAAAGCTATCTTCCTTCAAGCACTAACCAACCTTATTGGAGTATCCATCCCAATTTTAATAGATAACTTTTTCCAAAGATGATTGTGATTTCCAATACTTGCTATTGAAGTTTATATCCCTCCTCCAAATTCATATGCATGATCTAGGAGAATTACACATCCTCAAAATGATGTTGCATACAATAGGAAAAAGCTAACTCCTAGAAAAAAGTGACCTATGTATGTAACATGATATTGTATCCCCCATACCCCATACCACGCAGTGGACAAAAAGAACCTTGACGGACGACTAGCCGCTTGCCATTAGGATGTGTGGCCGGCAAGAAATGAGAAAAATCTAGATGAAACGCACCTACCATCCACCATTTTCCACATTTGCATTTTTCCACTTTGTTGGTGGGGAGGGGGGAAGCAAGCGCGTGTGAGGAAAATGGCCGAATCAAAGTAATTTTTTTTCATTTTTCTTTATACGTAGGTGCCTTTTGTCTACATTTTTGCTGCATGCGTAGAGCTAAAAGTCTCCATTTGGAACATTTCATTTTGCAGTTTGGTCAGGAGCGCAGGTGACACAATGGAGGTCGAACGAGAGAAAGGCATTCAACACGCATGACGACTACCCAACAGGTATGTATATCTACCATTGTGTGTGCTATTTTTCCATTATGTAGGAATTGTGAAGCACAAACAACGTTAAAATGGGTTTTGTGAAAAGCATTGAACGATTATTGGTTAAAGAAAAAGGGTTTTCCTTGATGGCATCGTTCTGGGCTTTATGTGGTTTTCAAAATATATCATTTTATTGTAGAACCCAGGTTACATTTTCCAACCTTGTAATAGATTGAGAATGCATAGGAAAGCGTAATTCAACTTCTTGATTTGAATGCACAAGATGCAATGCCAATTGTTGTGGTCGTCTATGGTTTTGGAGGGATCGAGAAAATGACACTCGCTGATGTCCCTTATGCAAGCATAGACCTCCAATATTATAAGCATTGCAAAATTCATATGGAACAAGATTGTAGAAAGAATGATCTTAAAGGCCTCCAACAACAGATTTTGAAAGGATTGTTCAAAGAAAACTTGGAATTGAAAAACTGTGACGAAGGTCGGGTAATATTGTGGTCATTTTTGAAAGAGAATCCTAATCAGCCTTTATTTCTATACATCGACAATGCTCTCAAAAATACAAATATCGAGCAACTTCTACCTCAAGGCTTGGGTATTTGCCTTCCTCCGAAGAGCAGGATACTTGTCACTACTCGAGATTTCCTCGAGACAAAAATATTTGTCAGCAAGAATACTCAACGCCGACAATATGTTGAGTCCTCTTCTAGAGACAGAGGCCAAAAAAATTTTGTTGGAGAAAGTTTCAGACTACAATGATGAAAACAATATACACAACCTCATCAAGCTGTGTGGTGGTGTGCCCCTTCTATTGCAATTAGTTGGTTCACAATTGGCTATAAATTTCCAAAATACAAATAATATAGTATTAGAAATGCTTCAAGAAGGAAAGAAGGTCGAGGAGAAAGATAAAAGTGACCATATGGTTGGTTTTGTATACGACAGATTATCAGAACCTGTTCAAGAGGCCTTTCAAGATATCACATCCTACTTTTGTAATTGGAGTAGTAAATATGTGGCCAAGATAGTTGGAGAGGAGGAATTCAGAGCTCTGGAAGCTGCATCATTTGTCAGGAAATCTAGAGGAGGTAATTTGATTGTTCATGACATAGTTCGAGCAAGAGGGAAAAGACTGTTAGAGAAAAATATAATCAGAGATCCTGAGGCTTTACTGGAATGTTTGAAAGATGAAGAGGTATGTCATTTTTACATTGTTTGTCATAAATATTAAATATTCAGAAGAGGTATGTATTTTTACAATGTTTGTCATAAATATTATGAAAATACATCTATTATTCACAATCATAATGATGTTTATGGTTTATTTTTATGCAAAAACTCAAAAATTTGAAAGTTATTTTTTTAGTTGAAGATTATAGCCAACATTCAATTGAAATTAATTGTGATCATCTTGATTGCATGAGCAATTCGTTAAGAATGATATTTTATCAAGGATCAAAAATATCATTCAGGGAGAAATGTCATAAACCATTTAAGCAACTCAAATATCTTGTAATTCCTCATTATGTTCTTGCTTTACTAGTGGAGTTTGAGAAACTTGAGCATCTTTTCTGGTACAGTGGTCCATTGACGAAAGGCATGAGTTTGTATGAGGTAAGATCTACCTTCTTCAGATCATATTTATCATTTCAATTAACTCTCATTAGATTATGTAATAACACTTGACAACTTTTTCCATATTTATTGTGCAAATATGTAATTTCCTCCAAGCATGCGCACTATGGATATTCATGGCTCTTCTAAGAATAGAGTTGCATATTCAAGAATTCCTCCCAAAGTCATTCCAGCTTCTTCACTTGTACAATTGAGCTTATATGATTTAAAAAATATGCAAAGTTTACTAGATGGAGTGGAAAAGCTAACAAAGCTATAGCACTTAAGTTTAAAGGATTGCCATCAGTTAAGGGAACTTCCTTCTAAATTGATAAATCTCAACAATCTAATAGGGTTGGATATAAGTGGTTACTATAAATTGAAAGAGTTTCCTTCAGACTTTGGACAACTTAACAATTTAACATGGTTGGTATTAGAAGGCTGCTCTACATTAAGTGCATTGCCTTCCAATTTTGGGCATCTAATTTCCTTAAAATATTTGTTTTTGAAAAAATGTTCACATTTGAAAAAGTTACCTTCAAATTTTGGTTAGCTCAAAAATTTGGAAGTTTTAGATTTGAGCTACTGTTCTAGGTTAGAAGAGTTGCCTTCAAAATTTGGGCAACTTAAAAATTTAAAAAGATTAGATTTGAGGTGGTGTTCTCAGTTAGAAGAAATTAAGCTTCAGAGATCTCACAGAGATGGAGAAAATATATTTGATAGGTTGTTCTTCAAAATTAAAAGAATCATTGCCTCATAATATTAGAAGAAATAATTGTATTGTATATGATAAATAAGACACAAAAGTATTGAAGAAGAATCTAATTAAATAATTTATTTTGAGAGAGATTTTTATCATTTGTAAAATTTATAATATAAGATTCATGATTTTCGGATGGCTTTGACTTTATTTTATTCAAATATTATTTTATATTTATTTAGTTTATTTTAAAATTTATACTCTCTTTCTTATTTTTTTCCCCTGAAAAAAGCATAATATCATATTAAAATAAGATATTACATATTGTAGAAGCTGAAAAAAGATTTACAAGAGAAAAAATAGGAAGAAAAAATATAAAAGTTATGCCAGAAAAAGGAAGCACCCAACAGAGAAAGCCTAGAAATAAACAAGACAAAGAAACAAAAGGCAGCCACCAGAAAAATAAAGAGAGCACACCAATGAATGGTGAAAGCAAGCAAGAAGCACGAAAGAAAACAGTGATCAAGATGGATGAGCAAAGCCACAAAAGAAAAAGTGGACAAGAGCATCATGAATGATTGGTCACAGAGAGTGTATAATGCTGCAAGATAAAACCCGCCAAGTGTTCAGTTAGTTCCCATCTATCCGCAGTCAAAAGTAAACCCTCCTTTAAAAGTGTATCTGCCTCCAAATTGAATTCCCTGTAAGCATGCGTGAAGGATATATGGACAAAGCTAAGCCTCATCCTATCAATCAAATATTTAATAAGCATGAGGATGATATTTTCAATACGATAGAGCCCCTTTATCCATTTGATGATGACCTCAGAATCATCAAAAACTTGTAATTGATCCATCCTTTTGTCCTTGGCCATAGTCAACAAAAGTTTCAAAGCCATAATCTTCGCAAAATTATTTGTACCGCAACCCAAACCAACACTAAAAGTGATATAATGATTTGGATTGTAAAATCTTATTCCACTCACCCCACAGAGAGCAGTGTTACCTTGACAAGCCCCATCAAAGTAACCCCAAGGATGAGATTTATCGATTAATGGAGGAGCTATTGGTCTCAAAATATTCACCTTAGGGATAGTCTGAAAGTGTACAAAAATTGACTGAATCTATGAAGTGCATTGGAAGGTAGGAATCAACTTATTTTGAAAAATTGCAGCATTTCTAGCCAGCCAAATACCCCAAGCAACAAGAAGAGGTAGATTCCTAAAGGAATGCAACAATCTATGATGATACCAATTCTAAAAAAAAATCAATAGAGTATTTCCAGCCCAAACATTCCTTTGACCAATCAATCTTCCCAAATCAAACCAAACTTGGATAGTGTAAGGACAATAGATTAAAAGGTGGTCAATAGATTCCAAGTCCATCAAGCATAGAGAATAATGTCCTGGACCCTACCAACTTCTTTTTTGCAGCAAATCCCAAGTCAAAACTTTGTTTTGGATTGCAAGCCGCATAAAAAAATTGGTCTTATGAGGAGCATGGATCTTCCAAATACACTTCCACCACCAACTACCAATATCATGGTTCCTTGGAGGAAACAAAGTCTTGTATCCCAAACTGACGTTATACACCCCTTCAAGGGAAAAATTCTTAGACCAAACCAAAAGATCTCCCTCGTTGATTCTGACATGACTCCACTTAAGCCTATTAACATAATCACTCCATATTTCATAATTTTCACCAATCAAACCAAGCCTACCAACATATTTCCACCCTTGTTGCCAAAAATTGGTGGTATTAGGATCAACAGTCTGTGCAAGAGTACTAATACCTTTCTTAGACAACAGATTTATTAGATCCCCAGGGAGAAGGTAAGCTTCACCACAACCAACCCAAGGATCAACACCCACTTTGACATTAACACCATTCCCCACCTTCCAAGACAACCAATTACCAATAATAGGGAAAGAAGAAACAACAACCTTCCAAAAAATAGATGCGTTTTGAGAAGTTTTAATTGGACATTTAATCCAATCAACAATAGATTTAGGAGAAATGTACTTTTGGTAAAATGTGTTATACTCTCTTTCTTTTAGTCTAAGTAGAATTTATTTTGAACTTTTAATTTAAAAAACAAATCTTTAAATTTTGGATAATTTAAACATTTAAAAGAATTAGATTTAATTTGTTATGAGTTAGAAGAATGATCATTATGTTTTGGGAACTCACATAAAAGAAGATGGTTTTGACAAGTTGTGTTTGTAATTAAAAAACCGCTCCTCCTTAAAATTAAAGGAAGTAATTGTAATATATATAGTTAAATAATAATTGTATTTACCCTTCAATTGTTATTTTGAGAAGTCTTTCCATTATTTATAAAATTTGTAATATAAGAATTGTGATTTTTAATAACTTTTCACTTTATTTTATTCAAATACTATTTTCTAATGTATTTAATTTATTTTAAAATTTATATATATATATATATTTAACCTTTTTAATTTATGATTTATTATTAATGATTTAATTTTATTTTTCTATATTTTCTCCTTTAAAATATTAAACTGTATTCACAATTGGAAGATAATGAACTACAAATATAATATATTAGTTTTCATCATTTAAAAAAACAAATACATATAAGAGAGGCATTTTGTTGGTTTTTATATCTTTAATAATTTGGATTTATATTATAATTAAGTACATAAAATAATTTTAAAATAAAATAAAATAATTCTTAAATAAATAAAATAATTAAAAAAAGATATTTGTGAATATTATTTACATAAATTTATTACAATATCTATTTTAATTTGTATAGTTATATTGATTTGATCCATGATGCCATTTTTTTTGTGGTTTGATCTTTCATCCCCATCTCCTGGCTCTACACTTGAAGCAATTGCAAGGCATTAGTTGGTGGCTTTGACTCTTGCATGCAAAATTTCATGGCACTACTCTTGCAGAATATCCATGCTCGATTATAGTATCAATGTTTTGTAATGATATATTCATTGAATATATATTGTATTTTTGTTAAAGCCTATAGATCTTGGTAGGCAAACATGATATGTAATTCTCTAATGTAAATTTTTGATGATCAATATAATCTTTCACAACTTTGGTTGCATTTACAGAGTAAAAAAATAAAATTATATTGAATAATAATTTATTTTATATCTAATTTATAAGAGATTTATAAAATTAAGAAGAGTGTTTTAATAGTTTTAAAATATCTTTATATTTAATATGATAATTTACTTTTATATTTTTAACTTATAATTATAGTTTTTTTTAAATGTGTTGGTTGTGTTTTGGTTTTTATGTTCACTATCATTACATGATGTTTTATGTCTTGGTGATATTGTATAATGTATCTTAATATCATCAACCTAGATGAATTTAAAGTAATTGGAAATGATAATTTTATAATCAGTGTTATTTTTAGAAATTGAATGTGAAGAAAATATTTACATAGCTCTTATCTAAGGATGAAATATGAATGCTAACGACTTATATAATCAACTTGCCACAATGAAGAAAATTAATGACTTCAGTGTGCAAATTTTCTTTGTAAAACTTTATATAAACCTAAAATACTACGTGAATCAATCCCACAATTCAAGTGTAATTCTAAACAATAAAAATATAGCCTCTAGGGTGTGATTCTAACCAAGTTTAATGTAGTATTTTATGGTATAGATCATTGTAATTCCTATGCTTTATTGATGTGTAAGGAATAATAGTATTTAAAAATACCTTAGAGAAATTAATAAATTGCAAAGGTTCATGTTCTTTGGTTAAATCCCTTAAAACACTAACTTTATGACCTTGGAGAAGTGTTGGTAGATTTCAAGAAAGCATGCAATGGCCTAAATGTGAATTATAATATAGTCGTGCTATAAATCTAGATGTTCCTAAGAATGCTCCTTGTAATTACTTAGGATGTTTGAATGCTCTAGGATGATTCTTGGATGTGTTTTAACACTCAAATTAACATATTTAAATATTAAGAAATAACAAATAGTCACACAAATTTCTATGAAGTTGGATCCCAATAGCTAATAGAAAACTCAAGGGATTCACTTAGTAAATGAAAATAATAGCATGCACATTTGTACTCTACAAATAAACATTGTTTTATTTTTACCACTTGTTATCCATATTTTTAAACTTTGAAAAGTTTCATCAATTTTAGAATTAAAAGGTTCTCCTATCTATTGACCATGCATTTTCCCTTTTATAAATCGTTTGAATAAAGTAAAATATTTGGGCTTTGGACTTATCTTTTTCCCTTCCTTTCACTACATTTGATTAAGTCCCAAATTAAAAGAACTTTTATTTTTATACTTAATAAAAAATTTAAAGTCTCAATGAAGTACCTTCATACTCCATTTTAGCTAAATTGTTTGTTATTGGAACTAAAGGAAGCACTAACTAAGCCTCTTTCAATGTCTTCATAATTTTCATTTCATAAACCAAGTTCTTGAGATTTTTTTTTGGCTTTGAAGAAATTCTTTAGAACTCTTTCAACAAAAAAACAAGTGTTTTATAACCACATTAATTGTCAATGGAAGTAATTTTATCAAATCATCATCATTTATAATGCATTTAAATAAAATAGGAAATTTTGAGAACCCCTTTGCACTTGAAATAATTCTAAGAAACACATAAGTTTCCTACAACATTAAAAATTGAAAAGGCCAGCATCATTCAAATGATATGATTGGTTACTAGAACCTAAATATTTCTTGATTCATTTGTTACAAGAAACAACTCAAATATTGACCAATTATTCTCAAATGAGGCATAATTTTCATTTTGGGGATGAATTTTTTTTCAACAACCCCTTTGTCTCCCAAGGTGGTTCTCAGAACCTTATAATCCTTTAAATAAATTAAAACTATTGAAATATTTTGGCAAAAATATAGTACCATGGAAAGCTTAATTGTTTAAAGTAATGTTTTACCAATAAGTCCAAAATAATCTAATCAAAGCATGAAGTGAATTATTATTCAATTTTTGTGGGATTTACTCAAGAGTTATTTAAAGTTAGAAATATACAAGTAAGATTTTAAAACCTAGTATATTATTTTTGATTAAAAAGTAGGGTAAGGGCACTGATCTTGAAAGTCACATAACTAGAACAACACAAAAAGAAACAAAAAATGACACAAAGGTCATGATTAACACCTAAAAGCTAGAGGAGGTGTGCATGCCAAACATAAAGTACTTAAAATATAACCAAAAGATTCACACAAGCATAAGGACTAAAAATAGGCACGTAGGCCAAAGATAGTAGAAAACAAAATAAAACAAGAAACAACAAGAAAATTGAACATCCATCAATCTTTAGGACCTTGTATGAGGTCCCAATTCTCCTTCAAAGCATCGAGAGAGTCCATGCACTCAACTCTTGGCTTATTGTTTCTTCCTTTAGCCAAAACTGTGACTTCCTGATTCTTTCCTTGTTTTTGTTTTTTAATCTTGGATTGACCAGAGACAGTTCCCATAACAACTCTTTGCATCATACCATTCATGACAATATAATACTTCCAAGAGTGTTTTCCATCACCATGAAATTCTCCATAATGTTATTAGGATCAATCTTTGATTCAATAATAGAGAAATGAGTAAAAAGTTCGTTAATATGAACTTTAAGCTCTTCAATAGAGTCCATGACAGTCTCTTTCTCTTTCATAATTCTTGACCTTTCATCCTCTTTTCTTAAATTTTCTTCATCCTTACTAGTATCCATCTCATACTCTTCCTTCATATTTTCCTATTTAGAATTAACCAATCTCTACTATTATTATCACCTTCTTCCTCAAAATCCTTATCCACTTGCTCCTCTTCATCATGCACACTATTATCCATGCTTTTTGATAAACCAAAAACCCGTTTACATTTTTTGTTCCCAAAATCCCTTTTCATGCTCGAGTTTATTTACTCAATTTCCCTCCTAATTTCATATTTTTCCCATTTATTAGCCATATAAAATAAAGGTTATTTAATATGTTTTGAAAAGGATAAAATGTGCTTAAGGTTATTGGTTTATGAAATCTTTATCTAATCAGTTGAAATTGGGTGAACAAGAATTCTTCTAGCTAGACATAAAGGGGAGCGGTGTGAAGAAAACCATTAGGATTCTTTTTGTTATGATAGAGATTTATGACCAATGACTAGAATTAAGTTTTATGTTTAATAATTATAGATTATGTTACAAAGTTATTTATTTCCATTAGTTAAAAATCAACAATACTTCTTTTGTAGTTATAGGTCATAAGCCAACATAACTAAAAATTGGCTATGGACTACTTTATATATATATATATATATGTGTGTGTGTGTGTGTGTGTGTACTATTACTCGGTGGGAGATATTCCCTTTATTTTTGAATAGAACTACTTAATATTATCTCAAGCTCTCATATTGAAACAAAATTCTAAGTCGCCTTACAAACCAGGAGGAAGGGCCCACTCCTTGGGAATCTTGGTGAAGTCTTTATTGTGTTTGCTTAAACATTACTAGAATCATTAGTTAATCCCATTTATCTCATTCTCTAGAGGCTAAATGAAAATCGTTCAAGGTAATCTTCTAGAGTTTCTTCTTCTCGCTGCATCATACAAAAGATCTCATCTTGAACCTCCTTTTTCTTGTGATACTCCTAATACTTTGTCAAGAATCTTTCCTTCATATCTTCTCATGTGTGAATAGTTTGTGGTCCTAAGCCCATAAACCATCGTAATGTTGCATCTTTCAATGTGGCTGGAAACAACTTAGGATTTTGAGCATCACTTTGGTTGTCATAACTATGACACAAGACATTAAACTCAAATAGAAACATATCAGGATCCTCCATAGAAAGTCCTCTAAAAACGGGTAGAGTAGAATGTGGTATGTTTTTCACAGGAGCTTCTTTTGTTGGATGAGCAATTAGAAATTAAAAAGTAATAGGATTATTGTTGACCAAATATCAATCATTATTTTTTTTTATCATTTTTATTATTGTTGGCCATAATTCTAAATGCCTAAGGTTTTTAAAAAGATACAAATTATTTAGATTGCTTGCCTTTTAGAGGCTTACCACTTCGTAACTCATAAGATTCTTGTTTGGAAAAATTAAGAATGATGATCTTGAAAGAATATTGTGAAGTCTCATGTAATTATTGTTGTGTACTAGATGGTATTTCAAGATTGGATTCAATAATAGTGGAGTCAATCACATAATTCTAAAGATCGGGTTCAACTAGCTACTTTTTTGGTGGTTTGTTCATAAATAGTGGCTTTATTTATTTTTTTGGGTTTTCTTATTTTACTAAGCTACTTCCTATAGTTTGTTTGAAAAAATAGAGTAGTTTTTGATCTATTCATGTCACTCTATTTTTTCAAACAAACTATAGGAAGTAGCTTAGTAAAATAAGAAAACCCAAAAAAATAAATAAAGTCACTATTTATGAACAAACCACCAAAAAAGTAGCTAGTTGAACCTGATCTTGAGAATTCTGTGATTGACTCCACTGTTATTGAATCCGATCTTGAAATACCATCTACTACACAACAAGAATTACATGAGACGTCACAAGATTCTTTTAAGATCATCATTCTTAATTTTTCTAAACAAGAATCTTATGAGTTACAAAGTGGTAAGCCTCTAAAAGGCAAGCAATCTAAATAATTTGTATCTTTTTAAAAACCTTAGGCATTTAGAATTATGGCCAGCAATAATTAAAATGATAAAAAAAATAATGATCGATATTTGGTCAACAATAATCCTATTACTTTTTAATTTCTAATTGCTCATCCACCAAAAGAAGCTCCTGTGAAAAACATACCACATTCTACTCTACCCATTTTTAGAGGACTTTCTATGGAGGATCTTGATATGTTTTTATTTGAGTTTAATGTCTTGTGTCATATTTATGACAACCAAAGTGATGCTCAAAATCTTAAGTTGTTTCCGGACAAATTGAAAGATGCAACATTACGATGGTTTATGGGCTTAGGACCACAAACTATTCACACATGAGAAGATATGAAGGAAAGATTCTTGACAAAGTATTAGGAGTATCACAAGAAAAAGGAGGTTCAAGATGAGATCTTTTCGTATGATGCAGCGAGAAGAAGAAACTCTAGAAGATTACCTTGAACAATTTTCATTTAGTCTCTAGAAAATGAGATAAATGGGATTAACTAATGATTCTATTAATATGATTTTTCTTAGAGGAATTCATGATAAATGCATTGATGTCTTGAATCTTATAGGTGGTGGATACATTTCTAAATTAATATTTAATGAAATTTGTGATATGTTTAGGAATTACTCAAGATCTACCCGATCTGTAAGAGGATGTCCTGGAAAGCATGTCTCCTTTGGAAGTACAACTATCACTAAGAATGAACTAGGTACTTTACTTGGTGACTTGAAAACTGATCTTTTGTCATATGGGAAAATAAATCGACAACTTATACACATAAAAATCAGGAAGAAGCTGAAAAAGAACTTGCCATTTTCTATCCTATATGTCATAAGAAACATGTACTAGTGAAAAGTGTCCTTATATAAAACATAGATTTCTTCTCTAGAGAATGCTAGTAGGAATATCAACTTATGACCTCTCTCGATAGACATGTAAAATGTTGATTATGAAGAAGAACCTATTTAATATATGGCTCAACAAAGGCCTTAGCCTCCATGATCTATGCCCCGAGAATGATGAATGGCTTTTATGCACCTCACAAATATAAGACCTAGTAGTCAATCGAGTCATTTTTGAGCCAATTTGGATGGTATGGAGGTTGGCAATGACCTCCATCTTATCTAGAGTGGTTGAACCCATACCAATATGCTCCACAACCATGGCAATAAGCATGGAGGAAATCACCACCATAATTTTTGTAATACCCATCATTTATCCAACACCACCTATGATCACTTTGTATCAAAAAACACAACAATTTTTACCATTGATACCACCCACATCTAATAATCCACCATATAATCCATCATATCCACCAAAGGCAACATCGATGCTTGCTCAATCATCACCAAATCCAAACAATGAGGTGGCACAACCTATCTATAGTAATGAGGTGGTAGGGTATACAACTTACCATGTTAATACATTAGATACTAATGGAGTACAATTAAGGTTAGGAAAAGCTCTTCAAGGATGTTCCACAAAAACTGCCTTCGTATCTTCACCGATTTCACTTCCAACTAATACAAAAGGAAATATCTCAACCTGAATTTGATTTTATTAATGGGTTAAGGAATTCCAATATTAAAATTCCTCTTTTGCAATAAATTAAGGATATTCCTATCTACATAAAGATAGTTCGAGAGTTATGTACTCGAAAGAAGAAGAAGAAACAAGATCCAAAAAATGTTCAAGTTATTAAACAACTTGTTGATCTTATGTTAGGGAATATGTCAATTCCCAAATATTTGGATCCTAGGAGTTCCATGATATAGGTACGTATTGGTCATATTCTTATTCCAAATACATTAATTGATTTAGGTGCTGCTATAAATGTTATGAAAATTGAAACTAAGGAGATATTATATCTCCAAGGACTTAGGCCAACACCTATATTCGTACAAATGGAAAAAAGTTCTTTAGTTAAACTAAAGGTATTGTTATGCCCTACATACCCATTCCCATTTTCCCTTTGGTTTAAAATGGTCCCCCTTTTTTCTTTTTTGTTGCCCTTGTTTGTTGCTTGTTTTCTTTCCCTTGGTGTTTTTTTTCTTTCCTTGTCCCAAGATTTTTTGTTTTCTCAGGATCTTTTCTTGTCCTTTTTTTCTTTTCTTTTTTTGGTCCTAGGAGTTTTTTTCTCATGAAATCTCTATTTGGCTACTCTTTCGGGTTTCATAACTCCAAACAGATCTTGAACCTTTCTCAAAACGGTCCAAATCTGTGTTGGGATTTTGTGCCCAATTTTTCCTTGTCTTGTTAAGTTTTGGGTTCCAAAATGGACTTTGGACCTTTTTCTAAAAGGTCCAAATCCATTTTGGAATCTCGATCCCATTTTTCCTTTGTGTCGCATCAAGTTTTGAAATGGAATTAAGATTTTTTTCTAAAAGGTTATAATATTTTTTGGAAGTCCGACCTTGCTTTGTTCCCTCGTTGGGACCTAAAATTGAAATAGATTTTAGACCTTGTACGGTTTTTCCCAAATTAGTTTATCCTCCTTGCCCTCACTTTGTTTTGTTTTTTTGTGCATTTATTTTCCTGGAGCCATTCAAGAACCAAAACCTCAATCAAATGTTGATCACTTTGAATGTTGGTTCCAATGTTTGTTTTTTCCTAAAAAACCTAACCACCTACTGCATTAATGGTAGATGGGTTTTCACATGTGTAGGCGTAATTTAAACGTTCTCAACTCATAAATTCACTCATTATTGAAAATTAATCTTAGAGTTAAGTGTGTTTGGAGCTAGGGCACAAATTAAACATGAATTTGAGCATCTCGCATCATTTTTTCTTCAAATTTATCCTCTCTCACATGCTTCCAGGTTAGTTTTCTTTTGTTTCCCATTTCTTGTTTTTTGATTTATTTTAGTCTATTTTTTGGTTTTTTGTCTCATTTCTCATTTTTGCATGTTTTGTGTTGTTTTGTTTCATTAGCCTCATTGGGACTAGTTTTCTCCTCTTGAGTCAACCCTCATTTGAGGGTTTTGTGATTTTGGGGCTTTGAAGATGGTTTATGCCCTAGCTTTGATCGGGATTCTCAATCCTAACATGTCGTGGCCTTGGTCAGGATTTTCATCCCTGATGTGTCCTAAATTCAACTATACCCTTGATTATTCATTTCCCCGTGAGATTTATCTCTAGGGTTTTCAAATCATCAAGTGTTTTAAATTTTATAATTGATACCTTCAAGTTTATAAACCTTGAAAAGATATCTCTTCGAATAAGTCTTGATTTGGGATCATTTTCTAATCTTGATTCTCACATAAGAACCTTGATTAAGTCACTCGATTGTTTTGTCCAAATTTCCCACATATCCTTTCAGGTTTTAAAACTTCGAAGGGATGATTTATAAAAATAGATGGAATCCTTGATCCATTATTAGTCCCAATCCATGCAAACCATGTCCATTCAAGATTTTTTATTCCCAATAGGGCATTCTTAAGATTAGGATCAAAGTTCATTTTGGGTCCCAGTTCTTGAAAAGAACTATCGTTCAACCTTTGGAACATGATTCAAGGAATTTATTCCTTTGAGTTTGTAAATCCTCAGAGGTATATCCATCATGTTCATTTGGGATTTCAAAACCTGATCAAACCAAATTGACCAATAGTCAAAACCGATATGCATCCTTGAGCCCGGTGTTGCACACCAAGGTTTGTTCAAGACTTTGATTCTTGATTGGGCCATGATAAATGAAGAGGTCCTTGTGGGGTTTAAAAAAAAAACACATTAAGACTAGGGTCTGGTGTTTATTTCAGACCCTGATTTCTAAAAGGGTCGAGTTTAGCAAGGGTTTTGATTCCCGCTCAAACTTTTCTGAAAGGATTCCAAATCCAAAAGACAAGCCCGATCCCAACTCTCGCTCAATGAATAAATTGTTCCATCAGGGTTTCAAGTCCCGATTGGAATTTTCAAGAAAAGGTCCCAAGCTTGTTTTGATCTCGACTCTTGCCATTGGCTCAAATTAGGAAATAATATAGAGATCCCTACGGGGTTTCAAAACCTAATAGGAAAAAAAATTAAAATTTCTTCTCAAGAGCCAAGTTCTCCCATTAAAATTTTAAAGGATTCTTGCATACCTTATTTTCTCTTCATCATAGGTTATCTAAATGTTTAATTCTATAAATGATTCAAGTACAAAGGGTGTACCCAAAGAAGGAAGGGGAGAACAAAAGAGTGAGAGAACCAAGGAAAATAAATTTCCTCTAATAATGAAATACAAATTCCAGGGAGTCCCTAGTGTCTCTAAAGTTACCTCCAAAGTTATGAAAATCACAGACACAAAGCTTGGACATATAGATCTAGAAACCTTTAAAGAAGAGACTCATTAGACACACAAGACAACTAAGAGGGGGGATGAATCAATTATGCATTAACACCTTCAAACCCTTATTAATATTTAAGCCCTTATTAAGCATCAACATGAATGTAAATAAATGAAATATCAACACATCAACAACCATACATAATAGAACACCAAATTTTATGTAGAAAACCCAATAAGGGAAAAAAACCATGGTGAGGATTAACTCACTATATGAATATCAAAACCAATTACAAAAGGCTCACTGCTAGAAGGACTCACTGCCCAAAGGAATCACTATCCAAAAGAAGGAAAGGCTCACTACCAAGGACTCACTGCCCAAGAAAATCACTTATTTTGATATACAAAAGAATAGAAAGAGATTGCTATAAGGAGGTTCACTACTCCAGAGCAACATGAGAATCCACCATAAGCATCTGCATCCTTCAGATCACTACCTCCAACAACTTCAAGCACACTGAAATGTAGACACCTTATGCTCATTGCTTCTAGTAGTCTTAGGCATTCATGCTCGCAGTTAGATCACAACACTTCATCACACATACATCATTTTGCAGTACATCTCACATCACACACTTCTCCAACAATTGACCTTGCATGTATATCATTCGTGACCCCAAACAAACTTCTCCAAGTCGGCTTCAATGAAACATATGCACCTCAAACGTGCAACCACCAAATAGGCTAGCACCAAACACTTCTGTGGTGGAAAGAAGTGAAGGTAGACCACACCAAGGGTTAACTAGGACCAAATTCTACACTGAAACACTACACTAGGCTTCCAAAATCCATGAAGCACATTCACAAATAGCGCTAACACGCCAGGTTGGCCAAATCGATATTTTAACACTACCAAGAAACCAAATTCACACTTCACCAAGTTTAGAAACATCCTACGACCACATAGCAACATTACACAAAATATTGAAATATTCCAATATCAACATAATATTCAAAATCATCGGCACAAACACATGAAACTAAAAATGTTATCATCCTATGCAACTAGTCAAATTGCCACTGAGATACAATTCATAAACCAAGCTTGCAAAATAGTTGAACACCAAACCATCCAAGGGAAGATAGATACAAACATCATTAGGACATTCCCAAATCCGTAAGACAAGAAACTTCAAAGTGGAAAAAAGAAGATCAATTCCATTTCTCCCATATATCCCTCTTCACAAGCCAGACACTATCAAACACATATTCTATTGCCGCACGATCCAAAACTAGTAGTTAAGAAAGTCAAAAAATAGTGTGTCTACACAATGAAAAAAAAATGAAAAAATGATTAGCTTAGGTCAAATTTGTTAGAGTAATAAGTTATTTCACTTAATTAATTTAATCATTTTGGTTAATTAATTAAGTCACTTATCACTTTAGTTACTTAAGCTAAACTTAGGCACATAATAATTAATTATTAAGTGTGCACACTAGGGTTTCCCTTTTAGGTTACACTTTAGGGTTTCTTGATCTCCTTCATAAGGATTGATCTCATTGTAATTATTGGATTCTCTTAATGCATTTTTACAGCTTGAGGCTTGCAGAGCATCTTTGTTGTTTTGTTCATCTTTCATACTTTGTGATAGGTTATTGCATGCAGGTGATTCTTGGGGCTTGTGAAGTTAGGTTTCTCAACTTCTACATGGTATCCGAGCTTTAGATTTACAACTTCCTGTTCATCTTTTGAGGATATTGCCTTATAGTGATTTTTAAGTGCAAGGGTTTTCAACCAAGCATATTTTTGCAAGATCTAGGGATATCCATTTTTTGGGCAAAATGGATGTCGCCATTGTGTTCAGAGCACCCAAAAACCTTAGAAGCGCCTTTTGTTTCGTCAAAAAAGGCCTTTGTTTGTCAAATCTATGAGGGTTTCCAAATCTAGAGCATACCTGCAATTTTGGAGCATTTTTAGCCCAAACAGACCTCACCATCACATTCAGAGCACCCAAAAATCCCTAAATTGATTGTCAAATTGTCAAAATTGGACACAGTGACTCAGGGAGGCAAAACAATTTATTTCTGGGTCGTATGACCTGGTACGACACACAATCCGAGAATTTTTTTTTTTAAAACCAGATTTAATGGCCGCCGTTGTCAATTAACCGCTAGTGGTTAATGCTAGCGGCTAGCCTAACTGCCAGGCTTAACCCTCAAACCTTTTGGAGTAGTTTTTGGTATTTTGGCCATAACTTTTGCATATGAACTCGGTTTTTAAAAAACAAAATATCGTTGGAAAGATGGTTCCGAGCCCAATCCAATGGTGTAGGCTTGATTTTCTGGTTTTTACATTTTGATGTCTTTTTTGACAGTCAAAGTCAGAAGATGGTTTTTGCACTCTGAGAGGCGTAACTTTTGTGTCTGGACTCCGTTTTGTGCAAATGAATAAGCGTTAGAAAGTTGGTTCAGTTCTCTACAAAGTGATCAGACTTGTTTTCCCATATTTTTCCCCAAGTATATTTTATTCAGCCTTTTATTTTTTCACAGTTTGCTTAATTAATTGGACATTTTGGCACTTGGGAACCTCCTGTTTGCGTCATTTGGCTCTATTTTATTTCATCTACATGCAATACAAGGTCAAATTTCTTAGATTTTTTAATTTGAAGAGTTATCATAAGTTTTTACACTCACCCTTCAGTTGTAATTTTGGAATGGAGTAATTATGAGTCATGGGCAAAGGGCATACTTACACATTGTAGGTGGCTTAATATTTTTCCTTATTTATATGATCTCATACCTGAACCAACCACTTTAGAGGGAAAATTAGCTTGGGATATCGTTAGAGATCACATAGAAGTACTTATATTGTCTAATCTTGATAATGACACTGTGTGGGCTATATCATATATTTTGTGTCCCCACCCACTTTGGACATGTCTTTGGGAGATCTATGGAGACCCAAATCTCTCTCTCTATTCCCAGAGGATTTTGCCTCAGATTGTCTCTTACCCATTGCTTGGAGAGAGAATATACCCTTTGATCATGATACTTTAGAGGAGATTGAGTATTTAGACATCCTTGCATGTTCTGATGGATCAAAATCTTGTCTCACATTTCCTACTCTTCAGATTGAGATTACACATTTATCATCTGTTGTTCCTGATGACATCAATATAGCCACATTGGCCCCTATGGATTCAATTCAACATCATGACCATCTTGGTCACTCATTATCCGCTACATCATGGGATTCTTATCTTGCAGACACATTCTTGTTTTTTGAGTCTCACACTACAAATCTTGAGGATTATTTCGAGGAAATACATCTCATCTACCTTGATAGTTAGGTTATCAATGTATGCCCACCATTATCCATGCATTCAAAGGTTGCATTTCAGGATTCTTCACATCAGTTTGGATTTGGCATCATTTTTTTTCAGTTCAGACAAAGATATTCTTCAACATCCTATAATGACACACATCTTGAGACAAATTGGTTCATCACTCTTCATAGGGTTTCTTCGACATCATCCTTTGGATCTGTTTCTTCCTAAGGGGAGGAATATTATTTGTCACTTCAGGATCTCTTTTTGGATTCTACATCAAGCATCTACCATTGTGAGAAGAGTTTCTTCTTTGTGGGGGCACCTTGTCTCTTTCTATCTCTCCTATGGAGACCATTGTATATGTAATTATATGATAGAAGTTGTATATGGGGGGTATCATGTAATCCACCTTCTATGCTTCTTCTATTAGTGCATTACATTCTTTTCTTTGCATTCTATTTTGGGGAGGATTTTTGTTCCCACTAGGTTTTCTCCTTTATCCCATTTTCTTTAGTTTACATTTGCATTTGTAAATGGGTACCTGATCAAGCCTTTGTTGTCGAGGCCCATCTTTTCTTTCATGCATCTTTTCCTAGTGTTTTAGCTACTTCCTAAGTTCATCTTAAGGGGGGGTGTTAGAGTAATAAGTTATTTCACTTAATTAATTTAATCATATTGGTTAATTAATTAAGTCACTTATCACTTTAGTTACTTAAGCTAAACCTAGGCACAATAATAATTATTTATTTATTAATTATTAAGTGTGCACACTAGGGTTTCTCTTTTAGGTTACACTTTAGGGTTTCTTGATCTCCTTCATAATGATTGATCTCATCGTAATTATTTGATTCTCTTAATGCATTTTTACAACTTGAGGCTTGGAGAGCATCTTTGTTGTTATGTTCATCTTTCATACTTTGTGATAGGTTATTGCATGTTGGTGATTCTTGGGGCTTGTGAAGTTGGGTTTCTCAACTTCTACAAAATTATGGTGTCTATACATGTTGGTTTTCAAAAACAACAATTAAGGCCAATAAAAAAACAAAATTATTCAATTTTTTTTATAAAAATATCCTTAATAATATTCAGGTTATTACACATCTTTCTTCAAAATTATTTTGAAAAATACTTCTATTTAGGTCAAATAATGGTGTTTGTACATATGCATGGTGTGGTCCTAAAAAGGTGACTTTTAAAAAGTGGTTTTTATACATGGCTATTAAAAATATTTTTTATCATCTAGGTATTTGAAAAATTGCATATTTAGAAACCAGAATCAAAATAATAAATTTTATAAATTATTATATTTTAAAAAAAATTAATGTGTAAGTGCTTCAAATTTTCAGTTGAAGTGTGATAAATTTTGAAAATCAAGACAAATACTTCCACTTTTTAAGATTTTTGTGGACCCAACTTTTTGCACAACCCCAACAATGGTGACCTATGACAACAATAATAACACTATGTTGAAAGCTACATTCACCAATTTGTCTCTATCCTCAATGAACTTCCTTTCTATTTTATGATGAATTAATATGATTCTCTACATGTAACTGAAGTTTATGTCCCATTTTGGTGCCATATGAATCTAGTTGTCATTTTCTCCTACCTAAGAAAACTTTCAATTTTAAGCACAAACTTTGGGAGCCATAACTTTTGATCTAGGACCCACTTGAGTCCATTTTTATAAATTGACGTACTCAAAGGACTTTATGACATGGAAAATCTATTAATACATTTTTCCAACTTTCAAGGCTAAAAAAGGTTGTTTGAAGCCTCAAAACTCAATTTTAAGAATTTCCATGGATTCCAATTATTTAAATGAATAATATCTTCAATTGCAAAAAAAATTTTGCCTCAAAACTCACCCACGATGTGCAATTTACCATTCTAGAGCTCCAGTGAAAATTTTAAGTCCTTACATGTTCATACATAAACTTACAAAAAATAGAAACCATGTTATTTTTAGCCCTTATTTTCCAAATCAAAAAAATTAAAAAAAACCATTTTTTTGGATTGACACGAGATTTCTCCCTAAATTCTCTTGCATAAAAAAATCCTCTCAAATACCATAAATTCACAAGTTTACACTATGAATAAAATATAAAATAAAAAGTAAACATGGAAATTGGAAAAAAAGCCAACATCCTTAAAAATATTGACATATACCCATAAATTTGTATTATGTAGAGATGTAGGTAGTTTAATGATGTTAAATTAAAAATATAAATGGGACCTTGTGGAAAAATAGGGGTACCATAATTGCTAGACCAAATATGAGCGAGGGAATCTTCCATAAAATGTCAACTTCTATGCAAAACTATAACCAAAGGACTTTGTAGAATTTTGAGGTGTAGAGAGAAATAGTAAATGTGAAAAGGTTCCTTGAAGAATATTTTAGTATGAAAATAGACATTATCAAACTAGTTAGCTTTTAATCTATTTAGGAGGGTCATATTCACAATACACATAAACTCATTTAGGAGACATCTCACTTTTTGTCTCACTTCATGTAAACTCATCAAGTGTCTGAACACTTATCCACAGAGTCCTACTTTTGTTTCATACTTGCACATGGTTAGTTAGAGTTTCAATCCTACCTTCTCACCTCTTCATTCGTGCCTTTATAATAAATTACCTTTTGTATATTTCATATAGTGTTAATGTTGATTTTTCATATTTCTTATTTGTGGATTTTTTTGAGTTTGCAAGTAGATCTTGGTTGTTCCAAAAGAAATTTTTTGAGTTTGAATTTTTACGCTATGTAGGAATGTGATACTTCCAAGGATTTTGGGAAAAGAACAACAAGTCCATGAAAACTCCATACTTCCAAAAGACCTTCAAAAATTAATCTTTTGGACTCAAACTTTTTAAAACCACTTCTTTATGACTGGAATGTGAATTTTAACTTGATATTTATTATGAAGACCTATTTAAATATATCAAATAGGATTCAAATATTGTTCTAATAGAATAAAAAAGGGGGAAACTAAGAAAAATGGTGTCCTTATTTTGGTAAGACAAAATGAGGCATATGTGTAAGGCACAATAGATAATTTAATAGAAAAACTTTCCACACTCCACCATAATATATTAATGTATTGCTTCCTTATGATTTTTTTTGGTTAGGTTCTCATCATTCTCAAATGATATAGCATGATGTTACTTGTGGATAATAAAATATCAAATATGTAACTAATTATGGAGCAATGGTAGATCCAAATTTAATTTTATCTAAGTATTTTTGCATTATATCTTTATAAAGGGTGATGTGAATACTATGTACCATAGAAATACTTAATGATATAAAAATCCTTTATTTTATATGTGATTTGAAACATATGAGGTATATTAAATGTAGTAGATTGTGAAATTAGTGGTGGTAACTTAATATTTTGTCCTCTTCCTTATCTTTGATTTATATACCCCACTAAATTATAAAGATGTGAATCAAAGGAAAAATAAAATTAGGGATTAGAGTACACACAATCCATGTTAGTAGATAATGATTTATAATTGAAAGATAGATAGTGAGATGTTATTTATAAATTCATAGTATCCTCTAACACTCAAGTATAACTAAAACTTACTAATAAAAAATATTTTGTAGTGACCTTCTTGATGACAATTTTATTTTAGTTGTTTTGTGACACAGTTAGTAGACAAACCTTTGATATTATGTTGTTTCGATGTTTTATGTCATGATTTGTATGATTGGTTGTGAAACTCATTTGATGATATACTATATTATTTGATGCGATGTTTACTTTCATGAGATGACATTTATGATGGTTATCTATGCTGTTATGTTTTACACATTATGATGTTATGTTAGTTAGATGTTTACATTGGTCGGTGAAGAAGACGATTTAGCAATACTCATCAGTGAGTGCCTTGCTATGTCGCGACTCTTCTTCATGGTGTGCTTTCATATTTATACATGTTGGATTAATCATGCAATGTTACACAACTTTTTGGTACAGGCATCAACTCCACCTGCTTGTCAGGTCTGAGTGTTCCATGACCCAATGGAATCATTGATGGGAGATAGACTTGTCCTCTATCCTTAGCCTTTGTTCTGAAAAGAACGAGTATCTATCGTCACCCTTTTTGTCTTGTTACCTGTTCGTCACGTGCTTGCAATCATTTGTTAATGATTGAGTCTGTAATGCTTATATTATGTTAATTTGGATTATTATAATGTTTTAATTATTATTAATGTTGCTTTATTTGATTTGATGATATAATTAAATTAAAGAAGTTATTTTTAGTTTATTATGTGATTAAATTAAAATATTAAAATATCTTGTTTCGAAAAGAGCATTTAATTGTAATTGATTTCATTATTCAATTTTACGTTTCGAAAATAGAAATTTTAGTTGTGATCTTAAGTTGAAATATCTTGTTAATCTATTGTGTCTATTGAGTTTAATGCATGCGTTGCATGCTGAAACTAAAAGTTAAAGTTGAGACTTAGGAATAATGAAAAAAGGATATAATATGGAAAAAGATCATTCTTGCAAAAAGAGTTTTTGATATTCGAACAGTAGGAAGCAGAAAGATTATTTTCAAAAGATATTTTCTAGAATTTTTTGGTTTTGAGGAATTGATCAAAGAAGTTGCAAATTGTGTTAAAGACCGTGTTCTGATTGTGGAAAGTAGAAGGTTTGAATTTGTGGGGTTTTTTTGTGTTTGTTCTCCATTTTCAGGGAAATGCTTTCAGGTTCTTTTCTTGTTAAATCCCAGAGTATATTTTGTTATGAACATGTAAATTTTGCTATGAAGATTTCGTCTTCAAACCATGTTACACCATAGAAAAATGAAACATGTTAGTATCTGCATAAATTCAATGATATCTCGACTGAATGTAGGAAACGAAAATAGTATTATTGATGGTGGCTACAAAATATAGAAGTAGAAAACATGGTTGATCTCTTTAGTGTCTGATGCATGCATTGAATTTGTAGTTATAGTTTCTCCCTCTGTTATCCTATGTCGACCCCCGAACGTTGCTTACCTGTTGACTGCGTATAGGATGTGTAAGGCTCTGGTTATTTGCGTCTTTTGTTGTGAAGTATTGGCCTATGTTGTTTCCGTGGCCTGGTGAAATATTTAAGACTCTTTGGAGTTACATGCTCGACCCAGTCGTGCCTTATTCTTTCCTTGTTCTGTGTAACCTGCATTTTGTTGAGCCTTAGCGTATAAGCTTTCAAAAAGAATTCTCACCGGTATAAAATATTTTTGTTTTGTAGTATACAAACCTGAGAATGACCATCGATTTCTTAAGGGAATTGGGCATTGAAGTTTGCAAACACTGGGTTTATTTTTTTATTGAGAGTGAACTAGGCTGGGGCATTCTTATATGGTATACTCGATGCAGCAAGTTGTCTTTTCAAAAGGAGTCTTTCATTAAGCACGTGCATTGTATGGTCTATTTGATGTGGAAAATCATCTACTTGAGATAATTTTAACATATATGGGAATCGGTATTTCTTGAATGGTATGTTTGAAGTAGCAGATTATCTGTTTGTAGGAAATTATTTAGCAGATATGGCAATGAATTGGTATATTTAATTTAGTTACCATTTACAAAGGTTTCATTCAAGAAACAAATAAGCCATTGTTGACTTGGTCACCCAACGTCTTGCTTCATTAATCCACCAGTGGGAGGAACCTATGTTTCGATGAGTATATGTATCCGAACCCATGGGATTTACTGTGTCACTTAGGGGTCAGTTGCGTATCTCTGGTGAAGCCGAGATTCACCCTGTGAATGAATGATTTGTTTGCATGCGTTGGAGTTGTCTATAATAGCCTTTTGCCTGTGATGTCTTTGTTGCTTTTTCTAACTCTGTGGTCGATTAAAGTGGTAGTCGTTGTCTTGGTTATTTTCCTGTGACTTAGCCTTTCTTCCCGCGTAATGACCATGGCTATGGCCGTAAGATTCATATTCCCTTCATCTTTGGTTTTATAACCTTGCACTATAGTTGTTCATGTTGAATTCCTTTTTTGATTGATCTCCATGATGGTCGCTTGATTATGTTTAATCTTGTTCGATGAATCTATTTTTTTTATGACTATAGGTGGGTCAGACGAACTTGTAGTAGTCTATCTCTTAGGTTTAGTGGTAGTCAATTATTGTTATTGATATTTGTCTTTTATGATTGTTGATACAAATTTTTTTCATTATTATTTATAGATATTTGATGTAATTATATTTAAAGAAATGAACGCTTAATTATAATAATCTCTTGATTGAAGAATTGGAAGTATATTAATATATATACTTATACTAGAGTTTAATAAAATAGTAGTTATTGTTCTTTTTAGAATTTCTCTTTTGGATTAATAAAATTAGTTCAACTTCTATATTTCAGGATATTTTGGTATGTAAATATAAATGTAAATGTGTAGTGAGTAGGAGAAATGTTTGAGTAGTTTAAAACAACAATGACTATGTTAAGTGATTGATTGTTTACAAAATTGTAAGATAGGGTATGTGACCTCTCTTATTAATATAGAAATTAGAGATTTGTGATTGGTGATTGTTTAACAGGTATTGAACTATTATTTAGATTATTAATGTTTTAAATTGAGAAAAGGGGTTGCAAATGAGTTAATATAATGATTAGATATTGTTTTGATTTACACCAGGGATAACTTTAAGAAACCCCCCCCTCGGTGAAGGTGTAAAATCCTGGCGAATCCTTCCTTATTTTTTGAAAAAACTATTAATTTTCCTTGGGAATCTTAATGAATAATTGGTAAAAATAATAATGATACTATCGAATCCTAGTGAATAATCACTAAAAAGATTAATTACAATGGCTAATCTCTCCTTTAAAATTTTGCATAGTTGATCGGTGCAGTTCCCCCATATATATTTAGTTTTTGTAAAATTGAAGTAGGGGCCTGGGGGCAGCAGCCACCGGTGGGGGCCCCCTTGTGGGGGTCGAGGGAGCAACACACAGATTAAGCATTTTTTCAAAATATCACTTTAAAAATAAGACTGAATGAAAACTGAAAAAGTTACCATCAATTAGCTATTTAATCGGATGGTTGTGATTTAATTCCGTGGCCTAATACACATGTGGACTGAATGAAAACTAAAAAATTTACCATTGATTAGCTATTTAATCGGATGGCTCTGAGTTAATTCCGTGGCCTAATATGCATGTGTCTTTTAAAAGGCTTATTGAGGCCTAAAATTTGTTTTGGACCACACGATTAGATTTAATCGTGTGGCCCAAAACAAATTTCGGGCCTCAGCAAGCCTTTGAAAAGGCACATGCATATTAGGTCGCGGAATCAAATCACAACCATCCAATTAAAAATCTAATCAATGGCAATAGATAAAATGCATATTCAAGGCTAATCTGCTAAAGTATCCCTAAAATTAAATATTATTTTATTATTAGTGGCGATATTACCCCAAAATTGATCGGAGGAATATAATATTATTGGCAAATATAATTAATATTTTTAATTATGGTATAAACTACTGGCGAATAATTTCCAATGACGCATCGTTTTTATGGCGAATTAATCGAGACAAAATAATTTTTCTGTAAAAACTTGGTGATTCAGTCTCCTTTTCAGCTTGCACTATTCACCATTTTTGGAGGTCCTGATTTCTATTATTCGCCAATTGGCGAAGATTCGCCACTAAAGTTTTCCCTGATTTACACATGTTGTAATCTTGGGTTTATGATAAATATAAGATAGCATGATAAGAGTGTTATAAATGTAATTAGGTAATCGTGGTTTATTACTCCTTTAGTATTATTATGTTAGATGGTCATTTATCTTTGTCTTCTTCAAATATGAATAGTGGATTAAGTTATGGAGGTGTTCTTGTATGATGTTATTCCTACTTTGTTGAGATGGTTGTTAGCGTTATGTTCCTAGAGGCTTGGAGAGTATTGTGGTTATGATGTATTATGATTGTAAAAATTTCAAGGATATAGACCATGCTTGTTGTGATCCACATCGTGATTTTTGAGGTTAATGTATGCTCTATGGTCATGGAGTCTTTTTCGCCATGCATGTTTTGTCAGTAAGGTTGTTTATTGGATCAATTGATAATAAGTTCATGTGTAAGAAGTTTATGTTGCATGCATGTTTCCTTCTTATTTTATCTTTATGATGAGTTGTACCTTAGGAAGAGTGGCTTCCATTAGGGGCCGGACCCAGAAGAGGTTACAGGGGTAACCTATCGAAAGCATGTTAAAAAGTGATAATTAAAATATGTTGTAGGGGTTTGGGTAGTTTAATAAACCTTGCAAGATAATGTTTACCTCATCTTGGATTTTAAATCTTGTTTAGGTTAAAGCAATTGGAGAAGGCCTGGAATGGCATCCTGAACACTTCGTCTTCTTGAGAAGTGATTCAAGGCCACATAGTACGTATAGGGGTTGGGAGTCGTAAGAGGTTGCCAAGGTAAATCCAGTAGAGGGCCAGTAACCTAGGAAGGCTACCTAGGGTAACCTATCCCATATAAGTGATGACACTCTTATCCTAGTACACATTGTGATCTTTTTGTTGTGAGTCGACTTTGGGAGTATGCAGTTTATTGTTGTCTTTGACTGGTTCTTGAGTTTTCATGTGAGTCAACCTTATAATTGTATTTGATTCTTTGTGAGGTCAATATAACTTGAGGACTTGTCCTGTCTCCTAGCACGGGGAGTGGGATTTCAAGCTCCACACGGTTGGGAGGAACGTGCCACAACTCCATTGGGTCCCCTACAGGTATTTTGTTTGTGATAGGTTTTCTTGGCTGGATCCAGATTACACAGTGGTTGCGGAGTTTAGTTCATTTGGTGAGTTCATGGTGTGGATGTCTTCTTTTCCTCATCTTATTCTTCACTGTATTACACTCATGATGTGCATGAGATGCCTTGTATCTATTTGTATTATTCTAAGATTTGATATAATCTTGATTGTTGTATGTAAATTCTTATTGATATATTTATCTGGACATGACTTCTCATGAGTAAGTTAATTATATGGCTATTGTATTGTATTGTATTTTTGTTATTCATAGTAGTGTAGTTGTGGAACCCTGAAACGTTTATGGTTGTTGTTGTCACATCTATCTCTTAAAAAAAAAAAAAAATTTGTTGTTTGTGTGATTGTCATAACGTTTTCCGGGTTCCATGGTGGGGCGTTACATATTTCATCATCTAAGTGTTCATAATAATGATTTAATATGCAAGGAAGCATTACTAGACCCTTCATAATTATTATGTATTTGTTTTACTAAGGCTCATAATGTCATCATGGAATATAGGATAAGACAATGAGCATGAATGAATGATACTTGAAAAGCTAGAAAAAATTCACCAAGTTATAAAATATCATTCTGTAGAGTAGGATTGCATGAAAGGATACCACAAGAATCCATAGATTCAACATGAGATCTAGAAAAATAAGCATTTCTATAATAATCATCATGTATGGAAGAAGGAAATTAATTTAAGGAACATTCAAATGTATATGCATAAGATTAACAAAATATGTAAGAGATATATCAAAGAAGGGTATACTAATGTCGTGCATGGGTGAATATGTGTCGTATCATCAATGGTCATCATAGCAAGTGTCTCACATGATAGATACTTGATCAAGATGACCATCACTATCATAAGGTATAGGATCATCATGGAGTGCATGGATTAATAATATAAGAATTTATCATAGAAGATGATAAGAACTAACCAATAAATCTATAGACATAAAATATAATAATGGTTAAACAGGCATTTATTGAAAACACATTCACATCCAAGACATAAATTAATTGGTAAATTCAAAAGATGGATGTGTCATGCCTTATGAAACAAAAAAAATATTGAAATATGAAATAAATTTATGCAAAATAGCAATGGAGAAACACCTAGAAGGAGCCATATGATAGAATATCCAAGGGTGGGAAGGTGGGATAGAAAAATGTAAATCACTATGTATAAAACCTAATCAAAGTGGATTTAAGTATGTGTAGATCAAATGATATGAAATATAAAAATATATGATACGATTAATACTAATATTAGATTTGAATTATCATAAACCGATGAAGGTATAACCTTAAGGTCAAAACTTAGAGGGTGTTAACCATAGATTAGTTCATAAAATATGTAAAGGAAGATCAACTTTTCCTTAGCTTAATCTAAGACTAATTAAATGTAACATATACACATAACCATTGATAAACCTAGATTAAATAAATGATAAGATATAAAATTGACAATTGAATAATTAAATGCTAAGGTAGGAAATTAAATACAAAGGGATGAAAGTACTTACATCTAGCTTGATGGAGGAGTAGTAACTTTGATGTTGCATTGAATTCTCTTGTATTTGTGATTGAAAATGATTTTCCTCTATCTACACTCTTCCTTGAAATTAAAATTTTCTATTTAATCTATTATGTGTTGAAATTGTATATCCAATTCCATTATGTGGGTGTAAATTGATTATGTAGCTTACAAATTTGATCTAGCTAAATGTGTGCATTTACTTTCAAATGTTTATTTTTTTATTGCTCATTTAGTGTCAAGATTGACAATATTTGGAAATGGCAAGGAGAGATTATTGAATCACAAGGGTTGTGTTCTCCTTGGTCAACCCCCTTGATAGGACTAACTTCATGGTCATGAAAATAATAAATAAAATCAATCTTCAAACATATATATGTTCTATGATGATGCAATGCATGCTAATTTCTAAAATGTAAATGATTTTTAAATGATGACTATGATAAATGAATACACGTTGAATGTCTTTAAAAACAACTGCATGGTAACAAATCATTCCAAACATGTACCAAGTCAACTCATGGTAGGGAAGAAATGGGTGGGGGTAAGCTAACGTTTGAATTTGAATTTTAAAAATTAGGGTTTAAATTTATGGATGTTGGATTGATCTCTTGCTTGTGGAATTGACAAGAACCCGAGAATAATAATATCTAGGCATAGAATAAATGATTAATCATGAGGGAATTAATAACCATACTAAATGTCAAACTTATGAAAACATGTGTGAATGCGGATAAGATATATTTAAGTGTAAGAGAACATATAAACAAGGTTGAATAATAGTATGGGAGAATATGTCCAATTTTACACAAAATTATATTATTTATCAATATATAATTATATTAAGATTGCATCAAAATAGACTCAAGACTAAATGAAAATTAATGAGGATATGTAAATTTTACCTTTAAAAAAATAACACACTCTCTAATCATATGATGATTTATCACAATTTAAATATATAATTTTGAGTCATTCTTCATCACTCATGTTTCACAATAATAAATTAAAAAACCCTCTCTTTTGAACCATAAGTAATTCACTAAATTTTATAATAAAATAAATATTAAATGTTAAATATTCATCAATTTTTTATAACATTAAATAAAATGTACCGAGCTCAAATCTCCACTTCTACCATATGAAAAGAAAATAAAAGAGGTCATTACTTATATGGTCACCTCTCACCCAATTGTTAATGATACAAATTTGCAGCCATAAAAGGAGACATATAAACTAATCATTTATCATTTATAGTGAAATCAAAATATTTTATAATATAAATCATGGGATTGTCAAAAGAATTTCAATATGTTGATCGAACACCAAAAAACACAATCATTTAATTTTATTTTTATTTTTAAATCATGTGAGAGTATGATTACACTATGTCCATATGAAATGACTCCATGTGACTTTTTAAAATTAATCATTATTAATGATGTTGTAGAAAGAATGTAATCAATATTATTGTGGTTAGAAGAATCATAGTCTTTGACTCACATTAGGCACTAATTTTATGGATATAATGACTATCATCATTTACATCACTTTTATATCTATTAGAAATGTGATTTTATATGTAAATTGAATTATATTAATTTTTGCATTGCTGTTAAATATGATGTTCAAGTTGTTGAGCATAAAAAGTTGATATGCTATAGTCAATCTATTATTTATAATAGAATAAGTTTTAATATAAAAATGGAGTACATATATACTAAAACTAAATCATAATGCACAAACTTTAACGTTAGTTTCACACATTAAAATTATCTCTTTAATAATTAATATAAAAAGATAATGCATAGTGCATGCACTTTGTGCCCTTAAAAAAAGCAACATGAAGACTAATACGTCTACCTTAAAAAAAAAAAATTAAAATTACATATGAAATATATAATAATATGTAAACTAAATTTCAAGAAATTAAAAAAATATATATAATATTTAATGTTTAGAACTAATTAAAATAAAACATATTATAAACTTATTTTTTATAATTTTATCTAATAGTAAAAAAATCATCATTAGAAAAGAGCTCAATCTTCTAGCAATCCTTTAGTATAAGTATAAGATATTTATATTTCAACATATGACATTCTTTCAAATAGTTCACGTTTACAAATCACATTAATAAAATATATTGCTTCAATTTTTTAAATATTTTTCAGACTGCAACAAGATGCTTTAGCTAATCGAGATAGGCCCTCCACCCCTATATTGTTTCAAATTGATTTTTTAGAGCATAAAATATATTTTATCTTGACATTATATAGTATTTTAAATTATGAAGATTGATATTTGCATGATTTAATTTTATTTTTAACTTAAATATTTAGGTTAAATAAATGTAATAAAATAATTAGTATAGATAAAGTAATTAAATTTAGATATATTACTAAAATATTTATATAAATAAATTTTTGATTGATAAAGAAGATTAAATTCTTTTAGCTTTATAAATGATGATAAATATTTTATCATAGATTACATTTTATGATTTGTGTTGGTGTTCATCAATCAAAATTTTAACAAATTATAATAATGATTAGTATCTATTATAGTTCAAACCTATAGTTCTAGTCTTAATCCTCACATTTCCAACCTTAAACCTAACATATGACCTTGAGTTCTATGTCTAATTTCTTTATAAATGTGCTTTTATATAATAATCTAGATAAAGTCATTTAAAAAAGCACTAATAGAGCCTACTCTCAAGAAAGGGTGAATGTATGTGTGTTTTAATGGTAGTCAAGCTCAATAGAACAATTCAATGATTAAAGAGACACAAATAATGTAAATGCCTAGATATATATTCTTATAAATGAAAATGATAATGTTATCTCTTGGATATAAATAATAATTTTTTAAAATTATTTTAAATCCAAGTGTTTGATAATCTAGAATAATTTGGGAGATTGTCTTGTTATACAACACCCTGCCATGCAGATTTAAATATTTTTATACTTGAGTCAATCAGAAATGGCTAGTTACAACCAAGTGATCTTGGAGTAATGATTATTTTTATTTTCAAAATCAAAGTGTAGTGGAGGAAAAATGACACCCCCTCCTCAAAGGGCAAGTGTTCCTCAACTACCTCAAGGGAAAAGCTCAAGTGACAAGGACGAAAGGACAAAGGAGTTTTGGTTATATTTTATGTTTTATGGTGAATTAAGAGATAAGAGTTTTAGAGACCAAAAGAGTAGACTTCAGAGGTCTCGTGAGAAAACTGAATAGATCTTGGCCAAGGACAATAGTGTGGTGCACATACATCCTCGTGATGCACTACAGTCTCATGCAGGCCGAAAAACATAATTTTCGAACAAAGACATCAAATAATCCACTAAATGTTTGGAGACTAAAATATGGAGGTTATGCTAAATTTAAAAAGTAATGGGAATAACAAAAAAATAGCTAGCATGCATAGATTGAATGAAACAAAATGAAATGAAAAGATGACAAAGGCGAGAAGAAATCACAAGAGGTGCTACACGATGAGACCTCATGCAATGCTCCAACTCAACAAACTAAGCACATGAAAATGGAGAAAATGTTGGGGTTGTTTAGGAACTGGACTCAATCGAATCCCTACATAGGTTTTCCCACCTCCATGGATATCCAAATAGATGTTGAATGAACAAGAAAACTAAGAGGGGGGTGAATCAGTTGTTGCAAATTAAACCTTCAAAACCCTTGATAGTTTTCAGATCCACAAGCATTCATTAAACCCTTATTATGTCAATGTGATTAAACATGAAATGCAGAAAACAAAAAAATGAAATAGCAACACTATACACAAGAGAACATCATATTTACATGGAAAAACCAATGAGGAAAAAACCATGGTGAGGATTATCTCACAATATAAGTAATTGCAAAATTGGTACAAGGGCTCATAGCTAGAATAGGACACATTGTCCAAAAAGGCTCACAACTAGGGCTCACTACCACAAAAATAAATACAATAAGATAGAAGAAGAATGTTACACAAAGAATACTTTCTCAATGCAACAAGGAATCCACCACAATGCTTCAACAATCTCATATCCTTGCTTAAATGATTTTGGATGCCTTCAACTCACTACCTTCAAGAACCCTAACACTAAAATTCACATTGCTTTTCCCAAATTCGCATCACCTACTTCACTCACATTGATCTTGCATCTATCTTACCTCACATTTCATTCATACCATAACTAACAACAACAACACACTTGTTTATACCAACCTCAACCTCAAAAACCTTCTCCAATGTTAGCAACTAGTCGTTATACATACAAATTCAAAATAGGTCGGCACCAAAACATTTTCGTGGCGGATAGGAATGGAGGTGACCTACAAAAATCCTTAATTAGGGCCCAAATAGATCCCAACACACCTCAAAATGCTTCTATAGGCTTCACATGTAGTGCTAACACAAGGTCAACCAATACCTATGTTAAGCACCATAATCATTAAGTACACACTTCCTTAGATCAATCTAAAACTTTCAAACCACAGAATTCACTTGAACATGATCTAGAATAATTAAAAATTACTTGAGATTCATCACATACTTCATCTAAGCTCGCATCATACAAATACTTCAATTCAGAACAACTGGTAAACCTTATTTGCATATTGACAAATGAAACTCACACTATACAACACTAAATCAAGTAAAACCTTGAATACAAAAAGATACAACATTATATGAAAATTCACAAACCCGCACAACTTGAAGCCAAATAGTGGAGAAACACGAAGCAAATACATTCCTCCCAGGCTACATAAAACATCACTGAAAAAATGGTTCACACACTAGTGAAAATATCTCACTCTATACAACGATCTAGAAACCCAAATTTTGAATATAGCAACCTCTAACAACCATGAACACCATATTAGATCCATACAAGAATAGGGTCAATATATAAGAAACGTGGAGCACAATACTAGAGCACACTATGAACACCTGCACAACACAATTTACTTTATTTATCAAATTTTCTCAAAAGCACTTGAAAACCAAGTACCAAAGGAATCATCTCAGCTCATTACTTCATTTCAACTCATCTTTAGATACTACAACAAAAATATAGCTCCATGTACTCACAACACTTCCTAAATATCTCAACTATACACTCACAACCTATAACAACCCGTTTTCCTCTTTTTCTCGATTTTCTCAATATCCTCGACATCTTCATCATGCAACAACTTCCTCAACACATAGTTGATATCAATGACAACACCAGATAGTAGACTTCCTATTGAAATCAATGAAAACACCTTCATACTTACAATATTCTCCTCCTTTGTCATTTATGGCAACACAAGATGTGAAAAAATATCAAATACAACGAACAACATCTCCTCTCTTTTTTCAAATTAGATAGCCTATACAACATTCCTGCACCACTCCTCCTGAGTAGATAAAAAATTTCACATGATACTTTTTCTCCCCCTTTGACATCAATGGCATAGGAAGATATTTTGCATTGATCTCCCCCTTTGACATTGATCCAAAATACTTGCTCTAAATACTCCCCTTTAAAAGTACACCCAATCAAATCAGCAACTCAATGACAACACATGACACTACCTATTCCCCCTGAGAGGTAGCCACCAACATCGGTCCAAAAAAGAGATAGGTCCATAGATCCATTAGACTAATGCACCTCCATATGCATCTAGTTCAAATAGGGAGGGTAATAACCCCCAACCTCTCTCAAAGATACTCAAAAGTATCCTTAGGAAGAGCCTTAGTAAATATATCAACAATCTGATCCTTTGTAGGAACATACTCAAGCTTCACTTCATTATCCATAACCTTTTCTCTCAAAAAGTGATACCTAATAGATATGTGCTTTGTCCTTTAGTGCATCACCGAATTCTTTGAAATGTTAATTGCACGTGTATTCTCACAAAAGATAAAAATAGGCTTGTCATATACAAATTTGATATCCTTCAATGTTTGTCTCATCCACAAAACTTGTGTACAACATGATGTTGTTGCAATGTACTCATCCTTTGCAACAAATAATGAAACCGAATCTTGCTTCTTGCTCAACCATAACACTAATCTACATCCAAGAAATAATGCACCACCACTAGTACTTTTCCTGTCATCAACACAACTAGCCCAATTTGCATTTGTATAAGCACTTAATGTGAAATTAGTATCCTTAGGATACCACAAACCATAATCTGGAGTGCCTCTTAAATATCTGAATATCCTCTTCATTGTTGCACCATGTGTTTCTTTAGGATATTCTTGAAATCTAGCCATAAGACAAACTACATTCATAATATTTGGTCTTGTAGTAGTTAAGTATAGCAGTCCACCAATCATAGATTTGTATTTTCTCTGATACCAATTGTTGAATGAACAAGACAACTGAGAGGGGGGTGAATCAATTGTAGAAAATTAAACCTTCAAAACTCTCATTAGACGTAATCAAATCCACATGCATTCATTAAACCCTTATTTTATCAATGTGATTAAACATGAAATGCAAAAAATAAAAACTAAAATAGCAACACCATACATAAGAGAACACCAGATTTACATAGAAACCCCAATGAGGGAAAAACCACAATGAGGATTAGCTCACAATATTAGTAATTACAAAACAAGGGCTCACTTCCAGAATAGTACACACTGTCCAAATCGGCTCACTTCTACAAAAAGAAATACAAGAAGATAGAAGAAGAATGTTACACAGAGAATAATTTCTCAATGCAACAAGGCATCCACCACAATGCTTCAACAATCTCACAACTTTTCTTGAATGATTTCAGATGCCTTCAGCTCATTTCCTTTAGGAACCCTAACACTGAAATTTGCACTACTCTGCTCAAATTCGCATCACACACTTCACTCGCATTGATCTTGCATCTATCTTGCTTCACATTTAATTCATACCATAACTCACAATAACAACACACTTATTTATATCAACCTCAACCTCAAAAACCTTCTCCAATTTTGGCAACTAGTCGTTATACATACAAATTCAAAATAGGTCAGCACCAAAACATTCCCATGGTGGATATGAATGAAGGCAACCTACAAAAACCCTTAATTAGGACCCAAATAGATCCCACAACAATAGATAGATAGATAAAATAATAGACAAGACAATAGACAAGTTAAAATGATAATATGCTACTTGATGTGAGTATGAAAATGCAATAGAAAAGAGTGTAGTTACCCTCCCTTAAGAAAGTTAGTTATGTTGAAAGAGAGTATGCTTGACACTTGAGATGAGCCAAGAGAACCAAAGCACTAGTGTAAAATCCAAGATGTGAGAGAACTTGCAAAAAAATGGTGTACAATGTGTAGTGTCAAAAATTGTCAACCTTAACAATTTCAAACTGTTTTTTCCCCTAAATTATTGAGCTTAATTGACCCTCTAATGTCCTAAAATTATGTATTATGAAGCCCATTTGTACCATTTTTTGATAAATTGCAAGAATTAAAAAAATGCATCCAACTCACATGTTGCAATTGGCATTCAATGTCCTCAAAGTTTAGGCCAGAACCCATACGTCCATGGGTGGATGGGTCCCCCTTCTTAACCGGGACCTATTTTTGGACATGTTGGCAGTATTTTAATATTTAGAATTCAAATTTAAAGAGTTGAATTTTGGGATCTATTTTTTGGGAAATTGGATAAATGCCTAGAAATACCTAGTCTTTTAACCATTTGAAACTAGAAGGAAATTAGAAGAACTTATGATCAATAATTATTTCAAGAGTGGCATTTCAAGAGCTTTATTGCACCAATTCAAAATCCAAGAATTATTTCAAAGTGTATTTGAATTCACGTGTTCATGTTATCATGGTTTGGTGAAGGCTAACCCTTGTTGTAGGTCTCTAAAGCATTCAAGCTAGCTAGATCGAAATCCTTGGCATGGTGTGTATGACTTTAGTCCTTCAAGGAAGCCATTGAAGGGTGTTGAGTTGCAACACTTGGTGATTTCATCATTGCTTCCTTTCAATTATCATTTCTATCATTAAAATTTCCATTGTGGAAGTGGAAACACTTAAATAGGGTTTGATTGAGGCAAGCCCCTAAAATGGCCCAACATTTCCTCTCTTTTGAAATATGTAAATCTTAGGTTGAAGAGGTTTGAAGGAATCTTGAAGACAATTTTTCCATTGTTGCATTTATTGTCATACATCTTGTCAAGCCATGGAAACTCACTTACAAAATTATTAGACAACATTCTGACAACTTTTTAAATGACAACGAAAGTCTTTGATCTGCTACCAGATGACCCCAAAAGTTGATTAGGACCCCTTATTAGGGACTCAAATTCCCTTGGGCGACTATGCCTTTCTACAGTGGTTGAAACAAACTTTTTTGGTTAGGTACATGGGTAAAAGCACAAAGTTGTGTCACACTTTCAACCAACATGTCAGCACAATTGAATTTAAGTATTTCTAACTAAAAATCAATTTTGGTCAAACATATGACCTAGTAAGATTCATTCTAGCTAAGCTAGATACTTCCACAATTTATTCAAATAAAATTGTTGGCTAAAAATATATGGAACACCACTTTGAGTCCAATTTACCAAAAAAAATTAAAAATTGAAAAACTTGAAGTTGTAATAACTCCTCCTCATGTAAATGACATTTTTAAAAAAATGTAAAAATACCCTTTTGTAGATCCATAAGTGTAGTTTTCAAAAATATATTTATTTTAATAGTTTAATTATTATTTATATTGATATTTTTATTTATACTAAAAGTAGGTTATCAACAAAAAATATTAGGTTGATTACCATGCCAAGGAAAAATACTAAAACTTATTAAAAAAAATTGAAAAAAATATGATGCACTAGATAAAAGAATCTATTTCAAGATGGTATAATTTTTTTTCCATTTTAGGTAAATATTTAATATGAATGTTGACGTTTGATGGAAACAGTTGTTTTTTATCCACGCACATTTTAATATTTATATAAAAATATATATTTATCAAAATTGGAAAAAAAAATATCCATGCACTAAAGTTTCAAGTTATAAATACACACAAACAATTTGAAAGAAAAAAAATAAAACTTACTATAAAAAGTTTGACGTCCCGTGCAACTTCATTTTTCAGCATTTTATCAGCAACTAAATTATAGTGTTAATTTATGATAAACTAGTTTAAAATAATTTTTAAATTTCTTATAAAAAATATAAACATAAAATATACTAAAAAATACATATTTTACTAGTTTACATCATTTAAAAATTCAAAACATATATGCTACTTTTTAGTGATTCAATTTTAAAAGTTGGATTAGCATTGGCCATTTCCTTTATAAAGTGTGACACAACTTTGTGCTTTTACCCACGTATGTCACTCTACACTTCCTAGATCCACTTGTAGATCATTGTTTTAGTCTATGCATTATCACGATCTTGTAATTTACATATTAGGCCACATACTCTAATTAATTTAATCATTCCAAATTATTTCCAATCCATTCTCATCTTCAATTAGATGTAAATCCAAGTTTGATTGGCTCACCTTCATGGTTGAAAGTCAATATATTCACCTTGATGATCTAGATGTTAATGTAACTTGGAGAAAGGCCCCTTGCATCCTAGGTTTCTTGCATTTAGGATCTAGGATCCTTTTTTCTATATTACATTTTGGCGAACCCAACCTGTTAACATTATATACCTTCTAAAAATTCACCCTAGATCTAAGTCTTGCATTGCATTGTTTTGCGTCTTGCATTTAGGGTTTCATCTTTGCATCATAAAAAGTCATAAAATAATCAAAAAAATTGAAACCATTTTTCTTGTGGTGGGACTTGATGGGAAAGGATCATATCTTCATGGGGCCATTTTTCATACCATTTAAGTGATGGAGGGATAGAGGACTATCTTCACCTAGGTGTGAAGAATGTTGGCCCAACTATACCATGACCTAGAGTAATATGCACTATGAGGAACATAGTTTGATGACCTAAACCCTCCTTTAGATGTGGGAGTTCAATAACATCACATGGATGTATCTTGTGGGGTCCCTAATGGAGCCAATATGGACCCATCCCTCAAAGCATGCATACACCTTGATGAGGTCATGACATTTTGGTAACCTACCATATTGGTGGGGTCTTTTTGATAAGCTGCATCCTGTATATATTTTATGCAGAAAGTATAGTGTGTTATGGAATGGGGAAGGTAAAAGATATGAGATGATAAGGATTTAGTGTGATTGTATCTTCATCATTTTCTAGGAGAATATCACCATGTCCTTTTACCATGACAAGTTGACTAGATAGCTCAAGTATGTGCAAGGGGTTCCCATTGGGCAACCGATGTGTGTACGATCAAAATGTGACATCAAAAGACTTAAATATGTACCTCGACCCAACACCATAGAAATCACATTGAGAAACTATGATGAAAAGGAGTTTGATGCATCTCCTATGTCTGGAGTTAATGATGTGGGCATAAGCCGAACATATGTGATATGGTGGATCATTGTTTGTCTTGCCACCATGTTTCTTGTAGACTTGTAGATCATCCCATTGGAAAATCAAGTTCATGGGCACATTACGGTGAGGAGGAGGACGAGGACGAGGAGGGAGATGAAAATTATGGTGATGGTGATGATGACAAGCAATAAATTCCAATATCAAGAGGGAAATGAGGGTAGAGGGAGGAGGCTAGTGATACTACCTAGAGGAGGACCAGGTTTCAACCTTGCATAGCATGAGAACTACCTACCACATATAGAGTATCAAGTTTTAATGAGAATGGGGAGTTGAGTATAACTACCACTATAATTCCCCCAACATCATAGGAAACTCTAGATATAGTCATTATTGTCACACCTACGAATTTGCATTAGCGGACCTATGACTTGGGTGAGAAATGAATATTTATGTTTTGATTTTTTGATTGAATAGAAAACTAGATGTATCATTTTATATTGATTTTGGTATATATGATGTGATATCTAATACATTTTTTTCTTTTGCAGTTGGCACATATGTGTGGCTCAAGTTTATAGTCAATTCATAATGAAGATGATTCCCACTGTAAAACTCTAGTAACCGATGTGGGCTAGCTATAGGCCAAAACAAATCATGGGGTGGCACATGGAGATATTTGAGCCCATGGCACAACTTAAATCCATATATGAGGAGAGTATTGTGGATCTTAGTTGTGTTATATCTTAGAGAAATAATGAAACAATCGATCTTCAAGCAACAAGAGTAGCACTAGCACCCATAGTCAACCATCCTTGTGTCATGGCCCTAAGGGTGGAGGTAGTTAGGTTGCAATGTGGTGGCCCTATCTAGGCGGAGATAGTCAGGTTGTGAGCTAAGGGATATTTGTAGCAACAATAATAAACAAATGGAAGGGTGGATGTTGTAGAGATCAAGGGCAAGGTCAGGGGCTTGTAGGTATGGAGTGGGTCTAAGACACTCATAGTCCATATTCTCACAACAACAATCATTCATCACCAAGCCACCAACTAGCCCCAAGGGATCTAGTATCCATGATTGTTAGAATCCAAGATCACCTGCATGCAATAATAACCTATTACATGCAAAAGACATTCAGAACAAAACAAGATCTGTAAACCTCAAAGTGTAAAATGCATTATCAGAATCACAATTATTACAAAGAGATCAATCCTTATGAAGGAGATCAAGAAACCCTAAAAGGGAAACCCTAAATGAAACCCTAGTGTGCACACTTAATAATTAATCAATTATTAATGTGCCTAAGTTTAGCTTAAGCAACTAGAGGAATAAGTGACTTAATTAATTAACCAGTATGATATAATTAATTAAGCATATAAATTATTACTCTAACACCCCCCCTTAAGATGAACTTAGGAAGAAGCTAAAACACTAGAAGAAGATGCATGCAAGAAAAGATGGGTCCCAGCAACTAGGCCTGATCAGGTACCCATTTACAAATGCAAGAAAGAGGTAGAGGAGGAAAACCCAGTGGGACAAAACCCCCCTACAATGATATGACATGCTGCAAAGAAGCACTGGAAGAACACTGTAGAGTAACATTGGAACCGCAATCTGACAAGCAAGGAAAGATACTTCTGTCTACACGAAACCATATCGGAATCATAATGATGCAACAGCAGACCCGATGCCACAGAACACTCGAAAACTCCAAACGGGAACAATGCTGGAATCTATGAAGCAGCAGTCGATTATTAAATGATGTATCACTAAAAATGAAGTGCAAAGATGCAAGTGGCACTCTCCCAACTGTCAAAAAATCCAAGTAATCTCCAAAACACCCATCGGGCCAAATCTGGATTAACGAAAAACCTGGGACAGATACATAAAAAAGTGCATGGACAGTAACATAGAGCTCCTCAATACCTTTCCAACACCGCAAAGATAGCGAAAATCGGAGATCGTGGCAAAAAGTTATGAGCTCGGAAGCATAAAAAGTACATCTGAATTCAAACAGCAATAAATGCATAAAAACAGAAAAATACTGTAAAATAAACTGTACCACAAGATAGTGCTCGGAACCAGCTTTTCGACGATATCTCGTTTGCCCGATTTCGATACCGTATGCCCAAGTTATGCCAAAAACAAAAAAACTGCTCTTTTAAGGCAAACTAGGGTTAGGAGGGGCAAGGAGGGGCCGTACAGACGCTGACGTCAGCGGTTCATTGGCATAAATTTGACGGCCTGTAGGCCGTTGTGGCAAAAAAGCACTCGCTGCAGAAAAAAATTTGGCTCCTGGTCGCCATATGACCGCGGGCGGGGGCTCAGGGGGCTGAAGTTGGGCGGGGGCCGGGCGCGGAGCTCCCAGTCCCCCATGTGACCCTGGCTGCAGCGTAGGAGCCCTTAAGGGCTGGCGGGTAGTCGACGGAGCTGGGTGGGGGAGCCATCGGCGGGGGTGGTTGTTGGGTGGCCACTCGGTGTCCACCCGGTGGCGGATCCGCTTATAACTGGGAGCGTCGGCCCGATTCCCAAAACTCTATTTTTTAAATTTTTTTCGAAGTTTGTGCCTCGTGAAGCATGCCGGGGAGGCCGTACGGCCTCTCTGGCAAATTTTTTTTGCCTCAGAAACCAACTGCTCGAAAATGGACGATTTGACGGGCGTTTCTAGGGTTTTGGGGCGCTGCGAACGCGATGGCGACGTCCGTTTGAGCCCATAGTGTCCTGAAAATTCAGCTACCCCAATATCTTGCAAAAAAAGATGCCTGTGGAAACCCTTGCACTTGAAACTCACTGAAAATCCATATCTTTAGATCACGAACAGGCAGCGGTAGGTCTGGAGCTCTGATACCATGTTAGAATCCAAGATCACCTGCATGCAATAATAACCTGTTACATGCAAAAGACATTCAGAACAAAACAAGATCTGTAAACCTCAAAGTGTAAAATGCATTATCAGAATCACAATTATTACAAAGAGATCAATCCTTATGAAGGAGATCAAGAAACCCTAAAAGGGAAACCCTAAATGAAACCCTAGTGTGCACACTTAATAATTAATCAATTATTAATGTGCCTAAGTTTAGCTTAAGCAACTAGAGGAATAAGTGACTTAATTAATTGACCAGTATGATATAATTAATTAAGCATATAAATTATTACTCTAACAATGATCCTATAGGGTGATGATACCATTGTATATTATTGTATTGTTATGACACACCACTTTTTGTTGTAGTGGTGATTTTTTTGTTGTATATTATTGGCAAGAAAATCAGGGAAACATAAACCAAAGTTCTAAGCTTGAAGTACTTTCTAAGTGTTGTAGTTTATACCCCAGACTCAATCATATAAAGTAAATAATGGTTAAACTCTAATAAAGGATTAAATAATCAATTATATATTTAGAAAATGATAGATAACATCATGCATATAGAATTTTGATAATAATTATATTAATCATATCAATCGAGTACATTCATATATCTTCCCCTATAATATGTACATATTTCTCATCTTATTACATATATTATTTAATATATACATTCTATACATATATATCATTTTATACATATGCTTCTACATACATCTCCCCTTATACTATTATTCATATATTTTCATATACATATATCTATAGGATGGGAAGTAACTCATCTATCCTACCCCTACTTTGGAAGTTATATTTTCAATCTTATGGTACACAAGCTTTTTGAAATAATATGCAATAGGATTTTCTTGTCAATCTCTAAATTATTTATTTTTCCTACCAACATCATCCTTCTTTTCAAAATTTTCTTTTGTCCTCAAGTCAACTCTACTATGTTGGAACAATATCCTTATATATCTCTTTGAGTAGAGGAAAAGTGTTCTCCCATTATGTTTTGGCTAAGTGTGGTTGTTGGGTTTGAACTTAGATCGACAATAGTAGTAGCTTCTCTAACCTTGGAAGTGTTTTGGGTATTTGTATCTTTTGTGCTAATTTGTGTGCTTCTTGGAGAGCTCCCGTGATATGTTCTAGACTTAAACTTACTACTTCTCTTAGTTTATGGAATCCATTCCATCTCTTGTCCCTTTGATCTTGCAACTTATGAAATTGGGCATGAAGTGATTATATTTGTACCTAGGATTGGTCATCTATATCTTGGAGGATATTATATATTGTGGCTCTCTTAAGTATCTAAAATTCTAGTTGGTCCATAAAAAGCATTAATCAGAGTTTTTGTTATTGGAAATTGTGCATAAAACTAATAAAATGTGTTGACATCTCCTTCTACATTCTTTAGGGTGCTGATTTGGGACTCTAGGGAAGAGTGTAATAGCACATTTCTTCCTTTCCTCGTTATTTTTTTTCCTTTTGGTATTATGCCTAAATTTATTGTCTCATTGCATCCTTGATCACCCCATCTACCTGAACTATCAAGTGGCTTTCCAAGGGTTGGGATGGGTCCAAATATGGGAAATTACTTTGAATATCTTTCACCATTTCCTCCAGTTGTTCATAGTTCTCCACATTAACTTTTAGTCTTTCCTCTCTTGTTGTTTGCTTTAGAATGTCCCCTAATTTGAATTTGTGTAGGGGTGAGATGATCCTAATATCCACCTATGACCATATGAGTTGAATTTGGAGTAAATTCAAAGAAACCATTGGTTGGATTTTCTTTTATTTGGCCAAAATTTCCTAGATGGACTACATAGAATTTGTTGCAAAGGAGAAAGGTGTTTCAGACTGTGAAGAATGATGATATTGTTCTTGCTCTAAGTTGGTTGCTTTATATTTTTCTTCTTCCTTGTGTAGATTTTGGTAGGATTTTTCTATGGCCTCTTTGATCTCTTGTTGGATCATTTGGACGATCTTTCATTTCACTATCATGATTTTTGCTAACCTCTACTTAGATCAAAGATCTTTGGTATGAATCTCTATTATCCTTTTCTTCTACAAAGGTGTAATTTTCATGATTAATTCACCAATAACCAGATCTTTTAGTTTTTCCTCTTCATTTTCTTATTTCTCTCTTTTCATTTTGAGTGTAGTAGTCAAAGAGTCTAGGAATTCATCCATTAGGTCCTCCAATGATATGTTGGATGTGACCATGTACTTGATTATTTCTCTTTTTATGATCAATTGATTTCAGAGTGCCATATTGGGATATTTTTGGAGGGTCATATCTAGGACTTATTTTTAGAATAGATCACTATATAATTGATCCTCATCTATAAGTGGTGAAACTTCATGGATAGGTGTGTCTTCTAGGAGAGAGGTTTCATTTGGTATTATTTTATCCTCCTACTCTCTATCCACTATTTATGGAGATACCTCCATGTATGCCTTATTCTTCCTCCTCTATGATTTCTTCTCCACACTCATTTTTAGGAGGGATTTTGTTGCTTCTTCTTTCAATTGTTCTTTCTAGGGAGGTGTGGTTGTGATTCTTCTCTTCCCAAGTTTGCTACTTTTTCCTTGTGACAATTTTGCAAGAATTCCAATATGAAGCCTTCTAGAATTTTCGGGGAGTGGATATACTCTACTACTTTGTTTCTTGCTTTGGTATCCCTCATTTCTCATGCAATTTTTTCTAATTTTTCTCAACATGTTCTTTTGGATTATTTTTAGCTAGATTATCCAATGTGCTCCCAATAAGTTGTGAATTTCTAAACTTGTGGTTCCTTTGGGAGGCTGAAGAGTGTGAAGACATATGAATGGATCTCTATATATGTTTCCTCATATGGGAGCTAGGATATCTAGGATGATTTGGGCTCAATTTCTTCAATGAATGTATAGTCTTTGTCGACTAGGAAGATGATGTATTTTATGTACTGGTAGAACACCTCATAAGAGATGTGTTCCCTAGATTGTAACTTCTATTACAAGGATTTGAAGAAACCCTATTAGGTTGTGTAGACATTGAAAATGTCCTAAATGATATCATACACTCGAAACAGGTATACAAACACCATTTCCTCTCAAACCCAGCCTCTTTTTGCTTAATTAATTAAATTAGCCTATCCATTTAATTAATTCCATCATTTTTGTCCAATAACCTAATTCATCAACTCAAGTTAATTCACTTCCCCTTCGTGCTAACATTTCATCCTATTAAATTAAATAAATTAAAAATATTTAATTTAATTTCCTAAGTCTTCTTATTTAATTAAATAACCCTAAGTTATTTAATTAAATGTCATTTCATCTCTCCCCCATTCATTAAATTATTTAATTTAACGAATATCACTTTAATTTTTCATTTCCCTAATTACATGATTAAAACTTGTTTAATTAGCAATTAAACTAATTTTCCTCCAAAAGGGAAATATTCTCATGGAATATTCCTTATCTCTTTTTTTGCACAATTAAAAATTTCTTTTAATTTGTAAAATATCTTTATCCTCACCCATGAGAATATTTCAAAGAATAATCTCTTTCCTCCAATCATCTCACTTGGCTTTTTGAACAAGCTAAACCTTTAACCTCTTAAGCAAGTCACCTTGTGACCTTTGTGTGCAGGTCAAAAGTGTGTTTGTTTGGAACAAATGTGAGCCTTTGATTAATTATCATCTTGCATTCTCATCCATTGATGATAATCCATGATCCATGTCTCTTCTCCCTTCCATCCTTGACCGTGATTAATATTTTTGATCTCAACCCTCCATTTCTCATTTGCTCTCTTATAAATAAAGCACTATTTGGAGACAAATGGATCCATCTTTCAATTGAAAACTTATGTTGTTCAATTCACTTGCATTCACACTCTCAATTTACTCACTTTTAGCTTGTTTTAGTTCATTTTTAGTTGCATAATAGCTTAATACATCCATTAATGGCTTCCATGCATGCATCTTAACTTGTTTATAAATTAGGGTTTCCATATTTTAGCTTAGAAGTAGCTTAAATTAGCTTAGAAATTGCATAGTTTGATCAATTTTAGCATAAAATCATGTTAATTTACCTTGCATCATGTTTAATTTAACATAAATCAGGTTTTCATCCATTTATCACAACGGTTTCATCGATTCTCTTCCTTAGAATCAATTGAAATGGGCTCACAAATCACGGGATTGGGAAAGGGTCGTTGTTCCACATCAAAACGATACCAATTCCAAAACAAGATAAGTTTCAAATGGGTTAGAATAGACATTTAACTATTTTCATAGTTTGCAATTTTTAGTTTCAATAAATGTTTAGTTTAAACTTTCAATTTGGATGATCTTGTTTGAAATTGAGGTTTAGTGGATAAATTATGCTTCGATTCATCATGGATCAAGCGTAATTGACCCACTATGACAATCCTCATCTCACATTTTGGTGCTAGAAGGACAGCAAATTGATAATTTAATCAATTTTTAGCTCGAATTTCATTTGTTTGCTTTGTTGCAAGATACAGCGACACCTAAATCAAATACAATGACACACTTTGTATAGTGATGCTATCTTAATTTGAAACGATGACACCGATTAAATACATTGGTGTTGATTTAAATTTGGCGACGCTAATTTAATATAGAGGTATCAAAAACTTCAAACGACCGATGCCCCAAATTCACTAGAGCAACATCCGACAAAATTACAATGTTCTCATGCTCTCTATTTTTGCCGTAGAGTGATGCCCAAATTCACTAGAGCGATGCCCAGATTTCAAATCGCGACGCTATCGTGTGCAACGACGCACAACCAGGGTAAGAAGTTTTACGGTCATTTTTTGACACGTGCTTTAATTTTCTCAATTCATCAATGCAATTCTAACATTTTTCTAGTTGTTAGACTAACAAGGTTTTGTAGGTTTCAAACGGCATGGAGCTAAAGTGAAGAAATATTTCTTATATTGAAATTCTATGATTGTAACAAGCGTTTAATGCTTTGGGGAAATTATAACCCAAATTTTTATGCTTTCTACTTTCTGGTCTAGGACCTCACTAAATTTCAATTAGGTCTTAAAAAATGAATGCTCAAATGGGATTAAAATTGAACCCTCATCTCATCATCTTCTTTTGGGTTTAAAATTGAACAAGGCAACTTAAAATTTCATTTGATGCTTAAAACGAACTCATCACTACTTTCAGGGGTTAAAATTTACAATTGTTTTCTATGTTTTATGATTTACAACATTGTTATTGGATGTGTATGCAATTCTCTCATGCCATTTAGCAATCTTGAGAAACAAAAACATTCCTTAGCACTTTACAAAATTACCTATATCTTTCAATTTGGATTAAAACTTAACCCCTTTGCAAGTGAAAAAAAGGCATGGTGTGTGTTCTCTCTTTGTTCATATGAGTGAATATGATCGAACTATGAACATACTTCCTTTCTATTATTTATCTTTAGAGGGCCTGCCTCCTCGCTTCGAAAGTAGGGAATGACCCAAGAAGTAACGAACTAAAGCCAAGCTCTTCCAAACCGCTATATAAATGTGTGGTTGTGATTAAAATTGTGATCAATGGGATGTAGTACATGATAACTCTCCCCCATTATCTTTATGATGTGTAAATCCCTTTTTCTAAGGGTTGGGAGTGTTGGGGATAAGGATTTGGTCTGTCATTAAGATATGCATCTAAGACAATAGTGCCTTAGTGATTTCAATCCAAAATCACAACAAAGACACAACCATGCCATAAAGTGGAAACAAGCACAATTGATCCCCCATTGATCCTCTGAGAGAAGTGGATGCAAACAAATAACAGATTCAACACAAAGAGATAACCATGAAAGACAAAACTATGAACACACAGATGTACGTGGGGAAAACCTTTTCAAGTAAAAAACCCCACCTCCAAAACATTTAGCTCCCTTGTATTATTCAGTAACTAATACGGTTACAATACAAAAATATAGAGCTATGCTTTTCCAGGAGTGTTACATCTTGTCCAATAGGAGAATATAGGTAGGCAACAAAACCATAACCTTCATGTAGTTTCAGTGATATCCATATGTCATTACTACATAGATTCCCTTCAGCTCCTCATAACAGACTGTCACAACCAGCCTATCGACCAACACTACCTAAAGGTCTCACAGCAGGTTCACATCGTTCAGATCCAAGAGATCGAGTGTTCTAAGTTTCAATGCCTTAGCATACTGCTCAAACACCCTTCACGTATCTCTCTGTCAATGACTCTACTCTAACCTACCACCTTTTGGTTATTATCATAATGTATATCTTTGACCAAACCATACATCGCATTCAATGACCCAACCAAATGTTGACCCTTAGGTTCATGCATCAAACAGTCTAAGCACGCATCCAATCTGTACAGATTGCATCGAGCCACCCAGGCAATAAATCCATCACCTTAATCAGGTTCTATTTCCACGGCTTGCAATAACTGCCAATCCTTCTTTGGTCTTTAGTCAATCAGATGTTGCCAACCTGCCACGTGTCGCCATCACATTCGTTGATCGCTCTAACAGAATCGGTCCAGCTTGGTCATCCGAGTTCTTACCGTGCTACCGCTGCCCAATAGAACACGCCTTGTGGTATGGCGGATCTAAGCTCTGTCACACTGACATCGAGTCCAACTCGGTCAAAATCTGCCCCAAGCCCATTCGAGCTCTTACCACATTACCGCCGAGTCCATTTGACCCAGCCGCGGTATGGCGATGAGCTCGCCCGAGCTCACCCAAGTCATCACTGTGCTCTATCTCACCTTCCTATTGCGCTACCACAGCCCTGTCGGCATTGCCTCATGGTATGGTGGTAGCCGTCTTGGTTGACCACTGGTGGTCTTATTGCAACCATCGCGGTGAGCAGACCCACTGCCTGCGATAAGGTGGTAACCACCAAGACCATCGATGGCGGTCTCACCATGATACCGCGGTGAGTTGACCCACCGCCTACGGTATGGCGATAACCACAAAGACCACCACTGGCGGTCTCACCACGATACCGCGGTGAGTTGAACCACCGCTTGCGGTATGGCGTTAGTCACCAAAACTAGTCAAAGCCACCACGGTAAAGGCAAGAATTATGAAGGAAAACACAAATTCTGAAGGGGAAACAAGCCAGAATGTTGAGGCATAATTTCCCAACAATATCCCACTTGACAAAGACTTTTTGGCTTCCTCCAAACATCCGAATAGTGACCAAAACCATGCTTCCATGCTCCAACCAAGGCCCCTTCAATGACATCAAAAAAGTCCACCATCTCAGGCTATAGCTCTAAACATCCAACACAGGAAAAGGAACAAGCCAAGGCATATATGCACCAGTCTCAGGAACAAAAGAAATTGATCCTCCAGGCGGCAAAGGAAAAACAACAACAAAGAACAATGCGAACACCAAAACCATTCTCCAGAACAAGAAACCAACCAGCTAGAACAACAACCATAAAACTGATTGCCCTCATCCAACTGATCAAACCCATGCGGCTGAACATAGCACCCATAGCTCGTGCTAATTCGTCCAACCACCCAAATCTCAAAGGTATGAAAACCAGTAGCAGACTCATTCCATCATAAAATCACCCATATCAACAACAAATAAGCACCCTGTGTCAACCAGTCAAAAGACCAAACACGTCCAGGTACTCCCACTACAAGGGTACTATCCAGATGAGTGCAAACAAGGCACCATCAGAGATGATCCAGGCATACCAAGTCCACAAAACCCTACATATTGAAGAAGTAACCATGTAGTTACAAGGGAAATCCACTTTGATCTACACAACCTACAACCACCTATTGCAAGAAATGTTTCTCTCAATTGTCTTCCACAGTTCTTCCAAAATCCTCCAAACCTAACTGAAGAAAGAAGCACATGCACCTTTGTGTCATCACCCAAGTGACAACACATGACCACAAAATGTGACCAACTTGGAACCACAAAGGAAACTTACATCTAAAGTCAAAAGAACAATCAGGAAGAACAAGACCAGATTAGAGAGAAATTGTAAATCAAAACATATGCCCATCTACAAACACTTCTATGTGCCAGCTATGTCAAGAGTGATCTTCTTCACATCCCAAAGGAAAAGTCTTAACAACATCCAACAAAACCATGGATGTAAGCATCAAGAAGATCAGACTAACCCATATAAACATCTCCTATTAGTCCTCAAAAGCACAAGGAGATCCACTATGCTATCAACCTTCCATTATGAATCCTCCAGAATCTCAAAACAACTCAAGATTCATATCCATGAAAGATAAAGCATAACACACCTGGAAATTATAATGGGCAAATACCTTTCAAAGTGTCACTACTGTCGAGCAGACCAAGAAGAAAAAATAACATGCTCATCCAAGATATACAAGCCAAGGTGACTTACCCAAAAGCATTCTCCTTCAAGGTCTCTGTTGAATTCACATTCAACCAAGGTGCAGGCTTCTCGAACTTTCAGCTATAACAACAACATTCTCATCAGAATTCCAGCCTCACCTTATTCTCCATGCATCCATGAGTATCAACAACCTGCATCTCATGTTGACTCCAATCTGCAATACTGCAACAACCATGAAGTCCACCAACATATGACCAATGTACTTAAAACATAGAGAAACCCCAGACTACTGTCAAAGCTTCAAAACTTATCATGACAACATGATCTACTCATCCCCCTTTAGAGATACCATGCTTCAAGTGAACAAGCTATGGTCTCAAGAGCATAGCAAAGTGCCAAAACTCTAAGAAAGAGTAGCCATGACATAAAGCAAACAACTCTAAACCAAAACCAACATCACCTATCAAGCACCACCAACAACTCAGCCAAAACTAACAATGTCATCCATGGCTCCAAGATGTTGCACTCCTTCAAATAGTGAATCATGCATATGCAAAAGAACACTTCTGCAACACCAAAGAAGGACATCAGACATTGCTAAAGCTCCCATTGCAACGTGACACCGAGCTTTCCAAGCACCATGACTGACCACACCATCACTGTCAAAAGCTTACACTAATCAGTGTAACAAGCTCTTCCTGACAACAAGACTCACATGCTATAAGTTCCCATAACTAACTATTCAGGTACTCAGAATGCCATTCACCTTCTCATCTCAAAACAACCATGCCAATGCACAAGTGACCACAAACAAGGTCAACTAATAGATCTGCAACAACACAAAATAAATCATGTGGATATAGATGATCCACTCCCGAGTTGTCTCACAATAGTCAATAGGTAGCTAATATATCAACCACCCAACTTAGAGATCCACTTCAAATGACAACCCTGCAAATCTATTATCACACTAGCAAACTGCAAAACTGAGATCTCAAAGAGAACAACCATGTAGACAACCATGACTCAAACACTAGATCAAAAATAGATCTGACTTGCCAAAATACGTCCACAACACAAGCACCATAGTCTAGGAAGCCCACAAGCACCACCACAAGAAATGCTGAATGAAAAAAAACATACCAACATTCTCATGCAGAGAAGAAACCCTCCTCAAGTCCAGTCGAACTACAACTATCTCATCCAGTCACACCCCAAACCAGGATCTGGAAAATAGCAGACATCAGCTCCACACAACACAATTTTTCCTTGGCCGTGTAAAACCTGCAAAATCACAGTGTTTATAAAACACCCACGCATCTCCATATTCACCGCTCATTTGGACGACTCAGGAGTCTGCACACAACCATCATAGTTAACCAGAACAATGAAAAGAAACATGAATATGCATCATAGAATTTTTAGGAAAATCTACACAAAACCCTCAAAGCCAAAGACATGAATCTGAAACCATGCAAGTGCAAGACACAAGCACACAGGAACAACAGGTCCATTTCAGACCAGTTCCAACGCCACAGTCATGCACATGAAAATGAGAGAGCTAGGCTATCCAGAAGTTGCAGACCACCAAGGTCACTTCATAGCCTCCATGCAATCAGAGCACCTGAGAAGCTGTGTTCAGTGCCAATTCAAGAAACACCTAGCACAAGCACAACTCTCCATAGCTGATCGACAACACAAGCAAGTCCATACCGTTAGGGAGCCTCTCACACAAAAACCCAGTATGAGACCATGCTTCGCTGCAACACAAACACAAGCACATCTCACGCCCTTTACACCAGGGATAAGGATTCAGTCTATCATCAAGATATGCATCTAAGACAATAGTGCCTTAGTGATTTCAATCCAAAATCACAACAAAGACACAACCAACCATGCCATAAGGTGGAAACAAGCACAGTTGATCCTCCATTGATCCTCTAAGAGAAGTGGATGCAAACAAATAACATATTCAACACAAATAGATAACCATGAAAGACAAAACTATGAACACATAGATATATGTGGGGAAAACCTTTTTAGGTAAAAAACCCCACCTCCAAAACATTCAGCTCCCTTGTATTATTTAGTAACTAATATGGTTACAATACAAAAATATAGAGCTATGCTCTTCTAGGAGTGTTACATCTTGTCTAACAGGAGAATACAGGCAGACAACAAAACCAAAACCTTCATGTAGTTCCAATGACATCCATATGTCATTACTACATAGATTCCCTTCAGCTCCTCATAACAAATTGTCATAGCTAGCCTCTCGACCAGCACTGCCCCAAGGTCTCACAACAGGTTCACATCGTTCAGATCCAAGAGACTGAGTGTTCTCAGTTTCAATTCCTTCGCATACTGCTCAAACACCCTTCACGTCTCTCTCTGTCAACGGCTCTACTCCAACCTACCACCTTTTGGTTATTATCATAATGTATATCTCTGACTGAGCCATACATTGCATTCAATGACCCAACCAAATGCTGACCCTTAGGTTCATGCATCGAATATTCTAAGAACGCATCCGATCTGCACAGATTGCATTGAGCCACCCAAGCAATAAATCCATCACCTTAATCAGGTTCTATTTCCACAACCTGCAAAAACTGCCAATCCTTCTTTGGTCTCCGGTCAATTAGATGCTTCCAACCTGCCACGTATGGCCATCACATTCGCTAATCGCTCTGACAAAAAATGTCCAACTCGGTCCAGCTCGATCTAGCTCGGTCTAGCTCGGTCCAGCTTGGTCTAGCTCGGTCCAGCTCGGTCCAGCTCGGTCAACCAAGTTATGAGCTCATCCGAGCTCTTACCGTGCTACTGCTGCCTAGACCAAAATGCCTCGCTATATGGCGGCAAGCCATCCGAGCTCTGTCGCATTGACACCGAGTCCAACTCGGTCAAAATCTGCCCTGAGCCCATCCGAGCTCTTACCGCGTTACTGCCGAGTCCATTCGACCCAGTCGCGGTATGGCGGTGAGCTCACCCGAGCTCACCCAAGTCATCATCGTGCTTCGTCTCTCCTTCCTACCGCGCTACCACAACCCTGTTGACATTTCCTCATGGTATGGCGGTAGCCGTCTTGGCTGACTATTAGCGGTCTTACTGCGACCACCGTGGTGAGCAGACCCGCCACCTGCGATATGGTGGTAACCACCAAGACCACCGCTGGCGGTCTCACCACGATACCATGATGAGTTGAACCACCGCTTGCGGTATGGCAGTAACCGCCAAGACCACCGCTAGCAGTCTCACTGTGGTGAGTTGACCCACCACCTACAATATTGCGGTAATCGCCAAGACCACCGTTGGCGGTCTCACCACGATATCGCGGTGAGTTGACCCACCGCTTGCGGTATGGTGGTAGCCGCCAAAACCAGTCAAAGCCATCATGGTAAAGGCAAGAATTATGAAGGAAAATGCCAAGTCCAAAGGGGAAACAAGCCAGAACGTTGAGGCATAATTTCCCAATGAGGAGACCTCTTGATGGAGTCTATCATTGTACCCCCTAAATTGGAAGCCCTTATTATGAACCATTGTTTAGAATCCAAAATAGTGCAAGAACAATCATTCTGAAGCTGCCCCACTTTCTTACTATTCAATTGTAGAAACAGAAAAATCCTTTTGATCTCTAGATTTTAAGCATTTTGAGATTTGGTGGTCCCGAGAAGTGTGTGTCATGGAGGGGATCGAGTGCCACCAAATCTCTAACTGTTCGCATTGGTTAGTGTTTGGAGAATTCCAAGTGGGGACTCAACAAGCATAACTATTTCGAACCTAGGATTGTAAATGATTGCGAGTCAGTTTGATACATTGCTTGGTTCCAAGACCTTACAAAAACAAACATTCACTATCTTCCTCAAAATTTAAAACACTTTGGCTTAAATATGGATACCTCTTGAATTAGCCTTGATATTACTGCTTGTCCTAAGGGTTTCTATCCTTAGAGATTTCTAAATATCTTGACTTAATCTCAATCCATATTTTCCAAAGACAAAATAGGCAATTATGACTTCAACCTCATGATTTTCATGAAATGGACATTGTGAAAGTTATGATGTTTTGGACATAAACATTTAGTTTAGAAACATAATCAAGATGAGTGTTTCTAAAATCAACTCACTTAAGCAAGATAAACTTGACACAATTGAATCCCACATGACCATTTGGAGACCAATCCTTCCCATTCAACAACCTGACCTTACCGGTGCTATCAATGTATCATTCAACTGAAATTTGAAATCATTCAGGGAGAACAAATGGATATCATTAGTAGTTTGCAAAGATTCACTTTTGAAACCAAGGAAACATCCAATCAGTGGAGAATTATTGCAACCATCTTAGATAAAGAAGAATGAAGAGCTGATATTTTGGCTAGAAGGCCCATATTACCACCCCCACATGGCAATAAATATCTTCTTCTTCTTTAATGATCTCACACAAAATCAAAATCCCCAAAATAAGGTCTAGGGGTCATCATTTTAAACTTAGGCATCTTAAACCAAAATCTCTTAAGAAACACCTTTTAGCACTTCACAATAATAGAGACACGTTGGTAGAAAATTTTTATAGACACGTTTCAAGGTACAATACATAATTATATGCATTCTTTTGGAGTCAAAACCCTAGTATTTTTTCACGATACAAAGCTTCACTGCATGATCTATCACATAATCAAAATACGTAAAAGAAGACCCGCTTCTCGTCATTACAGAAATAGACATTTTAATTCAAAGTTTGGAAGGAAGTGGTTTGTAATAATTTATTGCAATTGTAACCTCTTTTTAAGAAACTATTATGCTCGAGCTAGGAGGAATCGAACAAGTTTAAACATCCCCATCTATCCTCTCATCTAAGTCAACATTGGGTCTTTAGGATTTGAAGATTTTAGAGGTCTAGCATCATTCTCACTACCTTGGTCTTGGAAAATAAAGGTTCATTCTAAGTCGACATTGGGTCAAACGATTCATTCACCTCTTCATCAAAATTTCATCCTTCACTTCACCAAACTTTGTAAAAAAATTGAATACATGTGTAAATTATAACTAGTTTAACTTTGAAACTTAATTAAAAAAAAAATATTCAATGAAATGCTATGAAAACAATTCCATGCACTAGATATCGTAGTTAAAAATCTAAATTCGAAAAAAAAAAAAAAATTATCCTTCATAGAAAAAAAATTATGTGCTAGCCAGTAACACCACTCTTTAAAAATGGTGTTTACTATTAAAAACTAGTTTTCGATGGAGATGGAAAAAGAAGTGCAATCTAATTCCAATTTTTTTGAAAATAAATAAACTAGAATCTACAGACAAAATGTCACAAATCAGTAGTTTGCATCATCTTCAAATTCCTCACAATTTAGCCTCTATAGGTACCCGAAAGTGAAGATTTAGTTAAAAAAAAGCAGTTCAATGTCTAGTTTGGCCAGAAATTGTAAACCAGTATTGTGGGATCAAAAGCTCAAAAATGTCACATTAGAAGAAGACATTGATTGAATGGCCATCGATACAACAACACCAACAAAAATTTCAATTAGATTCCTTTGTATCCACAAAATATCAACTAAAAGGAGAAATACTAGGTATGTTAGATTAGATGAGTGAATGGGATCAAGAAAAGTAAAAATTTAAGAAACAAATAATCTCTAACTGTGAAAATAAAGTTAAGTCACATGAAAAATATATGAAAAAAGGACTACAAAGATTTAGATAGAAATATAAATAAGTTAGAAGGTGCTTGCAATAATGTATCTGCATTATATCAATATTGTATAGACTTCCTATAGATCACAATTACACAAAATACCTAGATAGATCATATGAAATCTTAAATTTTACAACTATAATGAAACTACAATAATATGACTAACTTAGATTGGTCACAATGAAAAAAATGAGAAGCATTCAATCACAACAAGATCAAGTGAATAAATTTAATAATACAAATGAAATAATTGAAGTGAGAATTAAGAATATATTTATCACTATTAGCAAGGATTTTCCAAGACAACGAAGAAGCTAATGCCTACATTAATAGAGCCAATCACTTTCACCTATGTAGAAAGAGCATACAATGATATTTTAATATGCAAATAATAAATTTAAAATATTGTGTTGACTTGGGTGAATACATATGAGTAGATCAATACCATATAAACATTTGCTAGCTTAACCAAAGATCTCAAAAGAGTTGTCAAACTTTGAAAAAGATTTTTATATCAAAAAGCTTCACATTAGCACATATTTGTGAATATAATACTTATTATCAAAAGATATATTTTTTATGACAAGAAAAACAATAAATTAGGTCTTGGAAGTACATTAAAAAATAGAAACACAAAATAGGACAAACCAACTTACAAACTTAGCAAGGCTATTGCAACAACGTTTATTGATGTGTAGTATCATTTGAAGGATGGTGAGGCAAAAATACATATTAAAGGGCACATCCTTACAATGTTAAGAAGCTATAGTAGTATCAAATCCTACCACAAGAATAGGAAATAGGAAAGGATACAAAGCAAATAAAGTAGAATAAAATATAGGGCAAACTAGAGAAATATATGTAATGAATGTAATATAGATATAGTATATGTGAATGTTATATTTATTATTATGGTATAGAATGTATATTTTATAAATAGTATAAGAAATTAATATATGATTAAATTAGTCATATTATGTTTATGAATATGTAAAATTATTTGAAATTTGTATATTATATATGTGTTGTCTATCACATTATTTGATTTTCTTCTTATTGCATCACTCTAGGATTAATTTTCTAGCATAAATAATCCAAATCTTAGGCTTGTATTTTATTTCAATATTAATCATATATTGTGACATATTCAATGATAAAAATCTTGTTATTATCATTTTCTTACATGTTGCATGATGCAGGAGCATTCATGGTAGACAAGTTATCCACTATAAACCAAAAATAAATAAAAATAACGTGTTCTATAGTTTGCGTTTATTAACTATTGTAGGAGAATGATTTACAATGTTAAAGCCAAATATTTTATTAAATATTTTGGTCACCTATTAATGTTGTAGCATTTTTGTAATGTGAGATTATGTAGGAGGTCGTTTTCAAGTCAACATTCAAAAAATGACTTCTTAGGCGTGAGATTTGGGAGTTACAACTTGTCATAACTCACATATTCTTTCCTAAATGCTAGAAATTTAAAAATGGGTGCCCACGAGCAAATGATTTAGCTTTTTCTATTTAATATATATAGTAATTTAATATTTATAACCAATAAATAGTAAATATTTATTTTTTGTAATTACTATATTTCTTATTTTCATCACCTATGAAGAGGCTCACTTAGCATCTTACAATTCAATAAATATCCCTATATAGGGATCTTTGGGTTCACTAACATATCACATCATTTTCCCTATTGATGGACTAAGTAGTTTGGTAGGAAATATGGCTTGAAAAATCACATGTTCTTTATAATTGTACTTATTATTACCTGGATGACATTAACCTTTCACTCTAGTGCATGTGTCTCCAAATTTCTTGAAGTAGTTACTTATATATCCATGGAAGAGCTGAGAGATATTTATTTATTTATTATTACTCTCTAAGACCTAAAATATTAGTGTAGTGGAATTAACAAGGGGAGGTTATTTTTGGTAGGGTTTACAATTGTCATTAGCATTAAAGTTATTGTGGATCTCTCTATATATGTAGCACTTAGGATTTTAATCAAGAAGAGTGAAGCATCTTCATCATTATGGTGAGACCCTTATTGGTTGACATGTTTATAATGGAGTGTTATAATTGAGTATGTGTGCCTACCAGAGTATTGAGGTCAAATATGACTTTTTGAGTGGATATTCATCTTGAAAGTCATCATAATTAAACATGAGGCATGGTTTTTTCTTTTTGGCCAAGTTTTTTTGTGGTCATTTATTTTAGGAAACCAGTTTTGGTTTTGTATTTCTCACGCTTGTATAAATTGGGCATATATAATAAAGGTTTATGTTGGACTATCAACATCTCTCTTCGGATTCGGGATATAAACTAACTGTCTCCCTTGAATCCACTTATCTCTAGCATTTGTATTGGGTGTTAAGAGGTCGATCTTTTGGTGCAACGATAAACATGTTCTAACAAATGGTATCAAATTTGGGTCACAGGTTTGAATCCCCTCAGATGAAGCTGAAAGGGATTGCTGGACTAATCGTCAATGTCTCTCTTTGGATTCAAGACATGGAATAACTACCTCCCTTGGATCCACTTATCTGTGGAATTTGTATTAGGCATTAATAGGTTGATATTTTGGTGTAACGACAAACATGTTCCAATAGTTTCATAGTGTGTTTCAAGTGAATTATTGTTATACTATTGAAATTTTATTATATTAGAGAGTTTGAGTATATTGTATTGATGTAATAACTTTTTTCTTGATTAATACAAGCTTGGTATCACTTTGGTGATAAAAAAAATTCTTGAAATTGTTACTACATGCACATTTATTGTTTGTACGGTTTTTTGATGTATGCATCTTCATGTTAATTCAATGGTTAATCACATTGTATCTTAATCAATTAATTGGATCATTTCAATATTTCCATATGTTTTCATTTTATATATAAATCCTATTTCTCAACATTTGGGATTAAATTTATGCAAGGTTAGAGAGAGGGACATCTTCTTTCTTGGAGTTTTAATAATTTTGGGGGGTTGTAGTGGAATCTTTTGAATGAGTGGTTTTGTAAATTCATGTGTAGTTGAATCCACAAAGATAAATTCCCATTGAAAGATTAAGAAATTTAATGATTCTAAGTGAAAGTTGTGGAAAACAAAAATGGAATATATTTTGGAAGAAAATGAAGAGTTGCTGTAAAGAAAGGAAATATTTTAGATATGTCTAATGAATATTGGAAAATTTTGGATAAGGAGGTATAGAGAGCCATTAAGTTGTGTCTTGTGTATTTAGCTCTTTTGAATGTCTCAAATGAATCTAATTTTATTTATTATGTGGAAAATAATATGTGATATTTACCAAACAAAAAGTCTAGAAAATAAATTGAGTTGTAAGAGGAGATTATATTTCTTGAAAATTAGGGAAGGAAACTCCATTATTTATAAGAATCTTTGTTCTTTTAATTTTGTTTTGAGTCAGAAATGAAGTGTATATATTAAGATAAATGTATTTTTTCCCTCAAATCATAGAAAATTTAGTTGTTTATATTAGTGGGGGCAATGTAAAGCTCAAGATGGATATCCTTGTTGCAACATTTCTTAGTGAAGAAAAGAGAAGAAAATCAACAAACATGGCTTTGAAGGATGAACTAAATATTTGAGGAATGACTAAAGATAAATGTGGTTTGATAGGGAAATAAAATATATCTAAGGATATATCTAAATCAAAATTACAATTCAAATACCCTAGAAAGTGTAGAGTGAAACATTAAATTTTTTAAAGTGGGCCATGTAAAGAAGCATTGTAACAAACAAGAAGATCTATGATGATTTCTCCATAAAAAATATTCTAATGCTGATGATATTTATATATTATTTTCTTGTACTAAAATTTCTATTGATGACTCATGGTTGATGGATTCAAGTGCATCCTACCACATGACTCGTCACAAGGAGTGATTTTGAGATTATAGAGAATGCAAAAATGATGAGGTTCTTGGTGATACTGTCAAGATTGTTGGCCAAAGAAAGGTAAAATAAGTGTTCAATTGTAGGAGAGTGAAAAATATCACTAACGTGTTGTACATTCCAAGGTTTGTTAGGAATTTATTTTTCATTTCTAAGATGAATCATGCTAGATTGCATTTGACTTGTGACAAGAATGGTTGTAGATTGATAAGAGACAATCTATAGTAGTTGTTAAGGGCTCTTAGTGTGGGATTATATTTAAGCTAGATGAAACTACCTATTATGTTTCTATCAATAAAATTGATTATGAAAATTTGTGGTCTTTTGGCACTAAATATTGGACCATATTGGTGAAAAGGGTCTTCAAACATGATAAACAAAAATATGGTTGATGGTTTTTTGGTTTATTTTGTTGATTTTTATTTATATAAGCTTTATGAGTTTGGTAAATATAATATAGTTAAATTTCTCTTGAGAAATGTTAGAGCTAGATAGATTTTAAAGGTTATTGATTAGGATGTGTTTTTTCTAATGGATGTTCACATTACAACTAAGCCTATACATTATGTTTTATTTATATTTTATTGATCAAGGTTTACTAAGGTATACTTTTTGAAACATAAATATGAATTTTTCTCTAAGTTTACGAAATCAAAGGCACTTGTTGAGAAGCAATCAAATCAAAAGACAAAAATTCATTAGATCTAATCATTATGGTGAATATTTCTATAGGGAATTTGATGATTTATATAGACATGTAGGTATTATGCAACAACAAAAAAACCCCATGTACACCATAACAAAATTGAATTATATAATGAATGAACTAGAAATTGGTGAATAAAGTTAAAAGTATGTTGAGTAGTGCATAGTGGATCAATATTTTCAAAAACTGGAGCCATGAAAACCACATATTACTTGGTAAACAAATATCCTTTTTTTAAATTTGGTTGATCACACCATATGAGGAGTGGATAGGCAAGAAACCATTTATTTCACATCTAAGATATTTTAATTGTGAGTTTTATGTGCATGTGCCCAAAGAGAAATGACCTCATCTAAATCTCAAAGCCAAAAGTGTATATTTTTTGGATATGGTGAGCACATCTAAGGTTATAACTTTGGAATCATCTAAAATTAAAAATGTGTTATTCTACAGATGTGGTTTTTAAGAAAATTAGAGTATTTTATGATCTAGGATAGCCAAAGGTAAAAATAATCCATTTTGAGACTAAGGTCAAGAAGTAGGAAGATGCACATGTGTAGAAGAAGACTAAGATGGATCTCATAATAGAGAAGAATAGACATAATATCTTACTCTACTCTTGAGGAATCCATGAGGAAACATAACCTTGTAGACATGTATGGCCCATCAAACTCCTATTATGTAAGATCTTATATTATCAATGAGCCTAGATCTATCAAGGAATCTCTTTCTTTAGAGGAGCATGATTCTTGGATGGAGGCCATTCAAGATCTCTAGAAAAATGTCACACTTGTGATCTTATGAGTTTGTTTGGGGAAAGGAAACTCATTGGATGCAAGTGGGCATTTAATAATAAATTTATAGTAGATGATAAGTTGGAATGGTACAAGGAAATACTAGCGGAAAATAGTAATCATATAGAGATGAAGTTTATTTTGGTCAGATATTTTCTCTTGTGGTGAGGTTACCTCCATTAGATTCCTTCTTTCTACTATTGCTAACTGGTAATTTTGAAGTAGAGAAAATAAATTCCAAGACTATGTTTTTGCATGGGGATCTTGAAGAGGAACTTATATATGATAGCATGGTGGTTTTATGGTGAAGGCAAAAAAAAATATTTTTACAAGTTAAAATGGCCATTTTATGGTTTGAAGCAATCTTTGTGTAAGTGGTATTTTTAGTCAATTCTCTTGCATTGAAGATTACTTTTTATTAACAAAAGGAAGTTCAATGTGTGTATTTTAAAATGATTGATGATCAGATGCTAATAATTATCTTGTATGGTGATGGCGTGTTTCTTATTGGTAACAAAAAAGGGGTGATTAGAGAACTTAAAACTCACCTTTAGGGGCTTCAAAATTTATTTTGAAAAAGAAACTAGTGGGGATCAAGTTCACATAAAAAAATGGTTTAGTCAAAGTAAGTATGTTGACATTATTTAACAATGATTTGAAATGTAGGACTATGAACTAATGAGTGTTCCTTTACAATTAGGCAATAGGATCTCATCAAATTAGTATCCTAATTCAAATGATAATTTTGAGGATATGTATAATATTTCTTATGGTAATGTTGTTGTTAATATGATCTATGTATTGATTTATAAACTTGATATTAAAACCTAGTAGTAGGATGTCTTAGTGGGTTTATGTTTAACCCTAGTAAAGAAATTGGAATCATGTTAAGAGAATGTCTATCTATTTGTGAGGAACTTCTTATTGTTAGGAAATAATGTATTATATACCCAATTCATTTAATTCATTTCTTACATAACCTTGTGATAGAAAATCATGCATACAAGCTTACAAAATAACTATAATGCACGGATAAAAGTGACCACCATGTCTCAAGCAAGAACTCCTCTCATCCTCCAACATGACACCTATACAATAAAAAGAACAAACCAAGGTGAATATGCACCAATCCAAAGAGCACAAGCATCAAATCCAAGTGATAAAAAAGGCTCTAAGCTATTGTCGAAGGTTAAAAAACCTACATAATAAAAAATAGAATCCACAACACATGCTAATACATCAAACCATCCATACATCTTAGGTATCAACATCAATAGACTCATGCCAACAATATATACCCAACCCATAAGCCGCAATCAAGCTCCCTATATCAAACCTATCAATAAAAAATATACATTTCCAGGAACTCCAACTGCATAAGTGATATCAAATCTAAAAAATTACCAAGGCATATCAAGTCTACCAATCAAAACTTAACCAAGGTGTGAACAATTCTCAAAACAATATAGTACCAAGAAAAACCACAATGATCCACACATGCAACACTAATTGTTGCATACACTCTCACAACATGTCACCATAACTCTTCCAAATCATATGAACATGAACCTTAATGAAGTATCCATAGACCAAAGTGTCATGTCCCCCAAAATTGTAGTATTGAGATATAAAACATCGAAAACAAGACAAACACAATACATATTAAAACATTAATGATTTAATTATAATTATCAAAAGTAATATTATAATTATAAATATCAAATATACAAATTATAATTACCAAAATATAAATAATAAATATTAAAATACATATAACTAAGTCAAATGAATATTAAATAACATTATAATATGAATATCATAGTAATTAATATTATTAATTATAAATACCATAATAATAAAGATAATATTTACAAGAATAAAACAATATAAAATAATATTAATTATTATATATCAAACAGAAAATATTTATTTAACATATACCAACAGCAAATAAGGGAATCCTAAAAGATTCAATTCCTATACTAATCACTCTTAATAGCAGCGATTATGTTGGGGAGAGGGCAATAACCATTTAGAAGTAAGATATATGTGAAGGAAAGAACTTCGAATGGAGGAAAAAAAAAAGGGAGTAAATTATCGATGTTATAGTAGTGTTTATTACTAAAGATTATTATTAGTAAAAAGCAAAGATTAATGAGTTGAGCAAAGGCTGCGATTTGTTATAAGGCAGCAATTTATTCTCGAGTCATGTGATTGATAAATAAAAGGCCATGTCTTTTGGTCAATCGAAATATTAAAGGGAAGACAAGCTCATAGCAGAGTATGATCGAAGGATAGAGAAGAAAAAGATGATCACTCGTGGCTGGAGGAAGAAGTCATCACTGGGAAGTTAGCAGATCTTGAGAGTGACGTGGGTGGTGGCTGGTTAAAGGCCTAGCGTGGAGTCTAAGATAGGACAAAAGAAAAATAATCCAGAGTGTGTGGATTATAATGGAAGATGGAGCAGATAAAGCCTTACGTATATATGATCTGCAGCGGGTATAAGTGAATGATAGAAGGAAGGATTATGATACAAATAAGAGCAGATGGGAATGAATATATTGTTCAACCAGAAATCCGGAAAAGCAGCAGTTGGAAGAAAGAAATGAAACATAGTGTCCAGAATATCTTGAGAGATAGTCTTCGACCAAAAACTTTGTCGTAACGCTTGATGAGGATAGGAAGTGTGTGGAGGGGAAGGCGGTTAAATCTATGTTGGACGAAGCCCAAGACAGGTAACCAATCCTTGAGGGTGTCTAACTCGAGATGGTGCACGCGGCCTTGGCACAGTAAATCTACCATCCCATAAGGTTAAGGAGAGAAATAAGGCGAAGATCTATTCCAATCAAGAGTAATAAATCATATCAGATTATGTTAGTTATGCACTAGTTGATAATAATGCATTTCATTTATCTTATTCCATCAATCTTTCATTGCTCTTTATCAGACAATCTTTAAATCAAAATTTTAATCTGTGCATTTTATGTCTCTAATATGGGGACATTACACAAAGAGAAAAAACCTATAAATCATATCCTATCCTTTTACCAACACCTCAAAATTCTAGGTTGTGTCAAGTATGATTTCCTCATGACCCTAAATGAAAAGCCTCAACAACACCCAACAATTCAATCTCATAGATCAAATGAAATATATGTATAATGTAATATCAACATGAATGTAAGCCTCTCTAACCAAGGAAACCATACTCAAAATATCTATTCCCAAAAATAGGAAATCAACCCAATAACATCTAATAAAGATCCATCAATGGATGATAACATAAATACTCATATGCACAAGGAGATAACCATGCTAACACTCCTTAAACATGAATCCTCCAAATCTGATAAAATAATTCTCAAGATCAATATCCACGAGAAGACAACGCATAAAGAAAAATAGGTCTAAAAATAGGATGGGAAATACCTATTTGAAGATAAATTGTTGAGTAGAAGAAGAGTGGGGAATACGAATGCACTTATCCAGGATAACCAATTCATCATGACTCACTCCAAAAATAATCTCATCTCAAGTCCACATCCAAGTGAAGGCTCCCTGATCTTTCCGCTAAAACCTCCAAACAATAATTGTCTCAAGAAAATGTCTCTAAGCACAAGAGAGCTCCAACATCACCCAAGTTTCCAAGTATCCATGAGCACCTAAAATCAATCAATCCATGCTAGGATCCAAATGCAACATCACACTATCATGAATCTCCCAAGAACATGACCAATTAATCAATACCAAGAGAACTTATCTAAATCATTGTCAAAGCTCCAACCACAAAATTAGGAACCCAAACATGACATCATGATCTAACCATTTTCTCCTACAACATCACATGTACAAATGCACACATCTTGGTCTAAAGAGAACTTGTATCATGTCAACACTCAAAATAGTATCTAGAGTAAACTAAGATACAATACCAAACACACTCTAAACCAAGAATCAACATCTCTAATCACATTAAGATAGTCATCTCCTAACAATGAACCTGCAAATGTGAAAGAAATCTTCTACAAAAATGGACCTAAGAGGACCTCCAAGACATCTAAAAAAACTAAAGAAGATCACTTATCACCATCAATGAATTCACATCACTGCCAACATCTCCAATTGAACTGTGATGCCAAGATACACATGGCATTGTGACAACCATATCTAGAAATAAAGATCATCCATGGTCCACACACACTCAACTACAATCTCAATAGCTCCAAAGAAAAGTAGAATCAATATCTCCAATCCAAGAAGATACAACCACCATCAAAACATCAAGAATCAATCCTACGCCACTAAATCATCACTATCAAAAGCTCCTAGTGAAATGCGCAACCAATAAAATGTAACCAAGCTATCATGACATCGTGATAAATCCACATTCTATAAGTCCCAAAAACTCATGATCATGGAACTCTAATCAACCATCCTCTCATCTAAAAGCACCATAACAATGCACAAATGAGTTTTGTGTGCAGGTGTTTTAACTAAGTCTAAAATGCAAAATTAACAGAAATGCAGACTAAGAAAACACAAACAACACCTCGAGATTAATTATGCCTAGGTTGAACTTGAACAAAATACAAGAAAAGGAACAATATTACCTTGTCCAAGTTGATTGTTCGGTTGGCCCTATTGATTTTTCGATGTGTGTGCTTCTAGGATGATTTCGACAACATAACGACTTGTAAATGCTTGATTTGTATGCAAGATGGCTATGGAGATTGAAGGCTTGAGATGGGTTGAGATGAATGTGATAGATTGTGTTAGGGTTACAAAATGGCTAAGTGTTAGTCATTTAGTAAAGGGAGATGGAATGAATGGTCAAGATTCATTCTTGGCCAAGGACAAGTGATCAAGGGTGGAGATCAAAGGTTGACCAAAAGGAATTAAAAATTCATGTTTAGTATGCATGGGGAAGACAAAAGGAATAAAATATTCCTTGAAAAGCATTGGGTTAATAAATGGAATTTAAAATTCCATTGAAAAATGCATTGGGATGTCAAATGGAATTAAAAATTCCATGAAGAGTGTTGGGAGAATAAATGGAATTAAAAATTCCACTATGCTGTGACAAGAGTTGACCAAAAGGGGGTGATTAGACTAGTTAATGACATATTAGAAGAGGATTAGGTGGGTAATGGAGATTAGAGGCCAACTTGCAAAATTTGGAGGATGTGACACCTCCTAATCATGGATTAGGAATGTGCACATCCCTAATGATGGGATTAGGCAAGGGGGATTAGGATTAAGTGTTGATGGGATATAAAGATAATTAAATAAATGGGTTATTTATTTAATTCTTTTGGAAGGAAGGGATAAAGGGGGGGTAAGGTATTTAATTATTTAACTAAATACCTTAGGGATTTAGAGGACTTTAAGGGTATTAATAAAATAATAGTAATATTACTTAATTAATGCGGGTAGAACGATATTTAGACGAAAAGGGATAAATTTGACTAAATGTAAGTGGTCAAATTTAGGTGTCTACAATTGTAAATAAGGCCAACTAAAAAAACCTAGAACAACACTAAATAAATCTTGTGGATATAGACAACCCACATCCAAGTAATCCCACTACAACTAAATGGCTGATCAGATCACCCAGCTGCATAACTTATAGATTATAGACATCGAAACATGTAAACTCATCATCATATTAGTAACCTACAAACCAAGATATCAAATAAGATAATCATGTAGACATCAATATTCAAACACCAAATCAACCATATATCTAATTTTCCAACAAGTCCAAAAATGAGTAACCATAGTCAAGGAATGAATCAAGCATTTAGGAGATAAGAACAACTTCCTAACACCAAACAAAACCACCACAAAATAGCCACATACATGATCATGTTGTGTTAATGCTCAAATGTATTGAGATATCCATGGCACCATAATCATAACCATTGATGTACCTACACTCAAACTCTCACCAATATGAGACTTCAAGTATCCAAACCAAAATATAACATGTTTACCTATCACCATCAAAATCCATCTATGAAAAATAAATGTAAAATTATACCAAGAAGCACCAAAACTGATAATCAACTATACCATCATAAATAGAATATAAAAATATGTACTCCCTCAATGTTTTGCCTCTTGACTTATACATATGCTCGTACAATCACACCTCAAATCTTAGGCACCTACAAGTGAGTTATTTATTGATAGTTAATTAGTCATAGAGGTTTCTTGATAGTTAATTTTCAATGCCCCAAAAACTAATGAAATTTGAAAATAATGGAACCAAAATTGTACCACTACGTAGTTCTAAAAGAGAAATTTTCGTCTACTATTGGAAGTCAAAATTTTGACATCTTGGGTGAAAGTTACGTCATTTTGAAAAAAATTGCTCAAATTTTCCTATAAGGCAACAAGTGGGTGACAGAGTTCTAGTGGTGAGTGGGCAGCAAAAAAAATTAATTAATTTAAAAAAAAAAAACTAGTGGTAAATTTTACTGCTCATTGGCTAGATCAGGCAATCCCCACCCGATGGGGGCCTAGAAGTTGAGGGGCTAAGACTACTAGTACCAAGACCTACAAGTCAAGGTCCAACAAGGTTGTTGATATTTGGTAGGCCTGCTAACCAATAGTATCTTGTGGTACTTGTCAACAATGGCAAGGGCAAGTATGAAAACCCATTCCAAGAAACTCTTTTGACCCAAATTTCTCGAACCTGAAATCTGCAGCAAACCCAACAAATCTACAAACCCCAAAAGGCTAAAGTTGTTAAAAAATACCTACATAATGTGTTCCATACCTTGTAATGTCTCATATCTTTCCTAAATTGTCATGTATTCAGCTTTGCACCAAATTTTCTCAAACAAGGGTTATAACAAAACTAGGGAATTCACACCTCCCACAACCATGAAAGCTTTGATACCACTTGTTAGGAAATAATGCATCAATACCCAGTTCATTTAATTCATTTCCTACATAACCCCATGAGAGAAAAACATGCATACAAGCTTACAGAACAATCATAATGCAAAGATTAAATAGACAAGCTACAAGATAGAATAACATATACCCTAGGAAAACCCTTGAGAGGGAAAAAAATAACCTCTAAAAGCATCCATACTCCATCTATTATTCAACAATAAAAAAATGCATGCACTTACAGAGTTACAATGAATATTTCTAGAACATCAAGCCTCTCTTATGCATCCTCCATGTGTCCAAGCATGAATCCACACATCCCATGCCCTGCTTCGCATATGCACTCTTTAAAAAGATTCAATAATATGACAACTTACTCACCTAGCCAACCTTAACAGTAATTGTGTGTTTATTCTTATAGATACGAGCTCACAAAAATACAACCAAGTGGCAAGATAAAACTATGTGCCACAAAACCATGTAAAACAAAACCACTTACCCCTCATTTAATATTGGGTACTAAGTTTTCACAATATTAAATATCTTTCCCCAAATATTAAATAATTATTCTATGTCTTCCACACATAAAATAATTAACCTAGTGTTACAACATAACTTACAAGTGGCCCCAAATAATAATCTAATGTAACTAAACACACCTCTTAGGTGCACCACACTAAATATTTATTTAATTTCAATAATATAATAAATCAATTAATGTAATTTGGACAACACCAAATCCTAACAACTATTATTGTTTATGTTATAATGAGACTAATGATATGGGCAAGATTTTGGACTTACAAGAGTGTGTTGATTCATGTTGGGATGATGATTTGGATAGTAGGAGTTCCATGAGCACTTACATGTTTTCTTTGTTTGGAGGAGCTATTAGTTGGATGAGTGAAAAATAACATGTGTCAATAAAAAGGTAATATTATTCAAGAGTTTGTGTTTAGGTATTGATTTTGATTGCATGGTTGTAAAAATCAAGTGTGATAGTCAAAGTGTTATTTTTTTAACCACGAATCATATGCGGCATGCTTGTACTAAGCATATTCATGTACAATATCACTTTGTTTGTGAGATGGCGAGAATGTTAAGCTTATGATTCAAAAGGTGGGTATTCTTGATAATGTTTACCTTATGATATCAATGAACTTGGATAAGATATGTCGATGTTGGGAGGCTATGAGCCTTTCCTTGTTTTGTAATTTGATTCATTATTTTTTCCTATAGTGTTATTGTAATGTATAATTTTAAGTTGGAGAATGGCATAATTAAGTGTGATATTAATGTTTCAATCATATGTATCAATCTAACTATTTTATAGTGGGTACTTGGACATCCATGGGAGAGATGGGAAAACAATATTTATTTTTTATTATTCTTAGGAACTTGGAATATTGTTGTAATGGAATTAACAAGGGAGGTTATAGTTGGTATGGGTTATGACCATCATCATCATAAGGGTTATTGAGCATATCTCTCTAATGTAGTGCTTTAGAGTTACATAAAGAATAGTGGAGCATCTTCATGATAATGGAAGGACCCTCATTAGCTACCATGTTCATAGTGGAGTGCTAGACTTGGGGATGTATGTCTGCTGAAGTAATGAGATCAAAGATAACTTTGTGAGTATATATCTATCTTTAGTGCTATCATAATTATACATGGGGGTGTGGGTTTTAATTTTTTCCATTTGTTGGAGATACCATTGGTGGTATCCTATTTATCATTCCTCTATAAAATGGATGCAATGGATAGAGGTTTCACAATGTGTTAAAGTGAAGTATTGTTATATTGTTGGAATATTTTCAAAATAATGAGTTTGAGTAGATTATATTATTATTAAAAAATACTTTATTACAACAATCTTGGTTTCTCTTTGTTAGTGGGCTTTTTTCCACAAGCATTTCTCCATGTACATCTAATGCAATTAGGATTTGTTGATTTATGTTTCAAGCTAATTTGATGGTTAATTCACATGGTACCTTAATTGGTTAATAAAAATTATTCATTATTTGTATATGCTTTCATTATATTTATTTATCCTATTTCTCAACAATATTGATGATCTAGTATAGAAGGAGAAATGGTTTGCAAATTGGTAAGGGTGGTATCTAGTTCTTTCCAATTAAGAAAAGTATCACCAATTTCAAATTTTAGTAATTGCTGAGATTTGACATGAAAATATTGATTTGAAGGACCAAATCAACACCAATTTCATAGATTGTGCACATCATGGATACGGTTGTTATCATGATTTTGTGTCAATTATGCATTCAAATAGTGGGGGATGACTTTATCAATCTTATTAAACCTTCAAATCAATTGCATAATGGATTATGGGTCCATCTATAAATGTTTGTTTCTCTTTTTTTTTCTACACTATATACAATGATTTGACTTTCTTTATTTCTTGAATATTTTTTCCATGTTGTGCATGTCTTCTTATTTTAGTTTCTTTGACATCATATTAGTATAATGTTGCTTCTTCTTATTTGATGATGTATGCATTATTTGCTATTGTCTTCTACAAATAATTTTTTTTTTTTAATTGGAAGAAGAAGTTAAAAAAAACAAATTACAGAGTCAAATTACAAGGCTGTAACAAAACAGCAGTACGAAGCTTGAAAAACATGCCTGTACAACAACAAAACAGCTACAAGGCCTCAAACAACTGCTTATCAACAATATAACAAGCAACCAAAATAAAGTCAGTAACAACAATCTCAAGTAGAGATACAAAGAGTAGCAAGAGATGAATGAACAACAAGAGTTGGCAGCAGAATAGGGCACCCAACACCATTCAAATGTGCCTGAAGCCTGCTTGCAATTAACTCTTTGCCTCAAGATCATTGAGCTGCTTTTGAAGAACATCCAATATCCTTTGGAAATCGGAAAAAGCTTGAAGAGTAGAGCGGAGGACCTGGATCTGCAGAGAAAAATCAGCACATATAATAATTGATTCAACTTGCAAGGAGAGAAAGGATCGAGAGAGAGCCGCCGAACATCTAAATCTCCAAATGTGTTTAAGAACGATGTGTCTGAAAGTCTGAGTCAAAATATTATGGGATGAGGAAAGACCAAGAAGAGCAGTTCTCCAAGACCACGTCCAGGAAAAAAGCATCGAGAAGTTGGAGAAGAAAAAGTTCTAGATCTTCTGAGCATGGGGACAAAACCAAAAGGCATGTTTGATAGTCTCTTTTTGGGAGCAGAATGGGCAAGCTGGAGTAGGAGAGATGAAAGAGAGCCGATCACCAATAGGGATTTTAACGTGGAGAACTTTCCAGGCAACCAATTGGGCTTGAGCATCAGCTTTAGACTTCCAGACTAGGGAGCTTAAATTGTTCCATTTTGAACGACTGAGGGTGCAATGCCATTTGTGGTTAAGCCTACAAGATAAGGGAATGGAAGGGAGGAGCTGTTTATAAATAAGTCTGAGAGGAAAATTACGGAAGCTATGATTGCTATGCCATTTCCAATCATTAAGGAAATTGTCATGACAAGGTGTAGACATGAGCTGCAACAACTCAGGTTTAACTAATTGCTTGATTTTTTGAATAGGAGTCTTACAAGAATGGGGAGGTCCAAACTGAGATTTAAGCTGCTGCCAGGTTTTCCACTTGAACTTCAAAGGGTCCCACAAATCATGGAAAACTCGAATGCCTTTTTTTTAAAGAGAAGTCTGCCCTTGGAATTTTTGATAATAGCCAAAGGATTGTTGTCTTGCTGGACCAAACGGTTCCACCAAATGGAGGAGGAAGCAAAGCTTAAACCATGTCTCAAGTTTTGATCATACCAAGTTAAATTTTTGGATGTCATTTGCCACGCTTTCCAAATGGAATTAAAGGGGGCAGAACCATGAGTTTTAAAGTAAGGGGCAAGAAGAATTTTATCTTTCTAGCTGACCAAGTCCCAGGAGCGTCCAACAGTGGTTGTTTGAATGCAGTGACGCACAAGAAATTTCCAAGGTGCATCACCATCCAAGGCTCTCACAATCCATTTTGTTATGAGGCAAATGCCCTGAGTATGTGGGTCTATAATTCCCAGCCCTCCTTTCTCATTTGGCTGAATGTAGTGAGTCCATGAAGTCACAGGCAAACTTTTTTTATTACCCCATTTAGCCCAAAGAAAGTTTCTGATAAGCTGCGTCAACTGGTTGTAACATGCTTTAGAGGGCAGCCAACATGAAGAGATGTGGACATGACTTGCCAAAAGAATTTTGTTTGCTACTTGGATTCTACCAGCCATAGAGAGGAACTTGTTTGTCCAATTCAATAGTTTTTTTTTAATTTTTTGAAGAAACCAAGACCACATCTCTTTAAGGGAGACTCCAAGACCAAAGGGGATACCAAGATATCTCGTTATACTGCCATGCGTAACTTCACGCCATTCACTAGGTATCCAAGGTGGTCGAGGGTTGGGACAAATCATTATAAATTCAGTTTTGTGCATAGCCAGTTTGGAGCCTGAAATAGTACATAACAACTCCAAAATATCCAAAGTATTATTCACTTCCTCTTCGGAATTTCGTATGAACAACATGCTATCGTCTACAAAATGTGAATTGAGTGTCGTAGCGTTGCCAGGAAGTGGAATACCATGAATAAGTCTATTCAAACGAGCATGTTGAAAAAGATAGCCTAGTGCATCAGCAACAAGGACGTAAAGGAAGGGAGCAAGATGACAGCCTTGGTGAATGGATTTTTGTAAGGGGAAGGAAGGAGAAAGAATCCCATTAACAACCACTCTAGCATTTGCATCCTTAAAAAGCATGTTGATTTGATCACATAATTTAGTGCCAAAACCAAGCCATTTCAACATATTAATTATGAAAGGCCAACGAATTCTATCATAGTCTTTATCAAAGTCAATTTTAATAATTAAGGCATCTTGAGCAGATTGTTGAGCCCATTCAGCAATTTCCTACGCAAGAATCAAATTATCTAAGATAAATCTTCCCCCCAAGAAGCCAGTTTGCTCTAGACGCACTATCATTTGGGAGATGCATTTAATTCTTCGGGCCAACGCTTTAGCTATTATCTTGTATGATGTGTTGAGGAGGGTAATTGGCCGCCACCCATTAACAGTATCTTCCTCCTTGCCTTTGGGAATGAGCTTTATTAATCCTTGGTTAATCACCTTTCCTAAGGAACCAGTTTCAATTCCCTCAAGGTAAACACAATAAAAATCCTCACGAATATGAGGCCAAAGGGCTCTATAGAATTCCACCAGGAGCCCATCAATCCCAGGGCTTTTTTCTAAAGCCATACATTGAAGGGCAGCATCAATTTCATCAATGGAGAGGAGGTGGTCGAGGAACTTACCATATTCAGGGTCTATTTTCTTGGGGATACAGTCAGCAATACTATCCTCAAGGATGGGAAGGAGGGTATCATTAACTGATTCATTAGTGAAAATGGTTTTGAAGTGCTCATAGAAAGTATTCATAATATCCAAATGGCTGATTTGAAGAGAACCATCAGCAGATTTGATAGCAGAAATGTGATCCCTCCTATGTTTATGGTTAAGATATTGAAAGAAGAATTTGGAACCATGATCACCATCCTTAATCCATTGCAACCGGGCACGAATTTGAACACCTTTCCTTTTATAAACAGCCATTTTTCGCAGCATGCTTTCAGCATTGGCTACAAATAATTTTGAACTTCTAAACATGTTTATTTTATATATTTACCACATTTAAATTGTTATTTACTTTATTAAAATAGAATAAATTATGTACACATTTAAATATGATGGAATTATTTATTGATAGTTAATTAGTCATATAGATATTTTTAATATAGTTAATAATTCATATCACAATGTTTAATGTGAGTTCTAACATTATCTTATATGGCAATTTTTAAAATGAAGATTTATTATGCTTTTGTTCCACTCCAAAAAGTTTTCATATCTTTATTTAATTTTGATATTAATTTATAACCTATATTATAATTTTTTGAAGTGGAGGCAAGAACCACCTTGTAAGTATATTTTTAAAATGTGTATATTATATTTTTCTACATCTAGCATTTTTTTAGATCTATACTTAATTTAGATGGGTTGCATAATAAGTGGTATTTAAAGTTTTAATGTTCTGAATTTTGGTCTATTATGAGTCTTCACATCCCATATAGCCCAAATAGAATTCAAAGGAGATGTGTACTCGTGTACTCAAGGAGATTTATTATTTGTGTGGTGATGAAATTCATGCAAGTCTAAATAAGTGTATTTTGATTGAATTGCATGGAAATATATAAGTTATCACAAGAGTAGTTCAAATTAGATTAGTAGCATCATGATTGTCTTAGAATAAATTGTGATAATTAATGTTGGTTATGATTTGCAAAAGACAATCATAATTGTAATAAGAACTTAGTTTTAGTGATAATGATAAAATCAAAATTGTATAACAAACATTATAAGCACCATTGACTCTATAATATATTCTGTGATAGTCTACAAATCTGGTTCAAACAAGTATTTGAGTCACTTATGAGCAACAACAACCATTGCCATTAATATGCTCAATAAAGTGAACATCCACATTGCTATTGATGATGCATTTGATCTCTTTAGGAGCTGTTAGATTTGAACTATAACAGTCTTTTGATATTCATAATGCTCAACCACATGGGAAGAGTTATGGATTGCAATTTTGCATGGATTGTTATAGAGATTATGGAGATAATTGTTTGGGGGCACATGTGAATTGACAGAAACGTTGATCATTATCACCATCTCTCTCATGACCATGCTTTTTCTAGTGTTCATGCCTCTATACAAGTAGCAAGATGATAATTCTGTGGTCAAATGCATGAGGGATATGATAACATTATTGTAAAGAGAATGTATGTTGGTGTTCGGTCATATGTATTCTTTAAGGTAATAATTGGCATGCACCTTCCAATGGTACAAATTTTGAGCATATAAGCTTGGACATGGAATGTCTAAAATCTCCTATTGTAGAGGCTGTAATGATGTTCATTGTTATGAGTCGCTTACAGACAACAACTTAAAAATTATTATTAGAGAAAACCAAGACTATGATGAATGTCACTTTATAAGTTCAAGCCTGATCTGATGTAAAATGGATATAGTGACAATGTTACAGAATGCTGCCGGATTTACACAATGGTCTGTCTAGAAGTAGAAGTAGAGGGTATTCTCGTTGTCAAATGTTCACAATCTGAAAACACTAGTGTGTAAATTGAAAACAGCAGTGGAGAAGATTTCATTTCAAGCCAAAGATGCTACATTTCCATATGGCTACATACAACCAGCAGTATAAATCAGTAGAAATATCAAACAGGGGATCCAAAAGGGGGCAAAGAGACAGGGAGAACAACAACATTTACTTTTCCTGTTAAGCCAAAAGCCAGAAGTTCTTTTGACGTTTGGTAGTGATCAGGTATCCTCCTGCTCTTCTGTTTTTCCTTCTCACAGCAACTGTCATGCACTCTGCATTCTGAATACAGTACTCCACCACTCCTTCTGCACTCCTTCCTCCTACCCACGTCATCAGCAGTCTGCAAACACTCACCACCATTAATTAATGTCTCATATTAGTTCATGTGTAAAGCTCTCACAATATAAATACTATGTTTATTGAAAGAGTTTAAACAGCCAACGTTTATTTGTTATTTGGGGTTTCAGGTACTCCAAATAACAAACAATGTACCGGCTGTTTATTTGTAATCATGTTTATCACCTCCATAGAAGAGATGGCTTTCTCTGCCCAAGAATCAGAAGAGAAACTGCCTGCTTTCTGGCCTGAGAAACAATTGTTGGACCCTTTCCCTTTCCATCTTCCTCTGCAACTAACACCTCCACCTCCACCTGTTAAATGCCAGTTGGTTAAACTGAGATTTTGCTATCTCCTAACTCAAAACAGGCCTTACACAATCTTTCACTTCAATCTAATAGCAAAGGTAAAGTGAGGAGAAAGAACTTAAACAGCCAGCACTTGTTTGCTATTTGGGTATCCTTCCAAACCATTAAAACTAAGAACCCAACAAAATAAAAGTAGATAAGTTATACCTCTGGTCTGCGGGTCTTAGAGAGGGCCTTCAAGGCATTAGGTACTTCATTATTCCTCAAAACAATCTGTTCTTTGGACTCCTCGCAGTTCCTTTTGTGATGAGGAGAATTGCTCCCTACATTGCATTGCATACATATTAGTATCTTTTCCTACATTTTCAGCAACAATTAATGGAAGTCACAGTATCACAACAATAGTTTGCTTCAAGTAAATGTAAATGAAAAGAATATCAATAAAACCAAAACTGTGTTTGAGCACTTAACTGCAATCACAGAATAGGTGGAATTTACTCCATGTTTCCATTTATGGGTGGAGAGAATAGCGTATAAAAGAATAAGAAATCTAATTTTGAATATGAAAAACCCAATTTTATGCTTTCTTATGGAAGTTCTTCAGGGTGAAAATGAGGGTCAGCACCAGCAATCTTTGGTGAAGCAGGGCTTCCCATGGCATCCAACAAATTCAGAGCATTTATCACAACCGGCCAAACAAACAAATTCCTCAAATTTTGCCTTAGTCTGATATCACAGATAATGGGAAAAAGGATTTGGTAGTATAAATCTACTTAGAATTAGCAAATCTGAATGTCTTATGCTAATTAGATTGGAAACTCAAACCTACGATGAACAACATTTATATACTGTCCTGAGACAGATCTATAGGAATATAGAAATAGCTCTTGCTATAGGTGTGCAATGTGGGTCATTTCAAAATTATATTTTTTCAACAGAGCAAGAGCAAAAAACTGGCTTTATTAAATACAGGCAATTAATTTCTATTAGTCTTACCCCTGTAGTGGGTATTTTCAGAAGCGGTATATACCATGACACGAAAGATTTTGGGTGGAATGAAGATACATTCTAAAAATTGTGCATCTTAGAAATATAGAATTGTTTCCAGAACTAAATAATTAAGGCAAGACAGGGTCTTTTCCAAATACCCTGTTTCTATGTGCTGCTTTGTTTATCTTGTAAATTGTGAAGCTTTATATATGTGGTTTGCAGAGTGCTTTGGTTGCTTTTTTCTTTTTTGAAATTCTTGAATTCCATTTTGACTGGTTCTTTAATGCTTCTCAGTCTAATGCTACATGGATCCGAGTTTATTACCACAATTTTATTCATTTGCTTTCCCTTATTCACTGTGTATTATAGAATCAAATTTGAAATTTCTTGAATTCCAACAAAGGCCAGGAGTTTAACAGCAGCAATAACCCATATAGCGTTTGAATTTCCTGCACTTCCCTCCAGGCTTTGTCTTTTAAGGGATTTCCGCACTGATGTCACTGTCGCTCTTGAACATGATCAAAGCCACAGATCATCAAATTTAAGGTCAAATCCATAATTATTTTTTAGATCATGAATTATCAAGTAATCAGATTTATAGCCATTATTATGCTGCAGAGAATTTAAAATTTCTTAAGCCCCAAAATTAGGTCCGATATACCAAACAGAATCATATAATAAAGCGAAGGGCTTGTGATGTAAAATTCCTTTTATTTCTGGCCCTAAGATCCAACAATGGCAGCGAGCAATTGAGGAAGCTGTAAGTAGTGTTTTTGCAGTGAATTAATTTATGTGATGAGGATTTAATTGTGTAATTTTGAATCAATTTTTATTAATTAATATTTTATAAGTAAAAGATTTACAGAACCCATCACTCATAATAATTAAATTTGGATGTTTATAGTCATGAATTATTAGAAGAGGAAGTTCTGGTTGTTGATGGCTACGAGCATCTAAAATTCATTGTCAGAAGAAATGGATTCTTATGAACCAGTGACTTATGATTCTTTTCACATGAATCAAATTATGTAACGATTTATTTAGATTCAACTGTGTAATTTGAAGTCACTCTTCACTAACAGATATTTCATAAATACAGAGTTCACATGAACCCATCTCTCAATGAAATCTAAAGACTCGTAATCATAAACTACCAGGACAGTCATCTATCAGAATATGAATGATGAATGACAAAATCTTATTTGATTCATGATTATGAAAATGAAGTTTTATAAATCACTATATGTAATATATAGATCCTACAGAGCCAAATCCCAATAAGTATTCACATAATTGAAACAAGCTAGACTTAGATGCAGTTCTACTTCCTACTTACCAAGGTGGGAAAGAGGAACAAGATGCAGCAAAATGAGCGTGTCCTGATCTTGCACAGTGTGTGACAGACTCCACAACAGAGCTCGTTTGGCTTCCGGGCTAGAATCCACCACTACCATAATCTTCCTGCTTGCACACTTCCCCTCTGATTTGCTCCAACTTTCCTTCTCCTCATGCTCTTTATGATCGGCCTCTCTTGTATTGGCAAAGCCATCAGTGGACAAGACATGGCCACGGGGACCCCCTGTAATGGGTCTTGCCTCACTAGGACTTCTGGCATGGGTGGCGATTCTATTCAAGCAAAATCTTGACAGCCTCCCTCCTCCCATTTTTACTTCAAATGCTCTATGCCTTTGCCCACAATACCATGTATAAATACCAAATATCCTCCTCAGAACTGCAGGAACTGCAGGGAATGAAATGAATAGAGCACTAAAAAGCTAATCCCCAGACTTGAATGCATTGAAAAAACCATAATGACTTGTAATTGAATACTAGATCGTTTGTAAGGCCGAGACTCCCACAACCCACTTGATTAAAAAGTTTTTCCATCAAAAGACGAAACAGGGCTTTCATGGACGACCCACAAGGTCCCACAACTTTCCTCCTCCCGTTTCTCTGATTTCACCCATTGTTAGAGAATGCTGAATCTTCCGAAAGTTGCGGGTTTTTCTTCCCTTCCGGCAATTATGCACCTTCTTTCTTCTTCCTTTTCCATTAAAAAACAAGTCGCCATCAATTCTCATTCCCACCATTACGTTGGATTCTCATTGCACGAATAATGGGATTCTTCTACAGCCCACAGAAACCATTTCTCCGTTCTAACGACACCTCCTACATCCCTGTGTGAAATGATGTTAGGGCAGTTCTTATAATCAAACCAGAAAAATTCTTCGTTTGACTCACATTATTTTATAAAGCAGCTTAGGTGATGGTTACCTGTCGTTTTCCACAAATAGTTGCTTTCATTTTCCTCGTGTAGATTGTCTCTTTACAAAACCCTATTCAGTGCCATTACGATGTATAATTTATTTAATTATTTATATTTTCATTTTAATAAAAAAATAATTGAGTTATATAGATCTGGATATTTGTGATGTATAATTTTGGAATAAATATTTGACAATATTTATGAGATTGTGATAATATAGATGGAGACTTATAAAATCTATAAATTTTTTGGGATGTATATATAATTAGTTTTCTTTGATTGAGAGTTAAGGATTTAAATGTAGTCATTTTGTCAAATTATATAAGACAATCTATCATATTCATCAAATGTATGATTTTGTCCTCATCCTTTATGATTGAGAACTAAAGATTGAGGGATCCCTGATCTCTCAAATTACTTTAGGCACTATCTGCCAAATTCACCTAATGTACAATTGCATCCTCATCCCTTGTCATCCCCTTTATGATTTAGAACTAAAGATTGAGGGATACCCAATCTCTCATATTACTCAAGGCAGTATCTGTCAAATTCATCCAAGATACAATTCCATCCTCATCCCTTATGATCAAGAATCAAGATTAAGGAGTATTAACTCTATGAAATCACAATCTTGTCCTTATCTATTATAGTGGTGGACCAATGCAATCAACAAGATTAAGAGCCAAGGATTTAGGGGTATTTATTCCACCAAATTCACTTAGGACATGATTTTGACTTTGTCCTTTATGGTGTCGAGTCAATACATTCAACAAGACTAAAAGTCTAGGATTGAGGAGGTGTTCACTCCATAAAATTTGCCTAGGGTACAATCTTGACTCCATCTCTTATGGTGTTAGGTCAATGCATTCAACGAGACTAGGAATCAAGGATTGAGGGGCATCTACTATTACAAATCCCCCCAAACCAAGATCCCATCCTTATCTCTTATAGTGTCAAAATGATGTCTACAACATTATTAAGAGCAAATATTTGAAGGCTACCCCCTTCACCAAATTTACCTAGGCACAATCTTAACATCATCCATTATAATGTCAAGTCAATGTAATTAATAAGACAAAGACTAAAGGTCAATCTACTTTTTCCAAAAAAGGTGAAACCCTCATCCCTTTATAATGCGAAGTCAATACATTTAAGGATTATATCTCGAGTAAATTCATTATGAATTTCACTAATAATCCAAAAACTACCTAACTACCTTCACCTTTTATTTTGACAAATTTGTCTCAAATAAGACAATAATAATTGTAACATCTTTTTCTTACGACGCACCTACAAATTGTTCAGTGTAAATTATCAGTACATCATAATCAATGTGCTAACTATTTATGATAAGAACCACTCCCAACATACATACATTATAACTTAAAAACTATTACATTAAATATCAATGCATACAACTTTTCACCCCAATACAACTAATGATATGAAAGGCAGGTGAAATGGCAAACATTGATGGACAATTAGAAAATTAGATTGAGTTTTATAATAACAGCATGAGACTTCATAAATAAAAACATGAACCGATGCATAAACAAAAGGTGATAGTGAAAAGGTGGTCCTCCGCAAAGCGTGCAAATTTATATCATTTAAAAAAGAAATGTCCGCATCATTTGCGTTTATGATGTTTGCTATCTTTTTCAGATTATAAATTATTTTTGGGGAGGGCCGACGCGTGTCAGTTTTTGATTAATTTATAATTTTAAATATTAAAAACTTTTCAGAAATATGCGTCATCAAAGATGATACTCCTTGTGGCCATATATATTTGTACATGGACCTATGTTTTACAATTATTTAATTCTATTTATAGATGGGAGCAACAAATTAAAAAGAAAACTATTATTTATTTATTTCTATTTATAATGGGAGCAACAAGTTAAAAGAGAAAACCAATCAACTAGTATCTTTTTTATTGATTATAGTTGGGGAGTACCCGAGCCTCATTTTTGTATAAAGAAAATTGGAATTCTCTATAAAATATATTTATGGCTATTAAATACATATATTTTAATTATGTTTGGTTGATAGAAAAATTAAAATATTGTTTATTCTAATAAATAAATATGAGTTGTTATACTGAGTAGTATTATTGCGTATGGAGTAAAGTTGATTAACACATGTGCTAATAGTATATAGGTTACATGTGCTAATAGTATGTAGGTTACATGTTTAAATCACAATTTATTTGTAAACTATGTATTGACAAGTATTTTTTAAGTGATACAATGGTCATAGGAGTATATTGTATGGAGAACAATCACTAGGTGTTTAAATTTTGGTGATTTGTAGTCGCAATGTATGTTTATATTAGTTGATTTTTTTGTTATAAAAAAATAATGTATATGGGTAATGGTAAAAATCACATAGTTATGCCCTTTTTCTTTGTGTTTTGGATCTAGAATGATTAGGTTATCTTTATACATTGACTAGTTTATCCTTATCTTATCCACATTCTATCTCACATCTTGAGATTCTAAACTCGCTTATTGAATATATAATTCACCACTTTGGTTTAGATCTATGAGTGTAGAATTAACCAAGTCATTTTTGTATTTGTGGCCCTAAACTCTAAACTTATAAATTTGTGTTTTTAAATTGGACCCACAATTCCCTCCCTTACTAGTCATGATAGGATGGTGTATTTAAGGACTAGCCTTGGTTCATTTGAATCATCTAGAAATTATATAAGAATTATTGAGCACATTTATATAAATTAATTATGAACGAGAAATAGTGATGGATCAAAATTATAGGACAAGAATGCATGGTTGTATATTATCTTCAACCCTTGTTCATCATCATTGAATTGGCTTGTCTAAGGTCTTGGCCAAAGAAAAATAAATCCTTTATCTAATAAGCTCCAAATGGTGTTTGCAAACACCATGTTGGTAGGATAGAGCCACACCACTCCCATTAGGTTGAAAACCTAAAAGAGTAGTCCAATGGAGGCTAATGGTGAAAATCCACAAGGGCACCAGAGGTTAGAAGCATTAAGAACTCACTCCAAACAAGATATAGGGAGATAAAGACACTACAAGTCAAGTCTAGTACACACAAACATTTTATAACACATACATAGAAGCATACTAAGAAAGAGGGACACGTCCCTATGCTTAACAATGCACATATATGTACCACATGTATGATACATAGAAGAAAATAAGTAGAAGAGAGAATGAGAGAATACATGTAAGAAAGAGAGAATATCATAAATTCGAAGAAAAACATGAGATGTGATATGTAATTGAGAGGATAATATTACATAAAGAGTAAATATGTATTAAGAGATTGATCATTATATACCACAAGCTAATATGATAAATATATGATGGATTATGTTATGTGAAATGCATATGAGATAAATGTGCATGTGTACATTTGATTTATTAGGAAAAGGTGTGTTGTACACCTTGCCTAATGTTATCATGTAAATTAATATCATTCATGGTGCACCTAAAGGATCTAGGGATGTGTGCATCACATGGGTTAGACATTCTTGGGGCCACTTTATGTGTTGTATTTAACATTAGGATAAATATTTAATGTGGGTTTGCACATTGAGAAAATATTTAATATTAGGAAAACTTAGTACCAAAAAGTAAATGAGGTGGAATTGGTTTTGTAAGCTCGTGGTATTAGCCACATGGTTTATATAGTACCACTTTGTGGTGTTAGAATTATGAAACAAGCACAAAACCATGATCCACATGATCAAACAACAAACAAGTACACCTTCCATGCAAGAGATCTGCAAACAATATGTGCAATATTCATCAACAAGAAAAAGTTACAAAAGAGACTTTCGGGAAAATATGAAAGCTCCAAATAATATCTGAGAGATACTTACAATGAGGGTTGAATGCTTATAAGAGCAAAGCCCTAAATGAGAAAGGGATTAGATCATGACAAGTGTCAACATCACATGAGATGAGACGTAATGATCTAATATTAAATCAATTAATAAAGCATAAAAGCACTCCCAAGTTTAGCTTAAGTGCACAAGAATAAATTAGACTAATAATCAATTAAGGATTAATTAATTATTAGCTAATGTATGATAACTCTAACAACCCCCTTAAGATGAACTTAGGGAGTAGCTAAAAGCCCTAAAAAGAATGCATGATGGGTCCCGAAAAATAAGGCCAAAAGGTACCCATGTACAAACATACGATCTCTATAATGCGAAGAAATAGAGAAAACCTCATGGGAAAAACTCCACTCCAAAAAGAGATAAAATCCAAGTAAAGGACTGAAGAAGCCTTTAAACAAGACAATGTCCTGAAAAATAGGAACATGTAGAACATCACAGAAGCACTAAGAAGTTGTAGACTATTGTCGAATGAAGACTAATATGGTGTTGAAATGAAGAAACTCCTCAGAAACAAATGATGATTAGGATCAAGATAAAAATAATCTGCATGAGTGCCTCAATAGCACTACTCAAATCATATGGAAAACAAAGGCAAAACATTTGGAAATCAAAGATATAAATGTCAAGATCAAGGAGACTATACTGCATGAGTGCCCCCAACAACACTACTTGAATCAAATGGAAAACAAAGGAAAACATCTGGAAGTCAAAGATACAGGTGGTACATGAATCTGCATGAGTGACCCCACTGACACTACTCAACATGCAAGACGATAATACATGTACCAAATAGTCTAAAGAACACTAATCATGAGAGAGACAATAATTTGCATGAGTGTCCTCAATGACACTACTCAAGTCAGATGGCAAACAAAGGCAAACATCTGCAACTCGAAGATACAAACAACACAAGTACCAAAAGTCTCTAATCAAATGAAAATGAAAGGTCGCCTCCAGAAATAGGAATGCAAGAATTTCCAAATGGTAAATGATCCATCTCACCTCAAATGCAAGTAACCAGCCACTGATGTACGTTGCATCTAAAAGTACATAGGAACAAGAATTGTATATGTAGATCAATCCAATTGGCGAAACCGAGGAAGCATTAGCACCAACAATAGAAACCCCCCCATAATGATTAAAAGGGAGAGGCGTGACAGGTACACTGAAACTGTGTGAAACCAAGAAGTGCATACAGTATACAACATAATGGCATTTTATCTCAGCGTGTCTACATAGTAACAAGTGCATACAATGGGAGCCCATAATGTCCAAAAAAGGACAACATGCTAAAAATACAATTCTCTGACAGAAATAGAGGAAATTGGTAGCACCATGATGAAGTACACGAAAAAACATGCCCTTTCAAAAACAACGTCACCCAAAAATGTGTTCGAATGTAGAAGATATGGCCCGTCAAAGTCTCCAAAATGAGAACTGAACAACAACAACATTGAGAAAATAGAATTCTAGAAAAAACCAAAAGTCAAAACTAGAAAATAATTGCACCACCACAAAGGGCTCAAAATTCTACCTCGTTTCAAAAAGAATTGCACTAGAAAATATCACCGTACGACCAAGATATGGCCTCTGGAAGATAGGTTGCAAAACCGAAAAGCCCAATGGAGAGGGGCTGAGTAGGGCAAAAGAACATCTCTGCCAAAATTAGCAAAAATACCTCCAAATTTGGAGGTCCTCCAGATTTAGTGTGCTCGATCTGCGTACTGGGGAGGTCATACGACCTTCCTAGCAAATTTTATTTTCTCAGAAACCCATGACACGGATTTTGGCGATTTGACAAGCGATCTTAAGGTTTTTGGGCTTTCTGAGTGCGATGGTAATGTCTATTTTGGCTCAAAACACACCAAAATTGCAGCTACCCTCTGGATCCATGAATAAAGCAACCACTTCAAACCTTCGTAGATCTGATGTCAGGAGTCGAAATTAGGCGAAACAAAAGCCAAATTTGACTTTTTCGACATCTCTGAATTCAACGGTGAGATCCTTTTGGCACCAAAATATACCAAAAAATTTCCCACCTCCAAAATTTGCAAAAAAAGCAAAGGGGATTTAGATCTGAAGCCTGCAACTCTTGTTGAAGAAAGAAACCTCACAAATCAAGAAGGGGTTTACTGAATCCATGCTTTGATACCATGTTAGAATTATGAAACGAGCACAAAACCATGAGCCACATGATAAAAAAAAAAACAAGTGCACCTTCCACACAAGAGATCTGTAAACAATATGTGCAATATTCATCAATAAGAAAAAGTTACAGAAGATACTTTCAGGAAAATATGAAAGCTCGAGATAATATCCAAGAGATATTTATAATGAGGGTTGAGTGCTTATAAGAGAAAATCCCTAAATGAGAAAGGGATCAGATCATGACAAGTGTCAGCATCACATGAGATGAGACACAATGATCTAATATTAAATCAATTAATAAAGCATAAAAGCACTCCTAAGTTTAGCTTAAGTGCACGAGAATAAATTAGACTAATAATCAATTAAATATTAATTAATTATTAGCTAATGTATGATAACTCTAACATGTGGTTTTGTGTTAACTTATGTCTATAAAATAAAGTACATGTTTAGTTTTTAAGGTTGGCTTGCCTAAGGTTGGGTTGTGAGAGAATCTCTTGTAAGTTGCACATGTGAGGGTTTAAAGCATCTCATGGGATGTGTGGATACATTCATGTTCACATTGAGTGCATGTAGAGACCTTGATGTTTCAGAGGTATTCATGGAGACTTTATAGATGTACATTGTAATCTTTGTTGATGAGATAATATATTTAGGATGGATTCTTTTGGAGGTTTGGTTTTTCCCTCTTGAGGTTTTTTCCAAGGTGTATCTTGTGTCAGCATTGATGGTATGTTGTTTATTCTTTTGCATGTGGATTATGAAAAATTGTTGGCATGAATTTCTCTCTTTGGGTTATGTGGAAATAGTCCTATATGACTACAAATTTCCTTTCATTTGGTATTGAATCTTGGTTGGTAGGTTGTGTGAGGATATCTCCTTGTTATTGTCAACTCTTGAAAGGAGTAGTTTTTTGTGCATAGTTGAATACATGGTTTTGTAGGAAAAGAATGAAAATGTTTCAAGGTATGAGGGTTTTGTGTAGGTCATTGTTTTAAGGATTTAGGGTTTTGGGGTTATAAATTTATGGTTATTTTCTATAGATTTGAGGTTTGAATCTAAGTTTGGAAAAAAGGATTTTTTTGGGTGTTCCTCATGAGGATTTTATATCTATGAAGTTTCACAAATGACCCCTAGGAAAAAATAGACCTCACCATTGGATCTAGGAGGTCTAAGAGATGAAGATTGACATAAAATTTAACCTATTTTGGTTACTAAAAACAATTCAATTTTTTTTTGCCCACCCTACCCTGTCATATGGTCGTATAGTTTATGCAAGATGAAAAAAATCTAAATTTAAATTTTTTGCACATAATTTTTTTAATTAGAAAATAATAATAATATTTGTAATGGGGGGATCCAGAAACCCCCTATACCATGTGGTATGCTGACACCAACCAACAATAATGGAAAATATGATGGTGTCAATCCCCCATTGGTGACCCTATCAATTGTTGGTTCAGTGGGCTTAACCCTTGATCTTAGGAGTTGTTGCCCAACCCTCTATAGGCTTTAAAAAATAAAATTAAAACATTTTTTAAAAATATTTCAAATATGTCACTACCTCACTTGCCTAAGCATGGCCCATGTGTTTATTTCTTTAGTAAGGAACCTTACAACCACCTATATAGCAAAATCAAGGATTTTTTCAAAGAGATAAATTTCACCCTAGGTGTCAAGTTTTCAACTTTTGATAATCATTGGACAACTATTTTTGAGCACTACATTGTGGAATCATTAATTTTTCCATATTTTCGTATTGTGATAAAGAAATATTAACTAGAATTTGGTTTTACTTACTTGGAGAGGTCCTAACTTGTGCACACATAGTTGGATTTTGGACTTCTTATAGATAAGTTTGGAGATATTTTTATGTGATTAGTTTACAAGTATTCTAATTTGATATATTTATGGATTCTTGTGACTATGGTACTCTATGAGTTTGTGGAAAATTGAATATGAGGTGATTTGGTGTTTAAGTCATTGGAACCTCACACATGTACATCTTTGATTATCCTTATTTGACATGGTTACTAGTATATTATTAAATTTGTAAATGTTGCATTGTGAGATCTAGAAGTTGTGCAATGTTTTAGGTTGTCTATACTTACAGGTTTCTTATATAGCTTGGATTTGAATTTTTTGTACCCATAGATGTTTTAGTGTGGATGCAGATTCTAATATGTGGGCTATTTTGGTCGCATGTTTCATTGCTTTGATTGTCACTATGAGGTAGAGAGATGATGCTACCTAATATGGTTGTATTGTGGGACCTATACTTATTGACTATGTGATGCATACATGTGTGACTCAATGGTAGTTTGATGCTAGTATATTTGGTGGTGATCATGGTGTCATGGCTATTCCTTATAGATTTGGCACTTTGGCATGACATGATTGTTTACGAAAGTGCATTGTTTGTGGTGATGTATCTTATTATGTAGGGATTATGGTTTTACTTCTCCCTTTGGGAACTCCTAGTGTTGTACTTGAGTTATTTGATTGTGTGAGGGTCATTGATGATATTCATTGAGGATATGGTTAGCATGATGTCATGGATATATTTTTGACATGATTCTATGGGATCTTGTGATAGTTATGATAGTTTGATGGTGTTATATCTTCTTGGTTTGGACATTATAGTTGACTTTACCATTTGGGATATCTTCTTGTTGAGTTATTTGATTGCATTAGGGGCCATGGAGGATATTCAATTAGGATATTTTTATCATGATTCCATGTGTATCTTAGTATCACAGTTTAGTGGAAGATTTTGGTGATGATGTAGATTCATCATTTGATGATGGTTGATCTTCTGCAATGGTTGTTGGTGTCATTGAGGGACTCTTGGATTTTTTTCTTATATGCAGTGAGAGTTCATTACATATTGGGTTCTACTAATAGGAGATGGTTATCATCACATGATTTGGACATGTTGAAATATTTGTACCATGGAGGACTCTTGGATTCTTTGGTTGAGGTGTTGGTTTATGATTCGTGAGTTTGATAGGTGGTCCTATTTACAAGATGGTTATTATTGTGCCATGGTGTACTCTTGATTACTAGTTTAGAGTGCTGGAATTATGTAGGTTCTCTTAGGAGAAAATATGTTCACTTGGAGCATACGATCTTGTAAGGATATGTGAGATCATGACATCATGGAGAGATCCTAATTCTCAAGATTGGAGCTTTTACATTGATAATGGATAATTCTCTTGTTACTGAGTATATTAGTCATGTGCTTCAAAGCTTAATGATGTTGTGTTGTGTTGTATTTAGAGTTTAGCATAGATTTATTGGTTACAGGTGCTCATGGGTACTTGGATACTTGGGTGAGGCTAGGAGATCTCTTGTTTTTGGAGATCATGTGTTGATATTATTACCCTTTGATGTGGTTTCAACTAGAAGACCAAGGATCCTACACCTAGGTTGGATGTGAGTTCAACATGTATATATAAAGGAGATAATTCTCAAAGTGAGTTATGATGACTTGGTCATCTTGGAAGAGCATTACCATTTCCCACTCTTGGTCTACTCGATGGATAGACATCTAATATGTATTTCCCATTCTTGTTTTTGGATGTTTTATGTTTTATTCTTTGTCTTCTCATAGATATGGATCTTGAGATATGGTTAGACTAGTTTTGGAGGATTCAATTGAGGGATTATTTTCATGTTTACATCCTTATACATATGTTAAGGGCACACAATCTACTGAGGGGGGTGAATTAGTAGATAATTTTTTTTTAGAAACCTTTACAACTACTTTATAGATTTTCAACATGAAGAGCACTGAACCATACAAGTTAGTAATTAAAAAACAACACAAGATAACACATAACACTAGATTTACATCGAAACCCAAGATGGGAAAAACCACAGTGAGAATCTCTCACAAGAAGGAATATAATAAGTGAATTTTACAATGTGATGTAGGAACCAAGATACTAGAGACACCAATCCCCAAAATAATTTGTAAGCACCAACCTGCTGGAGATACCAATCACCACTGGAAAGAGACACCAATCCCTAATCAGAACAACACAACAAGTAGAACATAAATCCTATTGGAATACATAAATAAATGGAAAATTTTGAAACTTAACTTTGACATGCACTAAATACAGAGCAAACACTCTCTCACTGAGAATGACCCTTTGATACTAGTGCTCCCTCTTTTCTTCACACTTTCGTCGCATGCATTCAATTCATTACACTTGTATACAACACAATTGTGCATTCCACTTGTGTGAAACTCACACATTCTTAAAATGCATCTAAACATTTGAAATATATACATGACATTACATGTTAACACTCTTTTATGTCAACCAGGGATCCACACAAACCTAGACAACATAGGGTGGAACTAAATTCAAATTACATGAAACATGTAATACAACGGTCCAAACTTGTCACCAAAAGAACTTGACACCTTATGCCACCATGGGAACCTTAAATAGGTCCTAACTCCACATGCATGATTTTAATTTTGCACGCTAGTAGCCATTACCACACATGCCTTGAAATTTGAATAGCTTGATGAACCTTTTGACATTTCAACGTCCTTTCACATTGATTTGTGCCACTAGAAACTCAAGAAACTAATAGAACTAGTGTAGGAATAATCCCCTTCCAAACCACAGAGCTACACTGCATTTTTGAAATAAATTCCAACCATATTAGTCAATATCTTTGCCTAACATATATCCTTTTGGACTATCACACTCATTTTGACTACATACCCGACACGATATAATAAATACATTAACTATCTAAAGGCAACCACACCACTACTAACATGATACATGATACCTGAATAGATTAGATAGTCTACATATTGAAAAACAACATGCTTCTGGAACCTTGAATCAAATGATAACTCTAGTACTCCTAAAATCTTCTTCATCTTTGAAAACCTTCACATTTGATAGCCTTGACACCCTTTGATAACCACTGTCAATAACAATAACCCGCCAACATCAATGACAACCTTTGCTCAAAAATCTCCCCCTTTGTCATTGATGGAAAACAACAAAATGTTGGGGCCACCAAACACTTTTGAAAGATAACACCTAAATTATTTATTGGTTGTAGCATTTACTCCACTATGAAAGATATGGCATTCTGAATTCAATATTTTGATCACACTTTCTCCCATTATTCTTTCTGGGAAATTCAACATTTTGAGCATACTTTCTCCCCCTTTAACATCGATGGAAAAAGGGTCAACATCCTTTCTCCCCAAAACCAATACACTAAAACACTTAGAAACCTTTTTCCCAGATAGACTCCCCTTGATTACATGCACCACTAAGTTTCTGAAAACACTCTGCAAGAGCACCAACCCTTCTTGTGGCAGGGAGACCAACCTCCCCCTCACTATGTACTTTCCTCTTGAATCAAGAGGAGGGACTAACAACTCCCAACTTTTGGTGGAGAAACTCAATTGTCTCCCTAGGAAGTGGCTTCATGAATATATCTGCAACTCGCTCCTTTGTGTCCACATATTCTAACCTTACTTATTTCTTTGCAACCTTCTCTCTCAAGAAATGATATTTTATAGCAATGAGTTTTGTTATTGAGTGCATCACCGAATTCTTTGAAATGTTATTGCACTTTTGTTATCACAAAGAATATTGATAGGGTTTGTAGACATCTAAATTTGATCACTTCCATATGATGAAAATCGTCTACTCTATCCATCTATGTCATTAATAGTGATTAAATAATTTATTTAATCATTATTTATTTTTTGTCTAAGGTTCCTAAAGTATGTAATTGAATAATTAAATAATTTACCTTACACCTTTTCTTCTCTAATTAAATAAATAGGACAATTTATTTAATTTAGTCACTTAACCCTTTTGATTAAAAATCAATTTTTAATTCCTCATTTTCTCTCCCCTTGTCACATTCTCCATAATCCTCTTTTAATCCGGATTAAATTAATTAATTTATGATTAGGATGTGCACCACTTAATCAAGGTTAATGTCACATCCTCCATAATATCCCACTTGCTTCTAATCTCTCATTAATTATCCTAATCCTGTGTTTGCACAACCTTAATCAAGGTCACTTGCCTAATTGGTACCTTGGTCAACTCTCCCCATCCTCCAAGGAATTTTTAATTCCTTTTTATTCACCCAAGGCTCTTCTCTTCCCCGTGTGAATTTTTAATTCACATTTTATTCTTCCAAAGTTTACCCTATCCCCATGCAAATGTGACTTGTCATTTTACATGTGCCCAAGGCTTCTAGAACCTTGGACTTGTCACATCTCTCACATGTGGCAAATCCCCACCTTTTTGGAAACCCTCTCTTATCCACTAGATTCTTCCAATCATTGTGAATTTTTATTTCACTTTTATTCCTCTAAGGAATCTTCTCATCCCCCAAGGTACTTGTCCTTCATCCACCTCATGTACTTCTCTTCCACCTCATTTCCACATCATTCCACCCTAAGACATCTCACATTCCACATGTCAAGATGTGAGGGCCTGTGAGTCCTCAACTCATCATAGCCCTTCATCTTGATCTTATTGGATCAATTTCAACCATTGAATTCTCTAGAGAATTCCAATTATCCTATAAATACCCCCTCATTTCTCTCATTTTGAGGATCAAGTCTTTTACTACCAAACTCTTGCCAAATTGCCATTTGCAACATTTTATCTTTTTCATAGTATTTCTCATCAAATTCATCTTGCATCTTGCATCCACTTCACTCCATTGCCATCCAAGGAGCACACAAGACATCCAAAGATCAAGGGCCAACCAAGGAAGAAGCAGCATGAAGGTATAACAATCAACAATCAATTTGTTTATCTTGCTTTCATGTTATCTATTTCTTAGGCTAATCATTGAGGTGCCATTTTCTTATGTTAGTTCTTTCTTATTGCATCATTTTAGCATCTCACATTAAGATTTGACATTTTAAAAGGATCACATTTCTGGCACGCCTGGTGGGACCCACAAAAGGGTCTCTTTCTTTTACGTTTGTTGTTGTTTAGCTTGTTTGCATGTTTAGGTCGCAGAGGGGCGGATTTTCCCTCCTGGGCGCTGCAGAGGGGTGGATATGTCCTCACGATTCGACGTTTATGACAGTTTTTACTGCTGAAGTGCGGATACGCCCTCACAATCCGATGTTTCTGAGATTTTTTTGTAGAAGTGCGGATATGCCCCCGCATTCCGACGTTTTTGGCTAACTGTTTTTCTGCAGAAGTGCGGTTACGCCCCCACATTTCAACGTTTTTGCTAACAGTTTTTCTGTAGAAGTGTGGATACGCCCTCATGATCTGACGTTTCTGATAGTTTTTTTGCAAAAGTGCGGATATGCCCCCGCATTCCGATATTTTTGGCTAACTGTTTTCTGCAGAAGTGCAGATACGCCCCCGCATTCTGATGTTTTTGCTAACATTTTTCTGTAGAAGTGCAGATACGCCCTCACGATCCAATGTTTCTGACAGTTTTTCTGCAGAAGTGCAGATACGCCCTCACGATCCGACATTTCTTACAGTTTTTTTGTAGAAGTGCGGATATGCCCCCACATTCTGACATTTTTGGTTAACTTTTTTCTGCAGAAGTGCAAATACGCCCCCACATTCCGACGTTTTTGCTAACACTTTTTCTATAGAAGTGCGGATATGCCCTCATGATCCGATGTTTCTGATAGTTTTTCTACAAAAGTGCGGATACGCCCCCACATTCTAATGTTTTTGGCTAACTATTTTTTGGCAGAAACGCGGATATGCCCTCGTATTCTGACGTTTTTGCTAACAGTTTTTCTGCAAAAGTGCGGATACGCCCTCACGATCGAACGTTTCTGACAATTTTTCTGTAGAAGTGTGGATACACCCCTGCATTCTGACGTTTTTGGCTAACTGTTTTTCTGCAGAAGTGCGGATATGCCCCCGGATTCCGACGTTTTTGCTAACAGTTTCTCTACAGAAGTGTGGATACGCTCTCACGATCTAACGTTTCTGATAGTTTTTCTGCAGAAGTGTGGATACACCTCCACATTCCGACATTTTTAGCTAACTATTTTTCTGCAGAAGTGCGGATACGCCCCCGCATTCTGACGTTTTTGCTAATAGTTTTTCTGCAGAAGTGCGGATACGCCCCCGCATTCCAACGTTTTTGGCTAACTATTTTTTTGCAGAAGTGCGGATACGCCCCCGCATTCCGACGTTTTTGCTAACTATTTTCTGCAGAGGGGTGGATACGCCCTCCTATTCCAATATTTTTCACAACTAACATTTGCTTGCAGAGCCTTTATTTCATTCAAATTTTAAAGTTCTCTTTGTTGTTTTATCTATTCACCTAGCATAATTAGGGGGAAGTAATACTTGTTGTTTGTTGTGTCTTTTTTTTTGTTGTGTTACCTTAAGGGGGCATTGGTTTGTTTTCACCTTCCCCTTTGTGTGGATCTGAGGGGGTAGTTGGAAATGATTAGTGTCTTCTTCTTAGCGGGACCTGCTTGGGGATTTCATCACCCCAAGGGACGATCCCAACCACGCGTACCGACGAGGTATATAAAGGGGGGAGAGCCAAGTTGTACCCCAATCTAGTTGCATTGTAATTGGCGGAGTGTCGAACCTAGGGTGATACCTAGATAGACGTAAAAAGTTGGTCTGAGCCTTTCAGTATCTCGCTGGGGTTCCCGAGTCACGCTTGTGACGAACTGGTGTTCATGGTTGTGTCTCACATACCGAGCGTATATCGAGGACTCCCTAGAAACCTTGTTCATCCTAGAGTAAGACCTTCGCTGACCATACCCCTTAACACTAATCATAGGATTGTGCTTGTTCAAAGTGTCTTTATGTGAAAAACCAGTAAATTTTGATAAGTCAAACCTTCATTGAGTCATTTCAAGTCCTTGCCATAATCCCTCATTCCAAACCAAGTCATTGTTCCTGCAGAGGGGCGGATTCGCCCCCTATTTCAGCACTTTTCACTATAGAAGTGTGGATACGCCCCCTTGTTCCGATGTTTCTACTAATTTTTTTAGTGTAGAAGTGCGGATACGCCCCCCTGTTCTAACGTTTTTGCCAGTCTTTTTACTGTAGAAGTGCGGATACGCCCCCTTGTTCTGACGTTTTTGCCAATCTTTTTACTGCAGATTTGCAGATACGCCCCCCTGTTTCAACATTTTTCACTGCAGAAGTGCGGATACACCCCCATGTTCTGACGTTTCTGACAATTTTTACTGCAAAAGTGAGGATACGCCCCATGTTCTGACGTTTTTGATAGTTTTTACTGCAAAAGTGCGGATACGCCCCCTGAACGGATAATTTCATCCATTTGACCATTCTAAACCCCCGTTTGAACTCCCAAAGTCTCCATTTGACCATTTGATCATCCTAAACACTCATATAACCAATCCAAACATCCACCTAACCAATCCAAGCATCCATTTGTCTATTCTAACGTTGGATCACCCATTTCGAGTGGCCATTTCTTTGTTCCAAGCCTCCATCAACATTTTTTGAAAGTCATTGTTTCATCGACCAAAAACATATAGGTTCTTCTTATAACATCATCAGAGTCCGTATTTATCATCAAATCATCCATCCCAATCATCTAGACTTCATTTTGAAGGTTTTGATTTTTATGCCGAAACTTCCGGAGGCCATAACTTTTGACTTGGATGTGGGTTTTGGCTGAAATTTTGTGGGTGGTTGCGTTATGAGGTGGCATGTGGATTCCCAATCTATCTAAGGACCCCTTTTTGGCACATTTTCGAACCCCCAAAGTTTTATCTTGACCCTCAAAATCACAATTTAGTGTTTTTTTTTTAGTTTTTGAAAAATCATTTTCATTAATAACTCTGAATGCATGTCTCAGATTTCGTATGTTAGTGGGAAATTCATCCTATCTTAGAATTGGATATTTTTTTGGAAAAAATTTGGACTCTCAAACGTATTCCTATGAAGTTTCCTAAAATGGAAAAATTTGACAATTTTTGAAAACTACCAAATTTGGCAAAAATCTGATTGTCAACACCTTACGTCCTCTAGTTAAAACCCATGATCTTGGTTTTAAACTTATCCTATCATATCCTCTGATCCAATCCCAATCTAAGCTCCAATCCCATTCTAATCTAAGTGTTAATCCCATCATCCTAATCTGAGTTTTTATTCAATCCCAATCTGAGCTTTCATCCAATCCCCATATGAGCTTCCAACCCATCCTAGTTCTCTATCCATCATCTATTCTTTCCTACTAATTTTTATCCATCATGAATCTTTATCCCCCTCTCACATGACCAATAATAGTAGTCAAGGGGAATCCTAACTTCGTTGATGACGATAACGAAAATCTTGTTGATCACGAAGATTGCTATATAGATCCCCTTGACGCTATCATTGCTAGCAAGCTCTCTCTAATCACCTCCCAAAATCCCAATACTTCTTCAAACTATCCCACCATGTCTTCATCCACATCTAATAATAGTTCTTATGCTACCCTTGACAAGGGATATCCAACATCCTCACCATCGACATATTCATCATGTCCTCCCTTTCAATGTCTATCCTATCCAACATCCACATCCTCTTATCCTTATCATCATCAACAATCCCAATACCTCTACCTTAATCCCACATCCCAATCTTCCCATCCTAATCCCACACCCACACCTTCCTATCACAATCCCCCATCCCAATATTCCTCCTATCCTAATCCACCATATCAATCCACTTATCCTAATCCATCATCCCTATCCTTCTATGCCAACTCACCATACATTTATTCCTATGGTGGTTCGCCACCTCAATCTTCTTGTTCTAATCCAACATCCACACCTTCCCATCACAATCCCCCATCCCAATACCCTTACATTAATTCCACATCTCTCCATTCTAGTCCTTCATCTACATCTTCCTACTATCACTCACCATCCCAATCTTCCCAATCTAATCCCACATCCATATCCTCCTACATCACTCTCCCTTTTGCCACATTATATCTTAATCCTCCATCTAATTGTAATCCTCCATCTCCTCCAACCACTCCTAGTCCCTTGTCTAGTCCCATCCACTCATCTCATCATAATCCTTCATCTCCTCCTAGTTCTACATATAATCCTCATCCACACATCCACTCATATAATCCTCCAATTCCTAATCCTAATCCTCCATCTCCTCCTAGTCCTCCATCCAATCCCATACCCACATCTAATCCTAATTCCCCATATCCTCCTAATCCTCATCCACCCATCCACTCATCTAATTCTTCAATCCCTAACCCCAATCCTCCATCTCCTCCTAGTCCTCCATCCATTCCCATCCCCCCATCTAACCCTAACCCACCAATTTCTCATCCTAATCCTCCATCTCCTCCTAGTCCTCCATCTGCTCACATCCCCATGTCTAATCCTAATCCACCAATCCTTAATCCTGATCCTCCATCCATTCCCATCACTCCACCTATTCCTACATCCCTTTCAAATGTCACCCAAAGACTCATGACAGAAGAGACACCATGCCCTCCCACTCTATCATGTATGGTCACTAGTGATGAGGCCCTCCTCCATCCCATCCCTATCCCTCCCATCACCATTCCTGACACTGTCCAAACGGTTGAGCCGGTCAAACCCATTGAATCCATTGAATCCCCATCTTCTACTACTAGATCCATCCAATCCATTGAAGACATCCAATCCCCTCCTCCTAGTCCTACTATTCACAAACTTCAATCCAATGACCTTCATGAATCCTCCATCCTCCTATCTCCCCCAATTGAGGAGTTCCTCCAACAATCTTCCATCATCATACATCCCCCACAAGATGAGTCATGCCAAGAGCTTGATCCAAAGCACACAAGCATATCCCCTCCTCCAAATCAAGATCCTACCATCCCATCCACTACATCCCAAGACCATAATCCCCCATCCATCCCATCTCATGATTCCTATCCTCAGCCAAGTCATGATCCTATCCTCCCATCCACCCCATCTCAAGATCACACTATCTCCTCCACTCCATCCCATGATCCCCTTTGCATTCACAATCCAATCACTCCATCTCATGAGCCCTTATCATCCACTTCCATAAATAATGATCCTATCATCTTCCCTAATCCCTCTCCCGATCCCTTATCACTCATTCCTCCTAATGCTACTATCCCCTCATCTCCATCACATGATCCTTCATTGCCATCTACTCCTACCATTCCAATGCCACTTTTGTATCACCTTGGTCACATTACACTTATCCATGGTGGACTTCTTATAGAAGAAAAACAACGCGTATGCACCACCCTACCTCTTTCACCTACTAATGTGCTTGCATCATGCTTCCACAAGAATAAGCATCCTATCATAAATCACATGCTACAAAACATGCACTATCAAGGAAAAGGTTTAGGCCTTCATGAGCAAGGTACTTTAGAGCCCATCCAAGTCAAAGAACATCCAGGTACACACGGTCTTGGATATATCTCCCTAGACTCACACTCCAAAAATGTTGGTACAAATTCCATACATCCTAAGTGAGCCTCTTCCAAAGGAACGAGAGGAACTTCTCGTCGCTCTCCCAAATCCTTTGCCACCATCCCCCCTCCTCCATCATATTACCTCAAAACAACCATCCATCTTCCTCCCTCATCCTCTAAATCCATTTTGGGTCCTTATGTCCCTCTATCCATCAGTACTCATCCTCCATCTACTATGGGTTCTTATATCCCTCCAACAAACCCCACACATCCTCCATATACACAGTCTATTTTGGGTCCTTATATCCCAAAATCACCCCCTCCCTCTTTTCCTATTCATCCTTTCATTCATTCACCCCTTGTCCCTTGTACACAACATAAAAATCCTACCTTCATAACTCCTAATCATGATCAACAAAGGCACACCTCCCTGCATGCTATCTCGCATCCTCCATTCACACACCATCATCATAACCCTACCTCCATCGCTCCGCATCATCCATCTCCTCATACCCATCCCATTTCTACTAAAATAACTTTGGATGCCAAAGCAACACTACATAAATCCAAACATCCACATGAATCTAAAGTTCCTCATGTCCCCTTCAAAAGACATGTTGGAGAAAATCAAAATCAAGTCCAAAATCCAAATCAATCCAAAAGGCCCACTAAAGAAAAAATCAAAACCATGTGGATTCCCAAAAAGAAAGAGGTCATGCCTTCAAAAGAAAAATCCATGACTTCATCCAAAGTTGCTATTCCCCAAGCTCATAATTCACATCCTCCATCTCCTAAATCTGTTTTGGGTCCTTATGTCCCAAAATTCACTATCCCAACGCCTCTAGTCTCACCACATTCTCCATCCATCAACCCTAATCTCATTTCACATTCCCCATATGTGCCAATGTTGGTCCTAAACACCTTCCCATATCACACATCCACTCCATCATTCCATCCATACACTTTCCAACATCCCATCCACTATCCCCCATATCTCCCCCATCAAATCCTTTTAATCCATCCTCTTGCATAATCCATCCATTCTAATAAGGTTGTACCAACATCCGAATAGTCACTTCAAACATGGGCTCTTATTATCTCATCTGGAACTTCATGCTTATGTATTCTAATCCATATCCTCATCCATCTTCACCCGTATCCTAGTCCAAAAAGTCAAACACGTAAAAAAAAAAACAAGAACAAAGAAGAAAAACAAAAGACAAAAAAATAAATAGTAAAGAGCAAATCATTCGTCCACTGGTGACAACTTGGCAAACAAGCACCTTGGATAAGTACCATGATGAAAACCTGGCAAACAAGCATCATGTGTAAATCACTCATCTAGTCTCCTTCCACGATTGGGGACAACACCCACTTACACATTCCTTTCCTCCATCTCCTACATATGCCTATCTTCCACATCTTACCCATCCTCTTCTGCATCCTATCCAGTCCCTCCATCTTCCTTGTGATCTTGATATAGATAGGGGAAAACCTATATACATGCGTTAGAAATCTCTTGGCATATATTCCCCTCATCCGTACACTATCATATTCCTTCCACACATCTTGCTATCCCTCTTGCCTCGTCATGCATGACACATCTAGAGTGGGGGCATCTCGTTCTTTGCAATGAAGTCCTTGGAGACATTGTCCATCCATTCCGCCAAGTAATCCTCTCCATCTCCCCATCCTGCCCATCCTTACCTCCCCATCCATTTATCCACCTAGTCATCCCTTCCATCTACCCAATCCTTATCTTCCTATACTCCCATCCCCTACTCATTTTTTATCTCCCCATTCATCTATCTCAACATCCAATCCATCTCCCTATCCTTCTCTTCCTATCCATCTTTCCAAATCCTTATCCCTCTGTCCACCCATCCTAACATCTTTCTATTTCCTCATCCATTTATCCATCCATCCTGCAATCTCTTCCATCCTTCCACACCTTTCTATCCACCTATCCTAATATCTTTCTATCTCCCCATCTTTATCCATCCATCCATTTTCCTTCCATCTCATAATCCCTTGTCATTGGTATCTAGCTATAGGCTACCTCCATGCAATCCAATGACATTCTATCTCACTATCATCACTCCTATCTATTTCCTACATCTTCCTCCTATCTCTTCACTCTTCATCCTTCATCTATACATCCTCTCATCCCCTCCCTATCGACCATCCCATCCTCATGGCCTATCCCGGCTCATCATATCCGTTCCATCCTTTTATCCATTTATCCCGGTCATCTCATCACCCTTCATCCATTGTCTGTTGTCGGTCTCTTATCGAACTACATTGCCCCTGTGCTTTCACGTAGGCAAGGTCGATCATTTGATCTGCCCCTGGGGCTCTGTCTTTTGTATATCTTGTCATCCTCCATTGTCTGTCTTTGGCCTTGTGTCGAACTACGTTTCCCTTGCACTTTCATGTGGGAAAGGTCGATCTGTTGATCCGCCCCCTGGGTGTTTTTTCCATCTGATCATTGTCTTGCATCCTCTGTCTTCATCATCCTCTTTCCACTTTTACCATTTTCCTGAACTACGAGGGCTATGCACTTTCACGTAGGCAAGGTTGATCTTTGATCAACCCTTGAGCCCCTAGGTCTTTAGGTTGAGTCTTGTGTCATGTCATCTTGTTGTGTCGTCAAGTATGTCCCTATCCAAGATGGTGCTTATAAAACAAAGTCATTCGTATCACGAGATCCAATCGGTTTCCAGTATCCTGCGTCATGTTGATTAACCCATATATCCTCCATCTTTGGTCCTAACAGGATGTATCCTTCCTAACAGACCACATCGACCCCATCCATCCTCTTGATCCTATGGCAAAGGACATTTGAAATTAATTCTGATCTTTTGATGCTTTTGAATTTTGTTTATCATTTGAGCTCCCTATCATCACTTGTCATGGTCGCCTTGATCCATCATATCATGGTGTGCTTTGACTAGTAAACATAGGGGCATATATTGATCTCTTTGTTATGTTTCTGTCTTCTTGGTTGTCCCATGTAGTACCCACCAATACCCCTATGGTCTTGTGTTATGCTGGGGCATCCTTTTGTGCTTGTGGTTATTCCAATACCTAACCCGACCAAATTCATCACAACTTTGGGGTATTGGGATAGCCTTCTTGTCTGTTGTGTTTGTTTTATGCATTGGACACTAATTCGTCTTGGTTTACATAGTGGGGTTCTTATGTTAGTTCTTTCTTATTGCATCATTTTAGCATCTCACATTAGGACTTGACATTTTAAAAGGATCACAGGGTCTTCAAACTCAACCTTCATTTTTTTCAATTTATACTTCATCTAAAGCATGTGAGTGTAGCATGATGTTGCAACAATATATTTTTCTTTTGTTGTGGATAAAGAAACTGATTCCTTCTTCTTACTCAACCAAGACACCAAATTGTCTCCAAGGAAGAATGCACTACCGATTGTGCTCTTTTGATCGTCCACACAACCTACCCAATCTACATATATGTATGCAGTAAGAGTGAAATTTTCACTCTTTGGATACCATCAACCAAATTCTTCAGTAGCCTTCAAATACCTAAATGTCCTCTTTACCACCTTCACATGAGTCTCTTTATGTGTTGACCAAAATTTGGCAACCATTCCAACTACCTACATGATATTCAGTTTGGATGATGTCACATACAACAAACTTCCAATCATAGACCAGTATAGAGTTTGATCTATCAAAGCAGAGTCATGATCCTTGCTCAACTTACACCTGGTAACCATAGGTTTTGAAATCTTCCATCTTGAACTTTCTTAACATCTGCTTTATGTAGTTGTGTTGTGAAATAAAAATTCCTTTGTCTAACTGAAAAATTTGTAACCCCAAGAAGAAAGAAAATTCTCCTAAAATAGACATCTAAAATTCATTTTGCATAGCCTTCTAATTTTTTTTTCACATTTCTTCACTACTATCTCCAAAATTATGTCATCAACATAAACCACAACTATCAACATTTGTTCTCCTTTTGTTTTTATGTATAGATTACTGTCTATACTACCTCTCCAAAATCCTTACTATTGATAGTATCCATCCAATCTTGAATACCAAGCTCTGGGAGCTTGTTTCAGTCCATACAAAGCCTTCTTCAATCTACAAACATAATTTGGATTGTTACTACACTTAAATCCTTCCAGTTGTTTAATGTATACTTCTTCTTCAAGTTGTCCATTCAAGAATACTGACTTCACATCCATCTGATACACATTCAAATTCTTGAATGCTAAGAGAGCTAAGAACATCCTAATTGCCTCCAGTCTAGCCATCAGAGAAAATGTTTCCTCAAAGTCTATACCTTCAACTTGATCATATCCTTTACACACCAGTCTTGCTTTGTTTCGGATCACTTCACCTTCCTCATTCAGCTTGTTTTTGATACCTAATTTATTCCAATCACATTCTTTCCCTTACACCTTGGGACAAGTTCCCAAGTCTCATTCTTCATGATCTAATCCAGTTCTTCATCCTTTTCTTCTATCCATCCTTTTTCTTTGCTAGATTCTTTATATGTCTTGGGTTCTATCTTTGATAGTAAAGAAAAATGTACTTGTTCTCTTTATATTTCCAACTTCTTCAGGGTTAGAACCCCCCTATGCTTATCACCTATGATATGATTTGTAGAGTGATATTTTTTAACATACTTAGCTGGAGTTTTTGAAACAACTTCTTCCATGCCTTCAGTATTGCTATGAATTTATTCCTCATCATCTTCTTCCTCCAAAATAGTAGTATTCTGAATAGTTTCATCCACCTTCACATTTTCAATTTCAATTATCCTCTTCAATATATTTTTGTAACATCTGTAAGCCTTGCTTCTTAAAGAGTAACCAAGAAAAATGTCTTCATCTGATCTTGAATCAAGCTTACCTAAATTCTATTCATCTCTCTTGATGTAGCACTTGCTTCCAATTATTTTGAGGTGCCTTACTGATGTTGGTCTTCCTTTCCATAGTTCATATGGATTATTCTCTATCTTGTGCATGATTTGAACTTTGTTCAGAATATACATAGTTGTTTGTGTAGCTTCTGTCTAATAAATATTTGGTAGATTTTCTTGACATAGCATAGTCCTTTCTATATCTTGTACAATCTAGTTCTTTCTTTCTGCAACTCCATTTTGTTGCAGAGTTCTAGGGGTAGAAAACTGCCTCCAAATTCCATACTCTTCATAAAATATGTCATACTTCTCAACTGTAGATTCTCCTCCTCTATCTGATCTCAAGACTAAGATTTTCCTTCCAATTTAATTCTCCACCATAACCTTAAATGCTTTGAACTTTTCAAAAGCTTTTGACTTCTCTTTTAGATATGTAATCCAGGTCATCCTAGTATAATCATCAATCAACATCATGAAATACATGTCTCCTTTTGGACTCCCAGTCCTTATTAGTACGCATATAGATATGTATGCACCGGATCTAATGGATTTGATGTGGAATACTCCTTAGTAGGATATTTTATTCTTGTTTTCTTCCCTTCATGACATGGCTTGCAACTGATTGAATAAGGTTTCTTGATTCTTGAAATATCCTAGACCAACCCTTTTGAACTAATCTTGACAATATCCTCAAAATTCATGTGTCCTAACCTTCAGTGCCATAGCTAGTTTTCATCCTTGTATGCAATGAGACAACTCTTTCCATTTAACTCACTAAGGTGATAAATATCACTATTTGTCCTGATTCCTGCAATTAGCTCACCGATACTTGATTCTTTGATTTCACAACGATCAAATATAAAGGATAACTTGTATCCTTTATCACACATCTAAGTGACACTCAAAAAATTATGTTTTAATCCTTCAACATACAAAACATCACATGTCTTTGTTTTATCACCATCAAGACTTAAAGTACCCTTACTGAAAATTTTAGTAATTGAATTGTTTCCATGGGTAACTAAACCACCTTCAAGGTTATTGAAATTCATGAACTTGATTTTATCTCCAATCATATGCCTAGAGCAACCAATGACAATAATCCATGGGTTCTTTTCCTTCTGAGCATGTAAAGCAGTCTTAGCAGTCATAGAATTTTTAGAATTCTTTTCTTTAGGAACCACCTTCCAGAACTTCTATGGAACATCACATCCTTTTTTGATAATGGGGAACTCACAAAATTACTTATGTAGTTCCTTGCAATGTGTCCAAAAATTTTGCACTTGAAACAAATAACATTGAAATTGAATAGAGGTGCAAATGCATTATTACTAACAATATTATTTCTTCTCACTAGAACAATTCTACAATCCATAACCTTATGTCCATTATTATTATAACTAAAACAATAACTAGAGAAAGAAAAACTTGACCTGGTATTGTATCCTTGCCTTCCAGATCTCCTCCTTTTGTTTTGTATTTGAATAAATCCATCATCACTTGTCATTGTCTTTTTTGATCTTGAACTTTCATAACTTTTCACTTCTAGACTTGCCTTAGTAGCCTTCTCTGATTGCTATGTTACTTTTTTTCTTTTGATCATCAAAACCTACTCCAATTTTTCCATGCAAAATTTTTTGACCTTCCAATATTTGATCTAGGGTTGCATTACTTTTGTTCAACTCCAACTATAATTGTCGATTTACTTTCTCAAGCTTTTTTTTGGCTGCAAATTTTTTTTCTTCAAGCTTCTCACAATATTTATCTCTTGATAGTAATTTTTTTGTCAGAATTTCCTCAACCCTCTTTGCTTCTTCTGACTAAGTCTTCATATCAACAATCATCTTTTCAACAATATGAAATATTTTTCTATTATTTCTTTGGCTCTCACTTCTTTTTCAATTATGATATTCAACTTCTTGATTTCTTTTCCAGCCCATAACAAGTTCTCCATAAGATTTGCTTCTTCTTCATTTTCTCTAGAACCCATTTCAACGTCACCATTAGCAGTTTGAAAATCCATGAAAATAAATTTTCTATTTTCATCTCCAGATGCATCTTCATCATCTTCTTCAGTAGAATATTTTTCTTGCTTATTAGTGTACAAACTCTTATGTTTTATGTGACATTTGGATCTTCTCTAAAAATATTTATTTCTATTGTTTTGTTTAAAATTGTTAGTATTCTTATAAGGACAATTAGCCATGAAACACTTGAAGGGTGATTTACCTTTATACTTACCAAAACCTCTTTGTAATTTTCTAACAATATTTTCTTCTTCCAGATTTGATCCATAATCAAAATCTTGATCAACTTGCTTCAAAGATATTCTAAAAGCAACTTCTTTCCTTATAGAATCTTCACTTTCAAATATCATTTCAAATTCAGTTATTATTCCATGCAACTCAATAAAATTTAAAGTATTTAAATCCTTAGATTCCTCAATAGTAGAGATTTTAGGATCAAACCTTCTTCACAACAACCTTCTCTTCCAAGATTTCACCAAGACCTCAAATATAGTTAACAACTTCATCAACCCAGAGCATGATTGTAACAATGTTCTCATCTTATTTCATCCTTGGACCTTAAAAATGAGCTCTATAAGTCTACAAATTTTCCTTTTGACTTTATTAGATCACCTTCATAGATGGTTTTCAACTTTTCCCATAATTCCTTTGTTGTTTCGAACTCCATCACTTTCACAGATTCATTGTTATTCAAACCACATAAAATAACATTTCTAGCCTTAGCATTGAGCTCAAGAGCCCTCTTTCTTGCCTGATCCTAGGGATGGAGATTTTTAAGAGGCTCATATCCTTCTACAACTGACATCTAGATGTCCATTCCTAAATCCATCAAATATGACTCCATCCTAACTTTCTAAAATGCAAAATTAGATCCATCAAAAATTAGTACTTTTTTCCAAAAGAACTTTCTTGTGTCATCCCAGATCTACGTTAAGTTGTTACCAATTGAAAGGCACACAGTCTAATAAGAGGGGGGGTGAATCACTAGATCAAAACAATTCTAAAAACCTTCACAACTAATTTATAGATTTTCAACTTGAAGAGCACTAAACCATACAAGCTAATAATTAAAGCACAACACAAGATAACACATAACACTGGATTTACGTGGAAACCCAAGATGGGAAGAACCATAGTGAAAAACTCTCACAAGAAGGAATATAATAAGTGAATTTTATAATGTGATGTAGGTACCAACCTACCAAAGACACCAATCACCAAAATAACTATAGGCACCAACCTACTAGAGACACCAATCCCCACCAGAAAGAGACACCAATCCCTAGCCAGAACAACACAACAAGTAGAATACCAATCCTACCAAAATATAGAAATAATGGTGGATTTGAAATTTAACTTTGACATGCATTGAAGACACAATAGACACTCTCTCACACTAAGAATGACCCTCTGATACTATTTTTCCATCTTTTCTTCACACTTTTGTCACATACCTTTCATTAATTACACTTGCATACACCACAATTGTACATTCCACTCTTATGACACTCACACATTATTACAATGCATCTGAACATTTGAAAATATATACATGAAATTACATTAACACTCTTCTATGTTGTCCAAGGATTCACACAAACCTAGACAACATAGGGTGGACCTAAATTTAAATTACATGAAACTTGTAATACAACGGTCCAAACTTGTCGCCAAAAGAACTTGACACCTTGTGTCGCCACGAGAACCTTAAATAGGTCATATCCTCACTCCACACACATTATTTGAATTTTGCATGCTAGTAGATTTTACTGCATATGCCTCAAAATTTAAATAGCTTGATGAACCTTCTGACACTTTAACCTCTTTGCACACTAAGTCAAACCATTGGAAACTAAGGAAACTGATAGAAGTAGTGTAGGCATACTCCCCTTCCAAACCGTGGATCTACACTACATTTCTGAAAGAAATTCCAACCATATTAATCAATCTCTCTAACCAAAAGATATCCTTTTGGACCATCACACTCATGTTGACTACATACCTAACATGGTATAGTAACTACATTAACTATATGAAGGCCATCACACCACTACTGACATGATACATGATACCTAAATAGGTTAGACAACCTACATATTGAGAAACAACATGCTTCCAGAACCTTGAATCAAATGAAAATTCTAGTACTCCTACAATATTCTTCATCTTTGACAACCTTCACATTTGATAGCCTTGCCACCCTTTGATAACCATTGTCAGTAACAATGACTTGCTGACATCAGTTTGATATTAATGAAACCTATGCTCAACAATATGAGTGTATTTATAATGTCATTCATTAATGAGTATTTTAGGATATATTATTGGGTTGATTTCCTAATTTTGGGAATGTATTATTGGTTTGATCTTCCTTTGGTTTGAGAGGCATACATATCGGTTATGGTTATATTTGGATAATTCTTTTCTCTTTGGGTTTTAATGAACGAGATCATAATTTTCACAACTAGAGAATTTATAGGTGTGTGTAGAAGGACATGCTACATTTTTTTATTTGTATTTTATCTCTTTGGTCCTATTCTTCTTAGATGTTTATATTTATGTGGTATTGTAGTTGATTTTTGTATGAATCTATGGTGATCACTATATTTGTGGTCATATTTTTTCTTCATTGATCTTTGGTGAAAACATGGTGGCTTCTCGATCTCTTTCTTTTGTTGAGTGTGGATAACTTGGGGGAGTTATGGAGAGTAGTGATGAGAGTAGTGATGAGAGTTGTATTGCAACAATTTTTGTGTGTGTTTTACATATATTTGTGGAGATTCCTTGGTACTACATGATATTGGTTACACCTTCTATGTGATTCTATTGGTGGATATTTGGATCCCTTGATCATTTTTCAAGTTTAACATTACCTTGCAATGGGAGTTCCTGAATGTGTATGTTTTTCATGGACAAGTTTTATACGTGGAGTTTGTGATTGCATTGTATGGGTTGTATACATTAATGTCATGAGGTTTTCCTATTATGATGTGTATACCTTGGTTTTTAAGGTAAGGTTAGTTGGATATGTTAGAAACCAGTTGTGATTATTTATTTATAGTTACTGATGAATATTTTTTATCAAAGGATTTAATGTTTATGTTTATATACCAATTTGAGGTAGGATTTATACTTCCATATGATAGTTAGTGTGACATATTTTTGGATGCGATCTTATATTTTATGCATTGGTATGATGGAGGATGAGAATATTTGTGTTTGAAATGGAGGTCACCCTAATTATTGTTGCAAATATATTGATGGAGCACATGAAGCACTTTGATTCCTTGATGGTACATGTTGACTATAGAGGTTATTCTCTTGATAATTGATTTTTATTTTTACCCCTTATGCAATGTATACAAGTGGGAGGATGTTAGTAAAATGTGTGTTGTATACCTTGCAAAGTTTTTATCTTCCCTTACCACTCATGAAATTCCTAACAATAACCAAAATATTGACAAAGAGGAGACATAAACTGAAGTTTTGGGTCTACACTCTTTTATATTGTATTAATCTCTTAGTGTGAAGGATAATAAAAGGATTATAAAATTCATAGTAGTTAAGATTACAATGAAAAATTAGAAAATATAAAAAAAACCACATATTTATACATCATTCATATGGGTGTGTATGATATATATACACACACATCACTCTCACACACACACATATTCTCACTATATCTTTTCAATATATATCTCTTCATAATTCATATCTTATCTTCTTATGCTCACATATCTCATATATCTTCCTCATACGTATACATTCCCCTTAGCTCTTACTCATATATGTCATGCTCTTTTGTCCCAATTTTCCCTCTCTTATATAGCCTCTTAATTTCTCTCTATTATAACCTTTCATAGATACTCTTAATTTTCCCACTTCTATGAATTCACCATTCTCTTCATGATATTTTTCCTTATTTACGGATGTCTAGGTGTGTTTAAGGCTATTTAAGGGCTATATGATGCATATATATGGGTCCAAAAAAATTCAAATGGCATGCACAAAGGTTGTGTGATGTCATAAAAAATCCTATACCCCTTCAATGAGTGTATGATGCTCATATGTGGTACCATAAGGCCTATAGTGCAATGTATAATATTGTATCATCATCTTCTATGTATAAGTAGGATGTGGAACTCTTCTTGTATAGTACTACAAACCCTTTATGGTGTACATGGGTATTAAATATAATCACCTCAAACCCTTTGTGATATAAATGGGGATTATATTTACTCATGTCTATTTCCAATACATTATTTTCCCATAAATAAATCATAGGAATAGAGATGAGTAGGTTGCAAAAGCTCCAAAATAAAGAAGCTTAGATTTATGACATTGGGTTTAGTTTCATGTGCTCTAGGTTCAATCTCATAACTATAGAGATCACTTCTATACTCAAAAAATTGAACCAAACTATTTTATAATCAAATTTATGGTTCTACAAGTTTCATTTGGCATGCCTTAATCTTCAATTACCACAAAAAAAATGATTCTCACTATTTGTCAAAGTGATTTCCTCATCAAACCTAGAGCCAAATACCTTTTTATTATTTTAAACTTTTATATATAAAATGATTATTTATTTGATTAGTTTACTTATAATTCATTTAAATATTTATGTAAGTGTGATTTATTTCATTACAATGAGCTATTATCTTGTCTAGATCTACTTGTAATGCTGCAATTTGTATACCCATACAAATTCTTATGTAATTTTAGGCTTGTTTTGATGGAATAATGCAATTACATATCAAAAAATGACACACTCTTGTGCAAAGTTGGACTCATTCTCTCATGTAGTTACTCATCCTTATTTATACATTATCCCACATTTTGTCCCATTTTATCTATATACACACATATTTCCACATATTTAGCATTCATTAAGATTATTATTTCCACCATAATCAAACATTCATTCATTGCTTATATTTTAGCATTTTTATGTCTCCATAAATCGCATAAGTGTGGGATTGACCCAACACCTACAAATCTAACCCTTGAAATTTCAAAATCCAAATTCAAAATTTGGTTGACTCCCACCTTGAGTCATCTCGGTACATATTTTATGTGATTTATTGCTATGTAATTATACTTGAAAGAATTCAATTCTATTCATTTTTTATATCAAGGAACCATCTCATAAATGTAAATTATTTGTATATAATGGACTGTGTGCTAGGACTTCAATTTGACCACCTTTAAAATAATCTAATTTTACATTGCATCTTACTAAGACATCTACTTGCCTAAAGATTGTTTTCCATGATTATATCTGACATGATCTAATAGTCTAGTACCATGATAAATTGATTTTCAATATGTGTCATAGTGGTTTCCTCATCCAAAATAGAGTCACGTGCCTTTCTTTTAGTTAATTCTTACATTAGAATTTTATAAAATGTATTACATTATACATTACTAGTCCAAAATATTATATGTAAATTGAGTATGTATTAATTAATTTACTTATTTAATTAGTTTATATATTCTTATGAAAGTGTGATTTATTTTATTACAATGAGGTATTATCTTTTCTAGATCTACTTGTAATGGTGTAATTTGTATACTCATATCAACTCTCCTATAATTTTGGGCCCATTTTGATGGAATGAAATAATACAATTACATATTGAAAAATGACACTCTTGTGCAAAGTTAGGATCATTCTCTCATGTCATTACTCATCCCTATTTATATGTTATCCCATAATTGGCTACATATTATCTATATCCACCCATATTCAACATTCATTAGGTCTATTATTTCCACCATATCCAAGAATTGATTCATTTCTTACATTTCACATTTTTCATGTCTCCAATCAATCTCATAGGTGTGGGATTGAACCTACACTTACTTATATGGCCTCTAAAATTTTAAAATTCAAAGTCAGTTTTGGTTGAATCCCATCTTGAGTCATCTTGGTACACATTTTGTATGATTTATTGTTGTTTATTTGCATTTAAGAGAATTTAATTGCATTCATTTTGGACATCAAGGAACCATTTTCTATATAAAAATAATTTGCATCTAAGGGAGAGTATGCTAGGAACACTTCAATTGGACCACCTAAAATGAATATAAGTCTAAATTATATCATACTGGAGCATCTAAATGTGTAAATATTTTATCCTTAATCATTTCCATGAACATTAAAAGTTTAATCCTATTGAGGGGGTCAACCTATTTAAGCAAATTTCTTGTGATCAAGTGATTTCCCCTAATTGTTTATAAAATCCAAAAAATATTACCATTTAAAGAAGTAATGTGAATCAAGTGAATCAAGAAGCAAGAGAGCACACTATACCAAATCAAACCTATAACCAAAGATCAAATCTATGTTAATAAAAATGACGAAGATCTATATAGAACCTTCATAGTTTTAAACAAGATTTTTTATTATAAGATATAGTATTGATAGAGAGGACCACTTTCTAGCCTTGAGACAAAAAATGTTGGTGCATCAATATATTTATTCAACATCATCATTCCTAGAGCTAAGTTCTCTAACCCTCTTTGCTTTAATTTAATAGCTTAGCATTTAGTGTTTCAATTATCACTCCCACAACTCTAACTTATTTAATCTAGTTTAATTTATGTTCTTATATATGCATCTTATTGCATTGATCTAGATTAATTTTAATACAAGATTATTTTCCTTTACATTTTTGGTAAACCTACCTACTTTTACATGACCTAGCTTCCCATAGGATTTCTCATAAATACTAAGGAAATTAGATCTATATTTTTAATCTTTACATCTTATTTCCAAATCTATTACTCATTTCATTATTGTGCCTCAACAATACATACTTATTTTAGGGTTTAGTTTGTTTATTCACATATCCTATTCTTCACCTACCCTACCCACCCTTAATTATATTTGGGGTTTATATTTTATGTGCTTGTTTTTAATGATTTGGGACTAATTTTGTGACATAAATTAGATCTTCACTTTTATACCATTTACCTAAAATTATTAAAATATTGAGCCTTTATTGTATACTTTTATAAACCCTTACCCTTGGATAGATCCTTATTTATACATCATAGATTCTCATGGCCCTTTATCCTTGGTGAATCTATTCACAATTCCTTCACTATTTTTATATGTTTATATAATGACATTTGATCCAGTTATTCTTGATCTACTTAGATGACATTCTATGTAATGTCAGCTTGTTCCTTGCCTTAAAAGATATTTATATTCAACATTATATTTTATGTATTTTTGAGATACTAGATGATTGATTGATGATTGTATTTCCATTCCTATATGATGTATGTGATATTGTACCCCATTGGGTGTGTATCTATTGCTTCAAATATTATATATTAAGAATGTACACTTGACATGTGCTATTAGGATGCATGTATAGGGTATTTCTCCACCTTACTTTTGTATGTTTGAGTTATTCTCCAATGATGGTTATTTTGGAGATATATCACATTGTTCCATGTCCATATATTTTTCCCTATCATATTTGAATCAATTTTGGGGTACATCATATGACCATTTGTAAAAAAAAATCTAAACTAGAGGTGATTCTTGAGTTCATTCATTTTGTGGGATACATGTAATTGCATGTTTCTTCAATAGGTTAATTCCCTTTTTTGTTGTAAATGTGTCTTCATGAATTAATTATTGCATAGTGTATGTTTCATATGTTAAGTTGATTTCATTAGAAATTATATTTAAACTGGCTACAATTAGTATTTATAACTTGGAATTATTTTATTGGAATACGAATGGATTGAATAAATTTAATTAGCTTCATTTTTAAATTTGTAGAAGGAAGTGATTTTAGTATTTCAATTTCTCATAAAATGTATTGTTGGGAAAAAGAATAGGAAAAATGTGAATAAGATAAACTAGAAAATAGAAAGAAATAAAAAAGAGGATAAAGGAAAAGAAGTTAGTCTTTATTTTTTTCTTGCATTTTTCGAGAAAGAAAATGGCTCCTTGAAAGCTGGAAAACTGGTGGATTGGGATTTTTTTGGATTGTATGAGCTTGGAGCTTTCATTATATTGAGGAGATGCAGAATTGTTTTATTTGTGTTTCTCTTCATCAAATTGGAGAAAATTGATGAAATAAAGTTTGTGTGAAATTAAAATTTGAGGTAGATCCCTTCCTTCTCATTGTTTCTTGCAATTATTTGGTTTTTGAATTCTAATTTACCCTTAAGGTAGCATATAGCACCTTTAATTCTTAGTATTTTTTGTAAGATATATTTAAATTTAAATGGATGATCTATTTTAGAGATTCAAAACGATGATCAGTTGTGTAGAAAAGGCTTCATATTTTATTTATTGTATTATTGATTTTATCTTGTAAGAATGTATAATGTGGGACATTTGAGTCATATCAAATTATTATATCATTTTTTCCAACATCCTAAATGGAAAGATTATAAATTGACCACATAAGTGGTATTGATGTTCTATTTGCATTTACCATGTATCAACATTGGTGTCAACCACACATGTTATTTTATATGTTATTTATAATTTTATAACATTGGTCGAGATGAACTATATCACATTTATATTTTATTTTAAAATGAATATAATTCTTAGAAAAAATGTAACTTGGTATCATAGAAATCTTTAGTGTCCTTTTTTGTCTCATATGTGTTGGATGTGAGAACTTGTGTCACTGTGGAGTCATTTTGGGTTATCCTTGTGGCCTTGGCATATCTGAAATGTGTACAAATCCCTCCCCTTCATTTTTTGTGTCATTTTTTATATTTTGGAGTCCCTTATTGACTCCCTAGCCCTTGGGAGTTATCTCCTTCATGGAATAATGGATTCAAAGATTCGGTGTTAGTGTTCACTTCAATCTCCTAGTTGTTTTCAATATTTTTGAGTTTGTAATGAGTTGTGAATATTTCCCTATGTGTCTTGAGTGATTTTATTATAATGGAGGTCTAAAAATGGGCTTTGGTTGGTTATCTAGCCAATACTTCAGCATAGGAACATGGAACTAATGCAAGGAAATGACTACAATACATTCCTAGGACTCCAACACAAAACCAGGATGCCAACATAGATACAATACATTTGTGGACTCACACTAGTTTCCCTCTATTGTACTAGTGTCGTTCTCGGGTGATAGTGTCCTCCGAGTGCATTATACTCCTTTAGTGTGTTTTTGTACCCTATTTCATCAAACAATGATTTTTCCAAAAAAAATTAGGGAAAATTTGTATACAAAAGTTATTCCATTGGCCTAGGGAGTCTTCTCATGTTGTTTCTTTGTGAATATATTTTTTAACTTGAGGGTTATGACACCTTTTATATTGGAAAGTGTGTCATTACTTGAAAGAAAACTATTGCCATTCTAGTTAGTAGAGGGTTTGTACCTCTTAATAAGGACACCTCTTTGTGAAGGTTTCCTTATGTTTGGGAGTATTTAAATTCATCTTTGAGTGGATTTTGGTTGGAATTATCCTAATCCTAATCCTCACTTAAGAAATGGGTGGTTGTGTCATTTAGTTGAGATGTGGTATCTCCTATTCATTTTTTTGTTGTGTATGCGTCCTTTGGTGTTATGAGATTTTTTAAGTGTGTGTTGGTGGGGATTCAAGGTTGATGATTCTCTCATCCCATCCTTGTTTTGTGTTTGTGAGAGAGTGCATTTTCATGAGTTAGTACTTAATTTTCATCTAAGGTGTAGCTCGATTCTCTCGTAGGTCCATCGTGGTAAATTCATCCCATGATTGCTAAGTCTTCTATTGGTGCCATATTTATTTTTAGAAATGGTGAGTTTTTCTTGTTGTTAGATTCCTTGTGTATATGATGGGAAACGCGTCTACGCGTTGGTGTGTAATGTGATATTTAGTTGTCATATCTTGGTAGTTGGTGTTGTTTCAAAAAAATTATTCAGTCAACTAATGTCCTAGGAGTTTGACTTGGGGTATTACATTATATCCTACAAATAATATAATTTTCCATAAAAATATTTTATCATCACATATGTACATCTCTTCCTTTCCTTTATGGATTTAGCTATTACTTCTAGTTCCTTGATAGTTACCCTTACTACACACATCCATGATTCTTATTTATTGCACACATTTTCTATAGATAGTGATAGTAATATATTTTCTTGTTGTTGTATTTTAACTTTGAGAATATCTCCTTCACATGATTTTATTTATGATCCACATCTATTTTAGAGGATATTCATAATACACCTTTAATTTATATAGATATGAATAATACATTATATGATGAGATTACTTATATTTTACTTACATGTGATATTATTATACCTTATGTTTTATTCTTTATATATTTCACGATGATCATATATCCATATATCAATTTTTTTTAAAAATTGTACATTATTTTATACATGATGGTGTGTTCCATGATGATCATTCTTATATACCTCATATGAACCTTGTGCTTATTCATGTTATGTTTTTACATAGAGATTTCCCTTATAAAGATGCCATGCATATTAATTACATCTTATTAGTTTCTCATGTAGACACTATTAATGTTTCATTCTATTTTCATACATTACACAATGATATTATAAGCCTTAGTGAAGAGTTATTACATAATGATTATTATGGTACAATGAAAGCTTCATTACATGTTAAATCTTGATTTATTTATAATTACAAGTGTTTATATGATGATACCTTATTAATTAGTTAATTTGAAATTTATTTAAGTGGTAAATATTTTTAATGGTTTGATTCATCTTGTTTTCTCTATACTTCTATTATCAACTTGGCACACAATTCCATTTCATCTTTTTATAAAACTAGTGCTCATGATGATATTATTGATATTGTGATGCCTTCTCATAATTTATCTTTTGATTCTATTAGCCATATAGCTTAAAAAATATACTAAACCTATTTTTCATCATACATATGAATATCTAGCCATAGAAACATTGCATTTAAACATAAAATTCAACAACTTATAGACAAAGGAAAGAAAAATGTTAAGCATATTCATAAGCCCAAAAGTCCCTTATTTGATAAAATGAATCATATGAAGAATCTAACATGCATCAAGAAATTATTCTTGTTCATCATGACACACCCTATATTGATGTTTCACATGACATAAAAGACAACCCACCTTGTACACATGATGATGAATGAGTTCATTGACTATATATCCCCACATATCCATCTCAATCCTCGTCACATTTTATGTTTTTACTTTATTTTCTTGCCTTCATGTTTCCATATTCTTATTTTGTACGTGGACGATGCAAAGATACATTTAGTGGTCCATTCTTACACAAGTGACTTTGAATATGTATTTTGGTTCATGTAATTTATTCCTTGTTTTTCATATAACTTTTACTTGTTAATTTTGTTTGTTCCATGTATATTGTGATCCCCCTACCTATCCTTCCATTTAACTTGTGTGGTCTTACACTTTGGAAACTTTGATTATGTCATTTTTGTAATAGCTATTCTCATTTTTACCTTTCTATTATGGTGAAAGAATAAAAAACCCTAGGTGGTTGAATGTTTATTGTAGCTTGAGTTTATATCTTTCAATGAATTAATTCAATATAAATAACTTGAAACTTAATAAACTAACATGTACCAAAAATATATATTTTAATATTTATAATTAGATTAAACTAATATTAAGTTAATGATTTTTAAGCATAAGTAAATGATAAGAGGAGAGAGGAATAACATTCATGAGATTATTTTAAAATAAAGGAGATTATATTGGATCGTATAAGACTATAGGAGTAACCCTGCATATTTTTAGCTCGTTATGATCGACAAGAGAAAATTTTGAGTACACATGTGCACAGTGGTATAGATAAATTGGCACTAGGGTTCTAATGAAGACTCTTATGATTATCTTGACCACAAAATACCCTTATAAATGTGATTATCAAGGAATATGCACCATAGGAGGGTTATCAACTAAGTACAAGCACAAAATTATTGTGTTAGGCATCCATTGTAAACATTTCCAAGGTTTTTATATTGTTATAAGGTACCTATTTGGAAAATTTTAGTATGACATGGAGAAGGTAGAAATATAGTCTAACACTAAAAATATTTTATGTTTTAAGTCCCAACAAATTTAATACGATTCTCTCTTTTCTATGTTGCTTCCAAATATACCTTTGGATCCACTATACTAGTCATAAATTATCTACAACAAAAGCTTGACTCTAAGGGTACAAAGGTAAGGGTCTGGTTGTGTGAGAAACTATATCACTTGATTCCATAGATGATATTTCTAAACCTCAACATAAAAAATATAAAAAATATATATGTATGCACACCCTAATATGTAAAGGTGATGTGATGTGTAAAAATTATGGAAACATAAAGATAAAAAACCTAAGAGGTTTCTCTATTCATAGTATAGTGTGAGAGTTATATAAAAATAAGAGAGATGAATGAGTTTTTATTGTTTTAGGGAAAGGTTTGAAGGATAAAATTGAAACTAGGTATGGTAAAGGGTTTATGGAAAATAAATTAGGAAATTTGGAACTCAATGAGAGGGTAACTAGGGAATATGGAAGATAAAGGGTGAAGGAAAGATAAAAAGACAACTAGAGATTACTAAAAATAGATAGGAGAATACCAATAGGGATGAAAGTATAATGCCAATGATTATCTAGAGCTATGGTCTCCCTTGAACCCTTGATCCATGTTATCCTTATAATTGTCCTTCCCCATTATCATTTTCATATCTTATACTCTCTATTTCCATGATCCATTATAAACTTTTGTCAAAACCTTAAAGTTAAAAACCCATCCTTAAAATACTTGTCCAAATTCAAATCATTTAACTCTCTCATTTTAGCTTTTTGACCATCTTTTCTATCCCCTTGTCCACTATCACAATCATATGCTCTAATTTATTGAATCAACCCCCTAGGTATTATTTTTTTACACTTCTTTTCATACATCATATTCACCACTAGGTCAACACTCACTTGCCAATATCCTATTGGTGATTTTGTGAGAATTTTATAATATAATCAATGGAAAATTGATTGAGGTATTCTTCTAAACATCACAACTAAATTTTCTTGTCCCTGGGTTCAATTTTTTAACATGCTTTATTTGAGGATACAAAAATCTTGATTGTGAGATAAAATAAGGCCCCATATTGAAGATATAGTTCTTGAATAAGTTTTATAATCTCAAAAATAAAGGATGTCTACACCCCTAAGGGTCATTTTTTCCACACTCTATGCACCGTATAATATAAGTTCTCCCTAGCACAATAGTCCCTAAGATCCACTTAAATATTCAAAACACTTCTAGATTTAACTTGAAACAAGTTATAATCATTTACAACATATTTCCAATCTTATATTTGGTAATCTCTAGGTGTAATATGGAATTTCATTATGAATGTATTTTATTATGAATAATTCTAATTTCATTGTTTTCATTTCCATCTCATAGCATTATCTATTTATAGATTAGATATATAGGTTTTAGTGTAGAATTTATGATATATTATTTGGTTTATACTTAGTACATGGGAAAGAACTAGTTCCTCCTAGTATTTACTTCCCCTAATATAACATATTTTTATTTCTTTCATTTGGTGAATTTAATAATTGTATATTCTATTTTTTTAATATTTTTGTGTGTAGAATAGTCACCTATCTTATTTTATGTTTCCTTTTTTTAATCATTTTATTCTCTCAAGTTGTTATTTCATTATTTATTTTACATCTTCTCAAAATTATAGGTTAATTTGTAATCATTTATTTTCACTTTTCAAGATCAATTTCGATACCCCATTGGCCCATACTTCCCACTTATCTACCCCATTCCCTTGTCCCTATCTACTACCCTTTTTTATCCATCAATATTTCATATTTTCCATAGCCCTTTTCTAGCCTTAGTTTCACCTATTACACACCTTCCCTTTTCACCAAGACCTTAACCACCCATACCTAGCTTAATATTACCATTACCTTTTTTCTTTTTTTCATGTCTCCTTTGAAAAATAATATATCTTGTAGTCTATAATATACATTTCCTATCTCCAACATTCCCCCTGATCCAAAATTGTGTACATGTTATTCCCCTTTATTCCCCATTCATATGCTTATGATTCCAAAAAATTATAAGTATGGGGACATGATAAATTTTCTAAGTTAGCATAAGCCATAAGAGTTTTGTACTTTTTCTTAGCATGAATTTCCTCCTAAGTCTACTTTCTTTTATAATTTTGTCAATACTTTAGGGTTTCCCATATTTTTGTACCCTTCTACTAAATAGTGTTCATTTAAAACCTTCATTGAAGAGTTAGAATTCCCCTAACTTGCATGTATCCCTTCTAAATCTTGATCCTTTACTTAGGGTATAGGCCATGGAGTACCCTTGACTTCAAAAATTTGATGATCCCACCTATTTTATATTATTCACCTCACCAACCTACTTGCATGATTAGATAGCCATTAATGTTTGGGGTGATGGCACATCTTATAAAAGGTTCCATGGGCACAAAATTATCATTTAATAATAAGGATGTGGCTCCACATATACACCCAACTATGCAAATGAAGAGGAAAATGAGGGTTTCCATTAATGAGGTAGTTATAGTTCTAAATTGCGAGGGACCCTTTCCATTACTGTCAAGGATAGTTTTAGTTTGTAGGGGAAATTTCACCATGTCTCCCAAGGATATTTCAATGCATGTAAGCACATTTTGAAACATGATTCAATGGGAAATAATTCTCAATTGGTACAAGTCATCCCTACCACATACCAGTCTTGATTTGGTGGCTATGGTTTTGGATTTTAATACCCTTTATGGGTGTATAAGGGGTTCAAAAAATAGAATAAATATTTTGAACATAAAAAAAACTCTAACAAGGCCTATCTTGCTAATTTATGTTCAAACAAATAGATTCAAATATGAAAAATCATAGATCTATAACAACCATAGGATGGAAATCCTATTAGTTCAAGAGAAGCCAATGATGAAAACCTTATTGCTTGAAAAATTAATTCTTGTCTAGAGGTTGTGTTTAAGATTCAATGGTGGTTGATAATAGTGTTAGCATGATAGATTGGCATTTGTAGTTTTTAAGAGAGAAGATGATGTTCTATAGGTTTCTGTGGTGGTGATTAGCAACTAAGTCAATCCCCACTACATGTAGAGGATCATGAATGCTAGAAAAGATACCACAAACCATAGAAGCTACTAAAATAACATATTTAATATCCTTTTCGCATATATAAATATAATAAATATCCCATAATAGTTTTGTGTGTATTGTAAATAAATTTTAATATGTATTTTGTAAGCTATATGTAGACTCATATAATGGGAACAAGTTCTATGATGTTTTTAGTAATATCTTTGAATAATTTGCACATTGGGCATTTTATGTTATTACAAAGATTTGTTTTTTTAATTTAGTTGAAATTATTTCCTTGTACATAAGTGTTTTGTTTGTGTTGTGTAGTCATAAATATACTTTGGTGTCTTTGTGTAATCACCAACACTTGTTTTTTATGATGAAGTATGACATTAGTCCCATTTTTTTCATTATTTTTGGTCTAAAACTTAGATACGATTGGATTCTTGTTGTTCCAACATATGATACACATCCACAAATAGATTGTATTAGGATTCAACCTCGTAGTGTCAATTTTTTCTACAATCCCCTTCCCTTTTGTGTGTCTACCCCTATTTATGACCCAATACTTATACCCAATCTACAAACTTTTATGCGGGTCCTAAGTTTTAAAAATAGCCTAAGTGTGGCCTTAAATAATTACATATGTGCCTATAATATATTATGTAATTTCCAAAATTCTAGAAATTTTCAAAGTGTTTAGGTTATTGGTTGGAATGTTTAAACATGTTCAAGCTATCAAAGTTGTCAAAGTTTCCCTACCATGCATACCTTTATATCCGTCTCTACTTCACTTTATTCCTTATTAAGATGTCAAAATTTCATCCCTCAGCATGCCACCCCACCTCAATATGATTCCATCTACTCTTTTCATCCCGGGGAACTTCTCTCCCTAAGTAACTTCTCCCAATCATCCCTAAACTCTAACCCATAATAATTCAAAACTCCATTTTTCATAGTTTGATTTGCCCTACCTCTATATACACATAGAAAACCACTTTTTGACTAGGTTTGATGTCATCATTTCCCTATTTAGGGTCTCTCTTGTCCAAAAAAATACTATTCATCTAAAAGGGCATGGATTTTCTTGTCATTTGTAGCAATAGAGAATAAATGAACTAAAAACTATAAAATCAATCCAATGGAGCTCTACAACTATCAAATCAAGTCAAATAATGCTCAAAACACATTTATTAATCATGCAGATGTAGATTTGAGAGGATTAAATGATAAGGTTGGTCCATGTTGCAGTTAATGCGATCATTGGATTTTTTCATCCTGTTTTCTATATGTCATCCCCTAGTTGCATCTACAAAGAATTTTTTGGATCATACATGACCTAACATGTGAAATAAAATATGTATCCACCCAAGATAATTCACACACAACCCAAATAGAGAAATCTATGCAAAAAAATATTCAAAATCCATATGAAAAACAATAGATAACATACCATCAAATATGACAAAAGATATACCCTAGGAAAACCATCAAGAGGAAAAAATCCAACTTCCAAAAGCATTCATCGCTCATTTATTAATCAACAATAAACATTACAATATATCTTCAAATTCCTCCATGAATACCTTTGAAACAACAAGCCCTCTACAAGTACTCTATGTGAATAAGCATGTAACCACACATACCATGCCATGCTTCAATCCTCGCAAATGCTAACAAGATATGCTTTCAACCCCATAGCCAAAATATCCAACCTTAGACAACTACCCATGTATTTTATTTTATAGAAACAAGCTCACATAAAATCTTCGTGGTATTATATAAAGCCATGTGACTAATATCATGAGCCTACAAAACCATTAACCCCCACATTTAATATTCATACTAATTTTTACCAGCATTAAATATTTTTCCCCTTTGGAACCCCACATTAAATATTTAGTCCAATATTACATACATCACATAACATGTGGCCCCAAGAATGCTAACCCATGTGATGCACACTGTTGGAAATAGGATGCCATTTAATTGTAATCCTAAACATTAGTTATTTCATGAGTCTCCTAAATCCTTGGAATTTGGTCAACAAAACTAGGGTTAGGAAGAGAATAATATTTGATGAAATAATCATGTTAATTGACATTTGCAATTAATTCTAAATGTTAAAATCATGTGTGGATGCCTTGGAATTAGCTCCTATAAAATAGGAGCACATGGGTGCACATATGGTAGGTGACAACTCACCTTGAGTTTAGTTAATTGGTTGGTAAATTGAGTACACTTCATAAATGCATCCTAGGTTCCTACAAAATAGGGATTTTGATTTATGCATGTTGAGGTCCTAAAAAATAGGGGGTGATGTGTACGATGTCCAATTCAGTTTAGTTCAGTTTGGTTATCTTCAGTTAGTTTTAGTTGAATGCTAGTTGACTTCAGTTAACTTGGAATGCATGGCTAATAACTTGAGTTGCATGACAGATAACAAGAACTACCTTTAGTTAATAGGGGATGACCATTCTTGCATGAATGGTGTTGAGAAATGTTTTAGTTAACAAGAAATATCTTGGACCCACTTTGGGCACCCAAGTTGGCTTCTTGGAATTAAATCCTTTGCATGTTAAGATATTTCAGATGGCTAAGTTAAGTGGGCCCTCTTTATGGGCGCCAACTTTGAGGATAAGCTTTGGATATATCTTTGGAATAAAGGTTAAGTTACCACTTCATTTTGGGGTGCCCAAATTCATGAAGATGGGGTTTGCACATTGTTCTTCATGGGATAACTCAATTGGCATGAGAGAGGCATACCTTTTAGGGATAGGGCTTATGCATTGTAATTGTAACTCATGTTCAGTTTACAAAGATATTTAAAGCCTATTTATCTCAAGAAATTGCATAGAGTTATGATAAGTTTTTATTACAGGTTGTGAAGAAGTTTTGGTGAAGGGAAAAGAGGCATTCTCAAGCAAGAATTGGAGATATTGTAATCTACTTCAGAGATTGAATAATAAATTAATTCTTGGTGAAGTTTTTAACTCGAAATGGTTTTCTCCACATTATATTCTTGTGTAATCTTTCTAATATCTTGTCTACTTCTTCTATCAACTTTTGTCTACATTCTACAACAGTAAAATGGATTAATCAAGATAATCACCCACAAAGAATTTGTAAAAAAAGGAAAAAGCTTATTTAGATCAGCAATCTTAAAGTTTTACATAGTATTAAGCTAATAAAAAACCTCAATTTTCAACACACACATCCCTAGATCCTCTAGGTGCACCACATAGTAAATAAGATATTACAAATAACATTATGAAAGGTGAATAACACACCTTTTCCTAACATTCTCCCACTTGTTGTATACATTGCATAAGGGGTAAACAAGTACACTCAAACAAGATCAAGGGAGCAATCCCCATAGTCACATATACTATCAAGGAATCAAAGTGCTCCATGTGCTCCATCAATATAGTTACAAAAAGAAACAAGGTTACCACCATATCAAGCATCCCCCATCATGCCAATACATAAAGATAAGAAACCATCCAAAGAGATGCCATGTTATATGTCACAAAGAAACATAAGTCTTGCCTCTAATCGATTTCCCAATACAAAAACACTCAATCCAAAGGTAATAAACATGTATCAATAGTTGGCAAGATATAATCACCATAGCTAAAAATAACACCCACAACAAATGCTAACACATACAAATATTCATACCTCAAAGGTATACAAATCATAACAAGTAAACCTCATGCCATCAACATATACAACCAATAACATGAAATCACAATCTCCAAGTGTCAAACTTGTCATATAATGAATGGACACAACTAGAACTCCCACTACATAGATAATGCCAAATCTGAAAAAGATCAAGGCATCCAAAGATCCACCAATAGTATCACATAGAAGTGTAACCAATATCATGTAGTACCAACAAACATCCACAAATATATACAAATCCTACAAACCAATATGCTACAATACATCTCTCACCACAAGTCTCCATAGATATCCCAAGTTCTCCACACCCAACAAAGGAAAGAGATAAAGGAACCTTCATGTTGTCACCAAAAAATAATGAAGTACAAGTAACAAAACATGACCAAAAATATATAGTGATCACCATATTTCCACACAAGATCTCAACTCCTATGTCATGTGAATACAAACATCCAAGAGGAAGAACAAGACCAAAGAGAGAACACCAAAATACAAACCTGTAGCATGTCCTTCTACATACACCTTTAAATGCTAAGTTGTGATAAGTATGATATCCTCCATAAAACCCCAAAGAGAATAGCACTATCCACATCTAACCATAACCAAGATTTGTTCATCTCAAATCATAGGAAAATCAATCTATGTCGATTCCCAAACCAAAGGGAATAACCTGAATAACATCCCCTAAACTCAAAATCAATGAATGATATCATAATGCATAAGGAGATATGAATGTCAGTATCTCTCAAATGTACCCTCCATAACTAGAAAACTATAGTTCAAGATCCATATGCATGAGAAGATAAAGCATAAATCATAATGCATTTGAAAATAACAATGGGAAATACCTCTCAGATGATAAACCATCAATCAAACCAAGAGTGGGGAATGTGAATGATCCTCCAAGATATACAATTCATCAAGACTTGTCAAAGAACAATCTCCTAATAGGTCGATTTTGAACTCATGTCCAACCAAGGTATAGGCTCCTCGGACTTCCAGTTGAAACCTCATCAATGAGTAACCATCTTAACAAATGTCTCTAATCCCAAGAGATATCCTAGCCTCACTTATGTCTCCAAGTATCTATGAGGACTTGTAACAAATCAATCCATGCCAAACTCCAAATATAACAAAGAACCATCATGAAGCTCCCAAGAAAATGATCAATGTACCCAGTACTAAGATAACCAACCAAGATCAATGTCAAAGCTCCAATCTCAAGAACTAGGAACACATCATGATCTCACATCTCCTAAAATAAAGATCATATGCTCCAATGAACATATCATGCACCTGTATCATTCCAACACTCTAAACTAGTAATCAAGATTACATCATGACATAATACATAACCATCCTATCAAAACAAGGATCACATGTCAAAAGAAAAATCATGACACCTCAACCAAAGACTAAATATTCCTCCATGGCTAACCAAGATGTAAAAATCTCTAAACCACTTGAAGATAACCATCTCCTATCAATCAAAGCCATATTTCAAAGAAATCCCACTATAGAGAAACACTATCCAAGATTCTATCCATGATACCAACAAACACCAAAGAATATATTGCTACAAGCTCCCACTGAACTATGGTACCTAGCTCTCCATAGCATCATGCAAACCATCCTCTAAATTAAAATCCTCCATGGCCCCAACACAATCAAAGAAATCGATACCGAGTTCCCAAAGGGAAGAGTACAGACCACAATCTCCAAACCAAGAAGATACAACACCGCCAAACCATCATTGTCACTAGCTCCCATTGAATTGTGTAATCAAGTTATCCATGACATCATGATAACAATCTACTCAATGAAGATCAACCAATGATCCTCACACAATTGAAGAAATCAACTGCAACATGAGCTCCCAAAATGAAAAGTAGAACCATGATCCTTAATCCAAGAAGATACACCACCACAAACCAAACAAGAATCAATCCAACACCACCAACAATGCACCTGCATAAAAAATTATGTCATTCCAAAGTCCATAAAGCACAAGTAACATCCATGACACCATGATCACCACCAAATATACTAGAAATAAATTCCAACCATGTCACACATGTCTACATCACATATTCAACAACATAGGTCCCACATCATGATTGCACCTAGTAATACAATCTCTTTGTCTTAGCATGACAATCAAACCAAAAAAACAAGTGACTAAACCAAGCCATAAATTTGAATTTGTAACAACATTGAAGCATATATGGGCATATACAACTCACATCGAAGTCATAAATGCAACCTATAAGCATAGACAACATAAAACACTACACAACTCATAAATCCAAAAATTCAACATACAATTCCAAAAATATATTGATAACCATGTCAAATAAGAGTAATTAGAGATGTACATGTGAGTATACAATGAATCAAACACCAAATCACCAAGATTTGAATAGCCATAAGCTCACAAAATAACCATGGTCAACAAGAACCCATAACATATCAAATATAAATAATAAACAATAAATCATGTCAAAACATCCCTAATCCTGATCCACTATGAAGTGATCTAAACAAGATTTCCGTTGACTATAAGAAGTCCAAAATCTGAGTCCATATGCACAAGTTATGACCTCTCCAAGCCTAAAAATAACATCCAAATTATAACAAGATTTCTTTTGTCATTGCAACAAAATTTGGAAAAACCATTGATACCACAATGTAGTGCTCATAACCACCTTTCCAATGAGTATAATAAGTTAAGAAATGGACACCCTAGATGAAACTCATGCCCCTTGGAAAAAAATTTCCCAATTGGCTATTAGGTTAAGCAAAGGTGGCTCATCGGTGGTGACAGTGCCACCCAGGCGGTGCCACCCACAGGGTGGTCGACTTGACATAAAGTTTCAAATGAGTTTAATTTTTTTACTTTTAATAAAAATGATGAAAGATTTAATTATGTAAGGTAGAATTTAAATTGAATGTCTTACAAGGTGACTGGCATTGGGGCTCCTAGTGGACCAATCGAGCGATGATTACAATCGTCGACAAGGGTTGACACTCCTATCAATGATACTGTCAATACCACCTCCCGACATAGGTGGGGGGTTCTCTGAACCCCCCAAATTTATTTATTATATATATTTATTTAATTTTTAATTATTATTTTTTAAAGTTTTGTAGTTTAGAGAAATGTTCTCCTTTATATTTTCACACTATGTTTGGATCCTTTAATTAATTAGACTTAATTAAGCTTCTAATTGACCAAATTATGCATTTCAAAGCCTTATTATTCTTGTTTTCTAAAAGGGAAATTATATTAAATAATTTCCAACATTAATTTAAATACCTTGGAAATTGAGTGTCCTGGATTTAGGTCTTAGGACCCATTCACCCAAGACTTAAGTGCTAGAACCCAATTTCTAATATGTTTTTGGTGAAATTTTAATCAATTCAACTATATAAACACCTATAAATACATAGTTATTTTATCAATTCAACTAGAACACACTTTATGAGAGAATTCCTATAGCAAATATTATTATCAAGAGCATTAAAGACAAAATTTATCAGTCATCTACAACAAAAATCAAGATCATATCATCATGTCAAGGTTCATGTGTGTTCATATCATATTTTGGAGCTAACATTGTGATGCAGGTTTCAAGCATTCAAGCATCAAATTAAGCAATCATTCAATTCAATTCAAGAAAGATCCAATCCTTAGAGTGGTGTGTTAGACTTCAATCCTCTAAGGGCGGTCATTAAGGGTTTTGTGAGTTGTGACATAACATTGTTCATTCATCAAATTCCTCTCATTTATCATTATTTCATCATTAAGGTTTAATTACCAAATTGAGGTTTGACTAAGGAAAACCACTATTCAACCAAAAAAACATTTTTCTTCTCTCTTTGTATGTTCAAATTTGTAGGTGAAGGACTAAAAATCAATCAAAAGAGCAATTTTGCAAAGTTATCAAATTTTTCAACATTGTTGTCAAGCCATGGAAACTCAAATTCAAAATTTATTTTTGGTTGTCCAATAGTGAAACCAGTGGAAAACAACATCTCATATCCATCTCCAGCGGCCCTCAAAATTTGTGTAGAAAATACCTACAAGGACTCATTCGCCCATTGCTCCAAGTGTCCTACAATTCTTGGAACAAGCTTTTCTAGGTTAGTAGATCTATCACCCCGTAATCCCCAAATCTCCTCGCAAGTTACCGTTTCTATTTATGCTATCATAATACTCCACACTTTTAAGTTTTATGTCATACAATTGAGTTCATTAAGGAATTTAATTTTATCTCCCAAAAGTGAATTTTAGTTATTTCTTTCATAAGAAAACAACAAATCCTCCTAATAGGGTTGACTCACCTCAAGGTTGAAAGTCAATCCTATCCTTGGGAGATCACTTTTTCTAATAAAATTAGGAAAAGTAGGAGTGTAAGTGTGTTAGATCATTCATCCATCCATTTACCCCCTTCCTCTTTTTTCCTACATTTCATTTTGATGAACCCAACGTGAGCTCAAACTCACACTATAGTGGGGAATAAATGTAGTGTAAAAAAATGTACTCCTTTACATAACATTGCTCATCCATCAAATTCCTGTCATTTATCATTATTTCGTCATTAAGGTTTAATTACCAAATCGAGGTTTGACCAAGACAAACCACTATTCACCCAAAAATAAAAAAAATTATTCTCTTTGTATGTTCAGATTTATAGGTGAAGAAGGACTAAAAATCAATCAAAAGAGAAATTTTGCAAAGTTATCAAAGTTGTCAACATTGTTGTCAAGCCACAAAAACTCCGATTCAAAATTTATTTTCGATTGTCCAATAGAGAAACCAATGGAAAACAATATATAAAATCCATCTCCAAAGGACCTCAAAACTTGTGCAGAAAATCCCTACAAGGACTCATTTGCCCATTGCCCCAAGTGTCCTCCTACAATTCTCAGAACATGATTTTTTGGATTAGTAGATCTATCACCCCATAATTTCCAAATCTCCTTGCAAGTTACTGTTTCTATTTATACTATCGTAATACTCTACATTTTAAGTTTTATGTCATACAATAGAGTTCATTAAGGCAATTAATTTTACCTCCCAAAAGTGTATTTTAATCATTTCTGCCATAAGAAAACAATAAATCCTCCTAATAGGGTTGACTCACCTCAAGGTTGAAAGTCAATCATATCCATGAGAGATCTATTTTTCTAAGGAAATTAGGAAAAGTGGGAGTGTAAGTGTGTTAGATCATTCATCCACCCATTTACCCGCCTCCTCTTTTTTCCTACATTTCATTTTGGTGAACTCAACATGAGCTCAAACTCACACTAACACAGGGGCTAAATGTGGTGTAGAAAAATGTACTCCTTTAAATTTTCACACTATGTTTGGATCCCTTAATTAATTGGACTTAATTAAGTTTCTAATTGAGAAAATTATGCATTCCAAAGCCTTATTATTCCCTTTTTCCTAAAGGGAAACTTATATTAAACAATTTCCAACATTAATTTAAACACCTTGGAAATTGAGTGTCCTAGATTTAGGTCCTAGGACCCATTCACCCAAGGGAAAATGGGTCCCTCTTAAGTGTTAGGAATCAATTTCTAATATGTTTTTGGCAGCATTTTAATGATTCAAATTCAAGTTTCAAATGGTGGCTTGTGGAATCTATTTTTTGGGAAATTAGATAAACACCTATAAATACCTAGTTATTTTATCAATTCAACTAGAACACACTTTATGAGAGAATTTCTATAGAAAATATAATTGTTAAGAGCATTGAAGAGTAGATTTATTAGTCATCTAAAGCAACAATCAAGATAATATCATCATGTCAAGGTTCATGTGTGTTCATATCATGTTTTGGAGCTAACATTGTGATGTAGGTTTCAAGAATTCAAGCATCAAATTAAGCAATCATTCAAGCCAATTCAAGCAAGATCTAATCCTTAGAGTGATGTGTTAGACTTCAGTCCTCTAAGGGTAGCCATTAAGGGTTTGGTGAGTTGTGACATAGCATTGTTCATTCATCAAATTCCTTTCATTTATCATTATTTCATCATTAAGGATTAATTACCAAACCAGAGTTTGACCAAGGCAAACCCCTATTCACCTTAAAAAAAAATATTTTTATTCTCTCTTTGTATGTGCAAATTTACGGGTGAATAAGGACTGAAATCAATCAAAAGAGCAATTTTACAAAGTTGTCAAAGTTGTCAAGCCACAAAAACTCATATTCATAATTTATTTTTGGCTATTCGATAGTGAAACCAATGGACAACAACATCTCAGATCCATCTCTAGATGACCTCAAAATTTATGCAAAACATCCCTACAAGGACTCATACACCCATTGCCTCAAGTGTCCAGATAGTTCTCAGAACAAGATTTTTTGGGTTAGTGGATATCACCCTATAACCCCTAAATCTTCCTGCAAATTACTATTTCTTTTTATGCTATCATAATACTTTTAATTTTAAGTTATATGCCATACAATTGAGTTCATTAAGGATTTAATTTTATCTCCCAAAAGTGCATTTCAGTCATTTCTATCATAAGAAAATAACTTCTCCTAATAGGGTTGACTCACCTCGAGGTTGGAAGTCAATCCTATCCTTGGGAGATCTCTTTTTCTAATGAAATTAGGAAAATTAGGATCTATGTAAGTGTGTTAGATCATTCATCCATCCATTTACCCCCCTCCTATTTTTTTCTATGTTTCAAGTTTTAATAGCATATAATGTTTTTTGCAGATTTATTTATTATTGCAACAAATTGTATGATCATACGACCATACAACAAGGGTAGGATGGCAAAAAAATGCATTTTTTCCAGTAACCAAAATAGGTCAAATTTTATGTTGATTTTCATTTCTCAAGCCTCTTGGATCAAATGGTTAGGTCTATTTTTTCCCAAGGGGTTATTTGAAATATTTCCCCTACAAAACCTTCATAGTGAACATCCATAAAAACACCCTTTTTCCAACAAAGATTCATAACCCCAAATCTACAAAAAAATAAACATAAATTTGTAACCTCAAAACCCTAAATTTGCAAAGATAACCTACACAAAACCCTCATATCTTGAAATTTCTTCACTGTTTCCCTACAAGCCCTAGATTCAGTTATACACCAGATCTACTCTAATAAGGGTTATACAAACCACAACCATGGCTTTGATACCAAATGAAAGGAAATATGCATACACCCAAGATAATTTCCACATATCCCAAATAGAGAAATCTATGCAAACAAGTATTTAGAATCCATATGCATAAGAATAGACAACATACCATCAAAGATGGCACAAGATATATTGTAGGAAAACCCTTAAGAGGAAAAATCCTAGCCTCCAAAATCATCCATCACTCATGTATTAATAAGAAATAAATATTACAATACATCTTCAAATTCCTTCATGAATACTTTTGAAACATCAAGCCCTCTACAAGCACTCCATGTGAACAAGCATGTAACCACACATCCCATGCCATGCTTCAACCCTCAAAAATGCTAACAAGAGATGTTTTCAACCCCTTAGCCAAAATAGCCAGCTATCCAACCTTAGACAACTACCCATGTGTTTGGTTTTATAGAAACAAGGTCACATAAAACCACCAAGTGGTATAATATAAAACCATGTGTGACTAATACCATGAACTTACAAAACCATTAACCCCCATATTTAATTTTGGTACTAAGTTTTCCCATTAAATATTTTTCCATGTGCAAGCCCACATTAGATATTTAGTCCAATGTTTCATACAACACATAGTGTGGCCCCAAGAATGCTAACCCATGTGATGCACACATCCCTAGATCCTCTAGGTGCACCACATAATAAATAATATATTTCATTGTTAAATTATGCAAGGTGAACAACACACCTTTTCCTAACAACATGTTTGATCTAAGGATGAAACTAATAATATTTGTAGAGTAGTAACTTGTTCTCTTATACCTCTTGCATATATTTCAACATTTTATGGAATGTGACTATCAAAGAGATGAAAATTATGAATAGGATGTTGGTGGGTTTCTTTGCATAATTAATATTTTTCATCATTTTGAGGCTCCCACAATACTTGGACTTAATGATATGAATAATCTATTAAAACTAGTTGGTTATTTATATATAGGGTTGGTTGTCAAACCAGATTTAGGTTCTAGTTAATTTTGTAGGTTGTCTTAACATCAATTCATGCAAATCTAAATTGTAAATGAATAAATTTATCTTGTAGAGTGTAGAAAGGATTTGCAAACATACATATCTATATTGGTCCATGATGGTTTGTAGTGATTCAAAGGATTGTATAGTCATATCTATATAGTTCCTCTCACCATATTTATTGGTGTAAATGTAAATAGTGTTTAGTGCATGTGTGACAACCCCTAATGTATTGAAAGTGGTTTATAATAACCATTTCTTGGTTCCATGTGGGCCATTGCAGTTTTATAATGAAATATTAAGTATATCTATTGTATGAAATATAATTTTTCATTTTTATATGAATACATATCTAATTTTATTGATACTCTATCTGATTGCATTCATTTCCTATTTTATATTCATGACTCTATTTCCTAATGAAGTAGACATTGATCCTTATTGGTTTGAGATTAAACACTTTAATTTAAGCAATATCTTTTTTCTAGTTAGATGTATGTTTATATTAAGTTTCATGCATGTTGTTTAGTATAGTTTTACAAACCAAGGATAAATCTTATGTATAATATAATTGTTAAATTATTAGAGAGTATAGATGCATGTGCAAGGTGTGTGATTAGCTACATTGAGGTATTTTGCATCCAATTAAATTTAATCTAGTGACAAAAATTGGGGTCAGGTGTACAATTGGGTATGATTACTATTTTTTCTATTCATTCGTACATTTTAATTTATGTAAAAAAAGTAATAAGGAGAACTTTTGGAATAACCTCCTAGATTTAAGTTGAGCTTGGAGAGAAGGAGAGATTAACCACTCTTGTGTAGGTCTTGAATCACCCCTTAATCTATAAATGAGCCTCTCTTCACCTTCTTGACGGAAAAACCCTAGGCTTTAAGGTGACAAAAAGATCTATGATTTTTGGACCTATAGTTTTGGGACCTAATAGTTGAGAGTATTAATATGAAAGCTTAATTTTGTTGTAATCATCAAAATTGCAAACTATTTGAATGTATGTTACACATGTGTAAGTAGATGATAATGATATGGTACAATTATGCAATGAAGTTTTGTACTTATGTAATAAATAAAGTACAATGAATGCAAGTGTCTTAAACCAAGTGCATGGGAACTGGGGTTTTGATAATGCCAATGTAAGAGCTAATGTTTAGTTATTGTGATTGATGTAAAGATAAAGCTACAAAAGGATATTTAGTGATTTTAAGTATTTTGGTGCATGACAGATGATGATGATTAATGATTCAAGTGGCCTATAGGTGATGTCTTTTTTATAAGTTCTAGGAATAAAATTATATTTTTTGATATACATGTCAATTGGTAAAAATAGCATTAAGTTGATAGACTTGAGAAACAAAATTGTAATTGAGACTAACTTAAACAAAAGTAAAATAATATTGATATATGATAAAACAAAATTTGAGATCAATAAAGAAATCAAATCAATCAAAATTATGTACTAAAGAAAATACTTAAAATACTCCAAATCACTTAAATTATGTACTAAGATAAATATTTAGAACAATCAGCAAAAAATAGTATAAAATGAGTGATAAAAATTCAAGATATATACTTTCATCACTATATTTTATATCATTTTTATTTCATTTTCCTTACCTTTTTAAATAATAAATAAAAAACAAAAATATGAATTTATGCATCTTATATATTAATCTAACCATGATTAAATATTAATTGATTATAATAATTTTTAAAATTCATTATCATGAAAAAAAATCTATATATAATAAACATTTTACAACATAAAATTTTGATACAAAATATTTATATAATAGAAATTTTAAAAATACAAAGTACACCCTAAAATGATTTACTAGCTCATTTAACTATTGTTATTACTATACATGAATTTTAGATTGTATGTTTATGGGGCAATTATGTGTGTGTAAAAGTAAGGATGTGACAATGAGTATTATTAGGGGACAATTCATAATTATAAGAGTGGACTATTGTGGAATATAGACATAATTTTCAATAGTGTTAAATAAAATAATTAATTTTACAAAGTTTTGTAATAAATATTCAAATGTTTAATTAGTAAAAGTAATTTTAATAGGATGGTTGTAGTTAAATTGGTTGAATTCAATTGGTGAGGATAATGGTATGGTCTTTAATTAATCATTCACGAAAGTTCATATTCTTTAAAGGTGTACAATTGAACCAAATTAAACCTCATCAATCTAATGATCAAATGTCAATCCTAACCAATAAAAAAAAAACATTGACCACTTTTTGATGTGGCTTAAACGTAAAATTACTTTTAAAGATAAATTTGATGTTAAATAAACCAATACAATTATTCCTAAAAATAGAACAACTATTTATTACTTTTATACATAAATAAAATATAAAATCACCATTCAATATTACCTATACTAAACCATATTAAACCATTTGATATATAAATAAAACACTTTCTAAAACAAAGGTTTTCCATTGTATGATTCTCCAACCACTTTACTTATTTATCATGTAACGATAATAACTTATTTGTGGGGCATAACATCTGGTCCCCAACTGACCTGTCCTTAAAAGTCATATTCAGCTGACATTGAATGTTAGTTGGGAAAGGTAGTTGCAATTACCAAAATGGCTGTTTAATAGCTATGTATTCCTCATCTGTATGAGGGCATTTCAGTTATCAATCTAGAAAGAAAATTGTGCAACTGTCTTCAGTCTTAAAGGAAGAAAAAGCAGGAAGCAATGGAGATGATATTTAAGAACAGAAAGAGGCTGTTAAGATCATGATAGAGCTGCTAAGCTGAGTTTTTTATTTGGGCAGATGGCTGTGTATGTTATTGTATTGTGTTTTGTAGGGTTGATACTGCGTTTCTACCGCCACAACTTTCAGAAGGAACTTATTTCTGCCATTTTTGTCCCTTAGACTTCTGTCTCTACAGAATGCTTCTATATGGAATTGCTGTGAGAGTCAGAGAGGCCAGATACCCTACAAAATAATGTCTTTTTGGGTCAGATACCCTACAAAATAATGTCTTTTTAGACCAGATACCCTACAAAATAATGTCTTTTTAGGCCAGATACCCTAAAAAATTATTGGGCGTTTTGTATAAAACAAGAAATGATGCTGAATGCATTTGAACTGATTTATACAACTATGGATGCATGAATTAATCTACATTGTTCAATTTGATATACTAACCTGTGTCTAAGCTTAACCATGGTGTGTTTCTATGGATATAAACGAACTTTCTAAGTATATGCATAAAGAGTCTCTTTAGAAGGATTTATTTTTATGACATATGTTTGTATTTTTTAAAATATAAATTTTATTTATCATAGTTTTAATGTTTTTGTGTGTAGGTATTTTTTATTTAAAAAAATTAATTATAAAAATCATTGTTAAAATTAAAAGTTCATATTTAGATTATATTTTTTTATTTCAAAAATTGTTAAAATTAAAATGTTATATTGTTTGTAAAAAAATTCATATTTGAATGTTAATTTTTGAATTTAAATGACACTCATTTATATATATACTCTAGCACATTTGTATGGTGTTCTTTTTCATATATTCTTTTGTCCAACATTATTGTCCATATTTATTGTGAGAATCTAAGACTTGTATTTGGGTCATATCTCTTTCCGAACATGTAGATTTTGGTACTTGAGATAAGAACATACCACTTGCCATATGGTATTAGCAGTTTGTTGGAGTACAATCTATAATTTTAGTTGCATTAAGAGTTGATACACAAAAGTAGATAAAAGACAACTTTTCAGTGGTAGGAGACAACTATGAGATCTTACAACAACACGCTTGATCATTTGAAAGTCTCCAATGAAATAAATGGATCATTGCTAAATCTCAACTTTCATTTGTGGATTAAATTTCAAAATGAAAAATAACATATTTAAAATAGAGAAAAATCTTTTAAAATATTTTGTGCATTAGATATCAATGTTCTTATTTCAAAAATTGATTAATTGAGATATATACAAACAAAAATTGTGTTATGGAATAAAACTATGTCTTAATTATAATTAATTTCACATAGAAAATTAGTGTGTGCACAAAGATGGGGACCCAAAAATGACCAATGAAAAGTGAAATGAGAATGTGTTACATGCTCCTATTATTTTTCTATTAAAATAAAAATAAAAAAAGGTGAAGAAACCAACCCCATTTGTGTCCAGTTCTAATATGAGTGAGGAAAATCACGAGAATGTTTGTATGATTTGAGTTAACATTATAATTTTTTAAATCTAATTTATATTTGTTATTTTGCATGTGTATGTATTTATTGTATTGAAGAAAGTTGGGTTATTTTAATATGGTATTAATTGTTTATAATTATTTTATTGAGTGTTTAATAGTTCAAGTTTAATTTTAAGTAATAAAAGATTTTTTTTTCATTTTTGATATTAGATGAAATATAAAAAATTATTGTGTTTTTAATCAATCAAATAAAATAATTTTATTACAATTCAAAATTTCATTATATTATTCATTTTTAAAATACATCAACAATATTTTGAATATCTAAATTCAAATTACAAACATTTTACAATTACTGAACTTTTGAACTTCATGTAAATCATTCTCATAACCTATGCTCACTCACTTGTGGCTTAATTAGTTTCACTGATACAAAATTCTGAAGTCCGCAATCTCTAATTTAGCTTCAATGTCTATCTTTAGGTTAAGTGGGATTAACCTTGGGGAATGAGTTTGACTCATAAAACTACAAGGTTGAATCCTGATAGCAATAACATAATTTTACATGCTGTGGAAAATACCTCCTACTTATCAATTGATGAGCTAAAGGGGCTCTATAATGAGTGGTTCATAAGGCACAATACTTGTTGAAGGTTTTGCAAATGGGGTTGCAAGCTAAGTGGGCTTAACCTTGGGGAAAACTCCTTGGTTAAGCATGCTTGAGCTAGAGCAATACTGGGATGGGCGACCTCTCAAGACGGCCCAATGCTTCACCTCTGTGAGCATCACCTAGATGCAATGAGTGCTAAGTGGATCATTCATTATCGTGAGAGATGGGTTCTTGTGAACCACTACTCATGAAACATGGATCAATGAGTTTGACTCATAAAACTACATGGTTGAATCTTGATAGCAATAACATAATTTGACACGCTCTGGAAAATACCTCCTACTTATCAATTGATGAGCTAAAGGGACTCTATAATGAATGGTTCATAAGGCACAAAACTTGCTGAAGGTTTTGCAAATGAGGTTGCAAGCTAAGTGGGCTTAACCTTGGGGAAAACTCTTTGGTTAAGCACGCTTGAGCTGGAGCAATACTAGGATGGGTGACCCCCTGAGACGGCCTAGTGCTTCACCTCTGTGAGCATCACCTAGATGCAATGAGTGCTAAGTGGATCATTCATTATCATGAAAGATGGGTTCTTGTGAACCACTACTCATGAAACATGGGTCAATGAGTTTGACTCATAAAACTACACGGTTGAATCCCAGAAAAATCTCATAGAATTTGACACACTATGAAAAACACTAGCTACAAGTTGGATAATGACTTAACTAAGAAGCAGTTTTTACTCGAAAACTATGCAATTAAATCTTGATAAACAAACACATAATTTGACATGGTGCAAAAATACTACCTACTTAATAATGAATGAGCTAAACAACTCTATAATGAATGGTTCGAAAGGCACAACACTTGTTGAAGGTTTTGCAAATAAGATAGTAACATAAATGACACTGATCATGAAGACATGAAGTGTAATGATTCTAAAGAAGTTAGTGTAGCACACAACATTCATGTTCATGTTCATTGAATTGAACACAACAGTTCTCCTTCATTTATGATTTGATGTCCATTGACGATTCAACCTCCTAAAGTTGATTTAGGGATTTGTTGATACACTTATGGTGAATGATGGTTCACCATGTGAGATATAATACTCGAGAGGATTAAAGAAACACCAATTCTCCTTCATTAATGACCCAACCTCCTAATGCTGATTATGTGATCGGCATATGAGAAGTTTTACTTGAGAGTATTAAAGAAAATAAGTTATTCTTGAAGTATAGTTCAACCTGTTAGAAGTCAATTTTTAATTGGTGGCACTAGTGATGCTACACAACATTCATACTTACAAACATCTTGAAAAATATTCATAAAAATATTAGTCATATTAGAAATAGTAATATGTTAAAGCATTGGATGCTTAAGTTTTTAACTTGGTTGTTAAGATTTCTGCACAAAATAAATTTTTTAAAATGGCTAGCTTTTTTCTAGCTAGAATATGAGATGCTTCAAGTTTTTTTAGCTTGGTTGTCAATGATGATACTTTGATCAAATTATAGTTAACCATTTTCATATAAATATGAGTTTACAAATTAAGCGTTTTCCATCAGATTAGGAATTAAATATTCCTGGCTTCTTGATCCTTTCTGCTTTGGTTTTGCTCTGTGTCATATTTCTATATAAAAAAATATTTTTGCAGTTGGAAGCTATGTCAACTTGTAGTTCCACAAAGAGATTCTTAAACCTGTCTAATTTTTAAAAGCAGACTCTAACGAGAGTTCCCTGAAAAAGCTTCATTAGCTTACTTGAATTGAACAGTACATGCAGACCATATTATTATGCATGGAAAATCCTCATGTTGTGTGCCAAGGATAAAACTAATGGGCATTTAGAGTTGGCAGGGCTGGTATAGTTCCTCTACCAAGATTGCCTAGCTTCCGGCTGCTGGTGAATGAGTTCCATTGATGGAAATTTTCTCCATCACTGAGCTTTGAATTTGGAGTCTTGATACATGAAGGTTCGACCCCTGGGACTCACCAACTTCAAATAAAATAAGATAAATCTAGGGCAGCTCCATCAAAGAAGATAGATGTAGGAACAAAATTAACTTTTTCATTTTCTTTACCCTTGCAGAGGGACTAACACTGTCCGCAAGGAATACCTGAGGACTATTGGTGCTAAAATTGTTCCAAAATATAGAAAAGGGAAGAGGTCAAATTTTCATACTGCAGGTCTGATTTTTAACATATCCATAGTCCTCAGAACTTGTAATTGATTTTCAAAAATATCACCACCTCTTGCTGCAGCACAAAAACAAATGAATTTCTTAGAAGTAGTTTCCAAAATAAGTTATTCCAAGATGGTGTGTGAACTAACATGCTCAGGTGAAAGTGATATAATTGGACTACAACGATTTTGAAATAAAACTGTGTAAAAGTTTTTGTATCAAGGTTTCAGAACACACTCAGTGATCCATTATTAATTAGGATTGTGATCTCAAACATTGATCAAAACAATTTACGCCATTTTATTTCAAAAACATTCTAATTCATTATAATGGACTGTGGAAATATCATGTCTTTAAATAATTGAACTATTTTTACCTCTAATGTGTGTGCGCATATACATGTACACATACATATACATATGTGTTAATACGTTTATCTCTGTATAAGTTCACTCCAGATTCACTTTATGCAGAGACAATAGAAATGTACTCAAGGAACATATATGTCATCAATAGCATGTTAGTTCTATCATTCTATGTACATAAAATATTAAAATTGATACCAGGGAATTTCTTTTCAAAAACAAATAAGCAAAGCATTTAAACTTTTCAGGCTCAAAGTTGCTTGAACTTGGAAGTACTATATGTGAAGTATGAACAGCCCTAGTTTTAAAAACCTGTTACTCCCATCCCCGCTCAAACCCTGGACTTGGAGAGATAGAGGATTCCAATTAAGGGCTTTTATGAAAGGTGTAGTTCTAATCTAACAAATTAAAAACCTTACTGCAAATCCAGTGAATCTAAAAAGAAAAAGCTGTCATAGACAGTATATTGCCTAGAGGGACTGAGCTCCCCTACTTTGAGCAAATAAAAATGGGAAGACCTTCTGAGGCTCCAAAGCCTCTGTACTCATCCATACATGGTGCAGAACACTGCAAAAAGATTGAGTTGGGCAAGGTTCATCTGATCAATCAATCTATAGGACAGACCATCACCCTCCCAAAGATAGACTAGAGAAGAATTTTACCCACTCGATGAAACAAGGCTTCTCATAACAGTAGGATTAAGAAAATTCGAAATATCCAGTATAGAGACACAAAATTAACACTTGTAAGGACAGTTAAAGAAAACATTTCAGGGGTGACAGGGCAGGTCTTACAATCAGACATAATAAAATGCAACCTGCAGCTCCAGGGAATATGGAGTACCACCAGTGCAGATGCTGAAACTTTGGCGCATCAATGAAAAGTAATGGCAAACCTGCAGCTGCAAAAAATGTTATATTCGAGTCAAATAAGCCATTCATGGGACTACAACCCAGCATTCAAAGACAGCTGCTCACAAGTTCCAGCAAATTAAATTATCAAGAATGCAAACCACAATACAATGGGACTCAAAGGAAAATTTAGTATAGAAGAAAGGCAAACCAGGAGGATGCAGAGAATCGGTGTATAACATGAATGCCACAGATGCAGCCAATGCAACACTGCGTGCAATCCAACCTGGGCCAAAAATAGTGAGTGCTATCACTCCAAGAAGTGCACAGCCAATTTGAGAAACGAAGATGTTGTACTTCTGCATATGAAATTCAATATCAATTTTGTTAATTTCGCATGGTCAATAATAGGCTTGAAGTAGACTAATTATAGGATTAAAAATACTGTCTTGTCTTCATCTATTTTAGAGCTTTGGTTGATTCCAGGTTTGAGACTTTATCTCTTACAAGTTTTGTTTCTAGTTTCTTTGAGACGCTACAACTAAAAATAGGTTGTAAGAGTTTTCAATCCTACCCGTGCAGCTGGTGCTGCTGGAGAACCAAACAACACAGCACAGACAGCACCAAAGGGTGCAATAGTCAATGTCAGCCCTTTAGGTGCAATCATCTTGTCCACATGTCCCATGATGGACATTGCCACAAATGCCCCTGAATAAAACAACTGAATATGCTAAGCTAATCAAACCACCAAAAAATCTTCTTAATAATTGCAGATATATGCTGGATTACACTGATCATGTTAAACAATGCACACTGCCCGTATTAGTAAAGAATTCTATTAAGTGCCCAAAAAAACTCAGAATGTACAAGATGTTGATTTCTCAGGGATTTGAGCACCACATGATTAACCAAAAAAATGAATTTAGCAAAGTAAGTTGTACACCTAAGTAACTAACATTTTCCTTTTGATATTTCCTAGAGTGACTGCACAAGTTCTGCATGCTTTTTCAGGACCTGGGAAACATTCCCAAAAATTGTTAATGCAGGGCAAGGAAGCCCTTGGATTTTTTCCTCAGTTGTGTGCTGGAAAATGAAACTATCAATTTGAATCGATTCTATTTGAATGATCTTTATACTAGTATGTATGCCAAAATATGGGTTTACAGGTTTTTCCAATATTTTCTACTGCAACTCCTCTCATGCACCAGTCTGTACCAAAGTGGCTCTGAGATTATTGTAAATTTGATAAGCTGGATAGTGGAAAGACAGTTTCCAGTTATTGAAAAAAAAATAGAACCATTACCACCCAAACAATAAGCACGAGAACTCTCGCCCGAGGTGGATGTTGATGCTCCTAGGCATGTTCTCAGGAAAGTAGGCTTTCTGAAACCAGGTAATGACTTCACCAAAGTACATGGCATATATTTTTCTCCAGAGCATGCAATGTCATAAAACAACAAACATAGGATATCTGAACACCATAACTGCACATCCATCTACCGACAATTCAGTATCATTTTCTGAATTCCGGTATTATCTTTTGCCGAGACCGATACTTCAAGTGGAGAGCCAAACCCAAAACCCAAAATACATTGTCGTTATGGGACAAAACCGCTAGAAGTATAATTTCTTTCAAAAATTTAGAATGAGCACACGATGGCAACTGACACGTCAAATTCTGTGATAATCATTCAATGCTCAAAGGCTTGAATATAAAAAATCAAACACTTTACACAATTCTAAAACCTGTCCAGCATTCAATTGGTTTACAAGCTGCATATACACAATAAAATCCAACATAACACTCAATTTTGTAATGTTTTCAGGTGGGTTGTCCCTGATTTCCTTCGAGAAAGGAGAACAGGACTTAAGATGGGCTTGGCTTTTAAAGAAATGAAGAAGGAAGTAGAAACACACCTGCTGCAGGCCAGACAATGTCACTGGCACAAGGAGGCGCTCCTTGTCTTAACTTGGCACCCCAACTACCAGAGGCACTATTCACATTGTCTACTGATTCCGCAACAATCAAACCAATTCTCTTGATTTTGCTATGGTGAGATCTGAGAGGCATGAAATTACGCAATCCCTGTTGGGGAGCTGCATTACCCACTTTGTAAATGAGCTGCTTCTTTGACAGAAATGCTGGAAGGCCAAGTTGGATTGCCATTGCGGATTCACCCAGCAATGAGTGAGTGATTCATACAATTTATAGGCCAAGATAAGCAAAGGAATGTGACCTTTTGCCGTCAGAGGAGCCATATTGACACCCTGAATGATTGACCTTCAACGCCCTCCAACGGTTCGTTTATTCTATAATATGTTTCTCATTTGGCCGATAGATCATTGGATAGGCCGCCTAGTTTATTTTGGCCTCAAGTTTTTGGGGATAATGCCAAAATGTCATTCGATGAGACCAAAACCACCATTTTGTTATTTTTAAATTACACATATGAATAAGTGACTTCTATTTTGATGTTTTATAGGTTTCAATTAAATTTATTAATTTATATTTCATGATTAGTCAATATGAATCTATTTTTCATGAGTATGAATGGTCTATTTATCTTTCATTACATTTTGATGATATTTATAAGGGTGAAGCATCAGGTTTTCCTAAGAAGTGACTTATTAGTCTTTGCCGATAGGCGGAGACTTATGTTTTCATCTCACCTAATCGTAATTTATTTGTTTCTTGGAAATCACATTAGTTCATGAGAATAAGATTTTCCTATGGTTTGTTTAAAATAGAATTTTTGTCTTTTTTTCCCTTTTTTTGATTCGCTTATCATATTTTCTCAAGGAGTTTTTGATTTTTCAATTAACAAATTGAGGAAAAAATCTTTTTGACCAATGAACAATAAGCAAGGGAAATTTTTTGGTGTGTTTCTAATGTTTCGTCGTGGGAGCAAAGACTAATGTATTTGATATTTTCATTTGAAGGCCTACAAAAGTCTCGCCATTAGATCTCACTCGACTTGAACATATCTTGTCTCGAGCTCAAGAGTCTAAGTGAGCCCTAAAACCTCGATACTTTCAAATTTTGTTTCATGTGAATATATTGAAGCAATAGCTATAGGAAGATTGGTTTTGGTTCACGTCATTTAAATAAATTTTTGTTGTGTTAGGGTTTCATATTGTTATTGCAAGCTCTGCCTATTTTTAATCAACAACATCTTCGACGACACGACACAACACAATTTGTGCAAAATTTTAGTTGAAAGTGGAGAGATTTGATGCTTTCTTGGCATTTGTGGACTTATAATAGATGTCAACATCACTCTTCTTGAAATGCTCTTATTCGTTGATCGAGATTGTTTCCCAATGGAACCCAAACCTCTTTTAACATTTTCAACAATATCCTTTTCTAGGCATCTTTTCCTATTTTTTGTGAAATCTACATCCAACAATTGTAATGACTATTTTAGCTCATCACGAAGAAGCAAATTTGATAACAATTGGGCTTGACCAAGTGTATCATGATTTTTGAAATAAGCCTCAAGTATTTCCTTTGAAGTTCTATTCAATGACTTCTTAGTAGTTTGACTAGGTTGTTCAACGTAAAATTTCAATTTCTTTATATCCATTCAAGTAAAAGATCTATATTTATGTAATAATATTTTCTCTTCACCTCTTTAATTAGATTCATAGTATGCATATCGATAGAAGGAATCAATCCTAACCCCTATCCAACATCAAAGTGTGGATGGGCCTCCTCTCTAACATCAATTGTTGGTGCTTGTGTCTCCTCCCTGACATGTGTGCTTTGGCCTCCTCTACTCCAGTAATTAAATTAGGCTCAATCTCTACTCCATTTTTTTAATGTTGAGCCCCTACACATATCATATAAAAGATAAGATTTTAGAATATAATTTTAAGGGAATAAATTGACATCAAAACATTGAACTTAATCTAAGTTGTAGTTTAATTCTTGTAAACTCAATTAAATCTAAATTCAAATGTATTTTCTTATAAAGGTCGTAAGGGGGATCCATTAGAGAAAGGTTTCACAAAAAAATGGGATCGTACTTATCATTTAAGGAGTATAGTCTGAACCAAGGGTACTTGCTACCAAGCTTGTAAAAATGAACATTTAGATCATTATATTCATATTATATTCTTTTATACATGTATTTGGTGATACCTTGGTTGATAAAGCTAAAAATTGGTTTGATTCATGTCATGATTATCATACATCATTCCATTTTTTTTCATGTGTTTTCATATATTACTTTAAATTTGAGGACCTAGACCATATATTTTAAGTTCATGATTCTTATTCTTTCACTTCTAGTACATCCCTTTCTTAGTGGGTTGTATGGATTTTTAATGTATCATTCAATCATATACAACTTTTTTTATGAAGACCCACCTTTAGATAATTTTATACTTTATTATGATGTATCTTTGAGTGATTAAATGTGATACATTATCACACATCTCCTAGAACTAAAAAAACACATTTTGTAGACATTATACTAAGGATGAAAAACATATGATGGCATTTCATGATTCTTTCTTGTTAAATGTGAGGATAATGTACCACTAGTTGGTGATACATCTTTTGCATCCTCTTCCACTACTACATGTACATGTGATGCATAGAAATATAAAATATATGCCTGACATGTTGAAAATAATATTTCACCAAGTACATGAACTAATTCATCACTAGGATTGATCATTTGTATGTTGATATTATACATGCAATAACAAATAAACTACAAATTTGATATGAGCAAAATATTCCACGATCCTTTAACATATGAAATTTTGAAATATCGTTGACTGAGTGGATTGGTGACACCTTATTTTATAAAGAAAGATAGTAAAGGTGACCCATTACTTCCTATAAGGACTTTTACTACTAGACATTTTTTACTTATTTTAATGAGGATCAATTATTTGCCAAATTATTTCTAACAAGCTTAACTCTAGTCATGTTTTATATGTTTTTATTCCCTACTTGATGCTTGTATTTATTTTGTGAAAAAAAATTATATATATCTATCACACAAAATAGGCAATACCAATTCACTATTATATCATGGTATTTCAATCTTTGATTTATAATCTGAGTATAATACATTAAATATTTGTAAGGTATATACATAAGGAATTCTAATATTATTTTTAATCGAAGGGGAAAAGGTGGGTACTTGCAAGATCATGTGTAATTTTAGAAAAAATACTAGATGGAAATGTGTCAATATTTGGATGGAAATTTGGATTCTCTCCATAAATTACTTGGGATTATCTTGAACTTAGGCTAGTTCTAATTCAAAATCATTCTAAAAATCTATAAAATCATGTGCTTAATGTTATCCTAAAAAATTTCAACACTCTAATGAAATTATTTTAAAAAATTAATAAAATGAAATGGATTTGTATAAGAAACTCTCACAAGTCTAATTTACTATAACTTATTTTTCATTACAACTTTAATACTTAATTATTATTTATTTATACATACAATATGTCTAAATTCCTAATTTGTGTGTGTATTAGTTAATTTAGTCAGAGAAAATTTAGCCAAGAAATAGTCATACATGTAGATTTAACTCAATAATATTTAAGGTTTATGGTTTAGGACTAGAGATGTTTTGAGGATAGTCATTATGTCTTTAGGATGTTTTGAGGATGGGACCAATGATATATATATATATATATATAAGATCTTTCATCATATTTTTTTGGACATGGTTATCTAGTGTTTAGAATAGGTATATAAAGATCTCACAAGGGGGGTCTCCATTGGGGGTGGGTCCTACATAAGACCTAAGGTTTATCATAGATGCAAGGCGAGTAAGCTACAAAAATCTAGTAGAAATGAATGATTAGTTAAAATTTAGTGGGAGAGAATGTGGCCAAGAAATCTAATCATAGATTTAGCTCAATAATATTTAGGGTTTATGACCTTTAGGACTTAGGGTTTCTAAGGTAAATAGGGTTTAGGGTTTAGGGTATTAGTTAAGTAGTAGGGAACATAATGATTTTAGTAGAGGACTTAGGAATGATAATGGGATCTACAACAAAAATAAATGAATATATTTAAAACATACTTGAATTGAAAATAATACTTGAATTGAAAATAATTTGATCTTATTGATCTCTTAATCTTATCTAGAAAATTATTTAATTAATTTTTTTTATATAATTTATTTAAAATACATACCTTCTCTTTGATCGTAATATCTTTACATCCTTTCTTCACATAAATTTTGTTCCATTTTTGTTGAATATGATCGTGTAGTCTTATTTTGTCTTGTCCTTTTATTTCCCATCTCCTTCTTTGTAAAATATGATCTCGATAATTCATTTTCCAATTCCATGTTCCAAATGTAAAACACCTGTAAAAATACGAAAAAGATTTTTTTTATTTTTTGATATTAAAAACACAAAAACTAGCCTTGTATATATACATAATTAGAATAAACATTTAATTGCAAAAGGTTGACTCAAAGTAGCTTTTGTTCGAAGGTTGGCAACTAATTTTTTTAATATTATTTTATTTCTAGACCTTCATTTGAAGGTTCTTAAATAATCTTATTTTTGTCGGCCAAAACTATCTTCGTTTGAAGGTACCTTCAAACAGAGGTATTATCTTCATTTAAAGGTGCCTTCATTCAAAGGATCTTCAAATGAAGGGCCTTAGCAAGACAATTTCTATGTCTGCTTCAAAATTTCCTCAAAATTTCTAGTTTCAAACCTCAAGTTGGACCTTCAAATGTAATTAACTTGACAAGATAATTTTTAAGATCATGGTCCTCGAAACGAGCTTTCCAACAAGTATAATTTTAATATGTTTTATGATTTTTACTGAACATAGGTTTTTCATTGAACATCAAATTCTTTGTTCTACATATGTGGAAACATAGTAAAATACTAAATCCAAAAAATATCTATGCACTAGGTATTGTTGTCCTTGTTTCACCAAAAAAGTAATTTGAATTTTGATATAAACTCAACAATTTGTGTGATGACATACACCTTTGTTCAAATTATAATAACCTCAACTTTAAAAATTATGTAACAAAAAATTATGAAAAACTATCCATGCACTAGATATCAATGTTATAAATCTATATTTTAAAAATTAGAATTTATTCTTTCTAAAAAAAATTATGCGTTACATCATAAACGTTACTTTTTAAAAAAATGTTTATTATAAAAACTAGTTATTACAAGTTATGTAGAAAGATTCACAAATTATTTTTAATAAAATTAAAAATAATATTTAGAATCTACACACAAATCGCCACAAACCACTGGTTTGTATCATCTTCAAATTCTTAATGGTTTAGCTGCTATAGGTCTTAGAAAGTGAATATTTAGTTAAAAATGTTGATATCAATACCCTACTTCGGTCAAAAAGTGGGACTCATTATTTGAACTATTATAGTGTTTCAACTTCATTATTTTTATTGTATCTATTATATGCACAATTGATGATGTTATCTAGTTCAACATTATGATTATGGTGACTATCAATTTTTGTGCTTGTGATATTTGAATCATGTAGCTTTATAATGGTTTCAATTGATATTGTCGGCCTCCTACAATGATTTTAATAACTAAACCCTTAGAACCATGATTCAGAGATTGGACATCTAACCTGAATAGCCATTTTAACCATCATGAAGGTACATTTAAATTGTGAAACCAGGGACGTGAATTTGAAATGGGTCAGCACAATATGTGCACTAGGAACTTCAAAGTAGTCATATTCATTCTACAACTAAAAGAGACTTAATACTGAAAGTAAATTGCATGGAAATAAATAAAGTAAATGAAGAACATTACTCAACAATGAAACTCAAATTGAACATGCATGATAGAAATGAAAATCTCAGAAGCAAACAAGAAACTACTCTATCCGCTTTGGCTGTAGGAACAATCACAAAATAAAATTCTAGTGGCTGCAGGAACAATCAATGCCACATTCTTAAATAAGGACTAAACATAAGCTAATACTAATCTAACTAAACTAAAGGAACAAATTACTCACCAAGTGGCCCCCCTTGGATGAGTATCCTTTAAAACTAATGCAAACCCAAATACTCAAGTCAAAATCTCATTGCATTCATTGGAAAATGCAAAATACAAAAGAGTGTTTGATTATCAGATTGTACAATAGCTTAGCGATCAACAACCCCTATAGAAGGAGGATCCAACCTTATTTATCAACTAAAAAGGGCAGTCAACTCCCACTAACTGAGAGGATGCCATTTAGGGAATGCAGAGAAGAGAGTGGAAGAGTGGTTACACATGCAGGGGAATCCGTTCAGACATGCATACCCAAACGTGGACTCAACCACTGCAGTAACGATTGCATTGCTCAATATCATTAAAGATCGACATAAGGTGGTTACATGCGGCTGACATAGGAATTTCTTGTCGTCATCCTCATTTGACCTTCATGCGTTTCCTCTGCATGACCAGTTGGTGGTTGTGTTTCTCAACTTAGCATTCTCAATCATGTCTACATGGCAATGCCAATACGCATAATAAATTCATAGCTATAACCACCTTTAAAGAACATTCATTAACCACATGCAAGATTAATATAGATAGTCCACATAATAGGTTAATATCATTAAACTTGGTAGAAATGGAATTAATCCCAAATGTCTTATGGTTTGAGAGAAACTATATGAAAGTATCAACATGTAATATCAAAGTCCATGGTAAGTTCAACAAATAGACTATAGATTCTACCCATAACTACCAAAAACTAGAGTCATCACTCCCCCCAACCTAACGTTTTGTCGGTCCTCTAGTAGGGGAAGAGTTATGCTTTTGCTTGGTCAAGGCTCTAAAATCTACAACTTATAATTGTCCAATATCAATATCTGTTGTGGGTGAATCAGGGTTCCTGTAGAATCCTCCCAACTTGTCAAGTCTTCTCCATCTCTATTATTCCTTAGCAATGTCATACCGGTAGAACCTAAAATTTCATATAGGCCCCATGAGGATAAGCAGTTGAAAAGTTAGGGGAAGCCATTCTCCTCCCTTTGTTCTCCCAATCTGGATATATCTTTCAATTCTTTTGATTGGAGCAACATACTTGTGGATGGAATGTGGTTCAACTTGGTTTAGGTCATCAGTTAATTTGTTCCATCTCTGGGATAGGTATCCTCTCCTAGTGTCCTCTTTGGCTGTTGTTTTCACCTCATATTCACTGTAAAGTGCCTCAATTCAAGGCATAATCCTGTTACCATAGCTCAGTTTGAAAAGTATTATATTCTAGTTTGTATAAATGTCCTTGGGGTTCCTTGATTCAGCTCTAATGGCTAGAGGAATATTGGATTCCTTCCCCTTATAAGCATTATATTGCTCACCCTAGCTAATCTCATTTTGTACCCAAGACATGAATGCTCTCAATTGGATGTCCCCCACATACAACAGTGGGTTTGAGTCTTGGTCTTTAGTTACAACAAAGTCGTGTAAATAAAATTCACATAATAAATTTTTCATCTTAGGGAAGGCAACTCTATAAGCATTGAAATTTTTTGTAGGAGTTACAATGGAAGGGTTCAAACCTGAAATAATTATTAACAATTTAAAAGAGAGATATTTCTCTTTTAGGTGCAGAGCATAAACCCTTGGAGGGGTTCTATATTCCAAGATTTGTGGCATCAAGGTTGCAATTCCGCTCACCCTCTCCTTCAGAAAAACAACCTCTTCATTCTTTTCTTCAATGATCTCACCCCTCTCTTGGATTTCCATTTTCAATCTTTTCTTTTCCTCTTTCCATTCCTCCTCTCTTCTTTGTATCTCTTTCCACAAATTCAAAATTGTTGCATGCATTGAAAAATCAAGAGGATTATGGATTCCTACCAAGATTTTTATGGATGGTTGCTCCCCATATAGAACTATCTACATAGATTTAGGATGTCCAACTGGTTCAGGCTATAGAGGTACAATTTCTCTTTCCTCCTCTTGCTGCATGGCCACTTGTTCTCATTCTTGTAGTTGTTGCAGGAACTCCTGATCTATTTCCTCATTTTGCTGTAGGAACTCCTAGTCTATTTCCTCATTTTTTTGTAGGAACTTCTGAGTTTCTTTGTGTTCTTGAATCTCAACTTCTTCTGCAAGGATAGCAAGATCCTCTAGGGTCATTTTTGTTGCCTTATCGAATATATTTTATTCTTCTACATTTTTCTGTTCCATTGGAGCTTCAGTGCTTTCACACGATGTCCCACCAAGCTTAGGGTTTTTTTGTGAAGGCATATCAACAACCGATTTTTCTTTCTTGAGAGGGCTCTTACGTTTTTCTTTAGCTGTAGGATGAATAGTACCAATCTTTCTTTTCCTAGGACTTGGCGCCTCTCTTTGCACCGACTATGTTTTTCCTTTCCTTACTTCGGCTTCCCCCTTTTATGCCCTTGCTCTTATTACAGTTTCAAGTGGAACATCATCATCATCAGAATCTGATGGAGAATTTTCTTTTTCATGCTTGGTATCAGAGGAACTAACATCTATAGTCCTTTCTTCAGTAGGAGGATTCACACCAGGGTCAGCACCAAAGGTCAAAGTACCAGGAGTGTCTTCAGCCATGCTTAATTTTTTGCTAGACCTACATGTCTGAGGTGAAACCCTAGGTTGTGACTGCTTAGGTCTAAATTGATCAACTTTTATAAAATCCTCCTAGGTCATTCTAGGTGTTGCATCATGTAGAGATTTTACAACCAACAATTTAATTAGACAATGGTGGGAAACAGAGTTGTCCCTACCTTTTTGAGTTTTTTATGCCATGATGGAGAGAAGGTTGTACAAGACATTAGGCACATTCATTCTCCTCCTGTGCCTCATATGACTCAGTAGTTTGAAATGCACCAAATGTAGGTTCGATAGTCGATCACCACAAGTGATGTATTTGATGGTGTAGACGGTTGTCTTCTTCCATGGTTTGAGCAAAGAGAGTCTTTTAGCACCTTGCTTGTCAATAGTCATTGGAGGATCACCATGCATCGTGAATATAGCCCTAATTTTCATGGCGTCCCTAGAAACAGGGTAAGGTTCACTGTCGGCTTGTAACCCTGAAACTTTTTCAATTCATTCCTTGGTTGTTACAACCTACAACCCTTTTATTGTGGCCTTTCCATCTAATTTTTTTTGGGTGAACTCTAATACAACGCCTTCGTCAAAACCATCGAGTTTCAGGAAATAGTCCAACCGGCCACAATTTCAAAATTCGACAAGGCACTGTGCATACTGGAATAAAGCATCATGAAATGAGGGCTCATTTCGAATGAGTCCTCCTCCCATTATCTATAATCAATCTATTACTCTGCAAAATTTCCTTTTATAGCTCTTGTCTGTAAACAAATTCATTTCTGCTCACCTGCTAGCTAAATTGTTGACTGAATTTTTCTTTTACTCAATTTTTACCATTTACCATTTGCATCTCAAGATTATGACAGGGTTAATAATGGAAATGAATGGTAATAAAAGGGAGTCATGATGAAAGGAAATGGTGGCGATATTTTAGTGTCACATCACATATGCGAGCCATCATTTATTTCAAATTTCAAATCAGCTCATTAAGATTTACTAACACAGACAATCATGGACTAGCATGTGGCAATATATCTACATCTTTCTTACCCCTCCCCCAACCTAAATTTGGGCATGTTTCCACACATGCGAGATGGCAACAGTGATGTGACAAGGGGTTATGAAAATTATGTGAACGTCCATACTATCGTATAGTGATTAAATGAAACACTCTAAAGGATAATTAATAATGCAATTAATGTGCACATACCTGAATGTGTACAAACATGATTGTGTAGAGGATTCATTGGAACGATCATGGAGAAAGTACCATTCACCTTTTTAAGAAATAATTGAGCAATTAATGATGATGAAGTGGAATGGTGTGAGGTGGACTGAAGTGATGGAAGAGAGAGAAAGGTGGTACAGATGGGTGAAGAAATGGACTTCTACAAAATTAGAAGTCTTTATTATGACAAGTACGTACTTTAATTAGCTAGAAGGAGGGACACTAGGTCCATTGTCTTTGGCTGCAGGAACTCTTCAGTTGCAGGAACTATGCTCGAGTGTTGCATGTTGGATGAACTATTGTAGGAACTCTTCTTTGGAAGCTAGTGTGTTATACAATTTGAGATGATGCCCATTGACAAGTAATTTGAATTTGGCAGGGTCAATGGTGGTGAGCTGCACAACTCCATTAGGAAATACCTTAGCGACTTCATATGGTCCTAGCCACCTTGTCTGCAATTTTTTTGCATTATCCTGATACCATGAGTCATAAAGAAATGCCTAGTCACCTGGCTGAAATTTCTTCTCTTTGATAAATTTGTCATGTCATTTGACTCGTTGACTCTGCACAACTTCAGTATGGTGCAAGGTTGTTTTCCTCATCTCATCTAATGCATTCAGCTACATGATCCTTTCTTTTTGTGCCTCATAAATTTTCATTCCCAACTCTACTACAGTTTTGAGAGTCTTCTGCTCAAATTTGATGGGCATCATGGTTGTCTTCCCATACAGTAGCTCAAATGGTGTGAATCTTGTAGTTATTTTCTAGGTAGTTCTGTAGGCCCAATTTTCTTGTGATAATTTGTTTGCCCAATCCTTTCTATGAATATCCACTATTTTGGTTAGGATGGCCTCAATCTCTTTGTTTGTCACCTCAACTTGTCCATTTTCCCGAGGGTGGTAAGGAGTAGACTTTATGTGCCTTATGTTATATTCATTAAATAGTGCTACAACAAGTGTTGACGTAAACTGAGCTCCTTGATCAGTTACTATTTCTCTGGGGACTCCATAGCGTGTGAAAATTTCTTCATAAATAAATTCTGCAACCTTGTTGTCTCTTGCATGTTTCATGGCTTTGACTTCTACCTACTTAGTTACATAATCAGTGCATACCAAAATATAAGACTTACCATTTGATGGGGGATCAATGGGTCCCACAAAATCCAATCCCCACTTGTCAAAGGGAGTGACTACTACTTGGGGATAGAGAGGCATCTCATTTGACTTGGTTGGCCTGCCCATCCTTTGGAATCTATCACATTTCCTTGTATATCTTTCAACATCATTATGGAGTGTTGGCCGAATGTATCCCGTGTTCAAGATTTTCATTGTTGTCCTTTTGGCTGCAAAATTCCCTCCATAGGGTTCATCATGGCATGTGTGTAGAATGTAATATGTCTCATCTTCTCTCACACATTGTCTCATAACATGACCTGGTCTGGTATAAAACAAGCATCCAATTATCCATGAAAAAGGGAAAGATTTTTCAATCAACACTCTTCTCTCTTTTGGAGAGAAGTGAGGAGGAACTCTCCCTGTCACAAGGTAATTAGCTATGTCAGTATACTAGGATGTTTGCACAATAATGGAAACTAGATTCTCATGACGAAAGGAGTCATCTATGGCTTGACTATCTTTTGATGTGGCCAGCCTTGAAAGAAAATCTGTAACAACGTTGGCCTTCCTTGGTTTGTCCATAACAGTTATGTCAAACTCTTGCATCAACAACAACCATCTGGCTAACCTTCCTGAGATCAAGGGTTTATTCATGAGATATCTAATGGTTGCATGATCAATGTGCATAAAGATTTGGTATCTTGTTATATAGTGCCTGAATTTTTTCAGGGCATAGATCACTGCCAGTATTTCTTTCTTTGTTACTGTGTAATTGAATTCAACTCCCTGCAAGTTTTTGCTAACAAAATAAATGGAATTCTCAATGGCTCCTTTTTGTCCTATGATTGCTCCTATGGAATAATTTGAGGCATCAGTATGGATGTGAAAAATAATATCCCAATTAGGTCCCTTAAGTACAGGAGCATGACTTAGAGTTGTCTTTAAATCAGAGAATTCTTTATCACAACTTTATGTCCAGTGGAACTCAACATCTTTAGCTAGGAGACTATATAGTGGTGCTGCAATTTTGCTAAAATATTTGATGAAACACCTATAATAGCCTTCATGTCCCAAGAAACTCCTAACATATTTTTGTTTTGTAGGTATAGGAAAATTATTAACTACCTCAATTTTTGCAGGATCAACTTGAATTCCGTGGTGGGAAAATACTGACCAAGAACTACACCTTCCTGCATCATCATGAAGCACTTCTCACTGTTTAAGGATAGATTTTTTCTTCACATCTCTATAGGACCTTCTTCAAATTTTGCAATGCTTCATCAAATCAACACCATAGGTGGTAAAATCATCCATATAGATTTCCATGCAGTCAAGGGAGATATTTGAAAATATGCTGATGATTGCTCTTTAAAAAGTTGCAGGTGTGTTGCATAGCCCAAAGGGAAGTAATGAATAGGCATATGTCCCCCACGGACATGTGAATGTTGTCTTCTCTTGGTCTTCTAGTGCAATTTTAATCTGATTGTAACCATTGAATCCATCAAGAAAAGAAAAGTATTGCTTTCCTGCAAGAGAGTCTAGAACTTGATCTACAAAAGGCAGGGGAAAATGATTCTTCTTAGTAGCAGCATTGAGCTCCCTATAGTCAACACAAACTTTCCATTTTCCTCCCTTCTTAGGCACAATCACCAATGGAGACACCCATTGGCTATCTGAAATAGATAAATCCTACATCTAGTAACTTTTGCAACTCTGTTTTGACAATTTCTCTCAGTGCAGGGTTGATCCTCCTTTGTGGCTTCGTTATAGGTGCACAATCATCTTTGATACATATCCTATGAGTACAAAGATCTGGATCCAATCCCTCATATCATGATAATCTCAGGAAAATGCTTTTTGATGGGGTTTCAAAAAATTTGTCAATGTTAACTGTTGTCCCTCACTCAATTTACTGTTGATGTTTAGATATTATCCTTCAAACACATGTACTTGTGTAACTAATTCTATCATAGTTGCTTCATTAATACATGGTACCTTGAGTTCAGGTGGCAACATTGTGTGGAACATACCTATTGCTACATGAAGTTTGTCGATTGGAAGAGTTGTTGCAGGAAGTCTGTTTGTAGAGATAGTGGTTGTAGGAAGTCTGTCTACTAGAAGAGTCATTGCAGGAAGATCAGGCAGAACTGACAAAAGTGTTTGCACAAGGTCAGTAGAACCAGACGCATGAGCGGGTGATGTCTCCTCTATCTAACATTGGTTCTGAATAATAATAGATAACACTTCATCTTCATCTTGAAGCTGCAGGAAAAGACTTCTCCTTAGCATCATGAGATGCACCATAGAGTTAACTTCTTCAGCCTCTTCGCCAACATGTGGCCATGCAAAATCATCCTCATCATGGGATGGTCGAGCAGGAGGATAAAGAACAATATTTTTGGTTTTTTTGTCATCAGAAATGGTCATGTCACCTGACTGACATCCAATATAAGTGTCTGCAGTTGCTAACCATGGACTACCAAGGATAATGGGATACCCACCTAGTGTAGCTTTGGAAGAAAGAACCATGAAGTCAACTTGATACTCCCAAGAGTCTAGAATCACCACAATTTCTTCTACTATGTCATCAGGCTTGACAGTGGAACTATCAACCAGTTGCAGGATGGTAGGTGTGGATCTCATGCTTCCAATGTTTAGTTGTTGTAGGATTTCTTTATTCATCACATTGATTGTTGCACCCAAGTCAATCAAAGCATTCTTTATGTTTATTCCATTTATAATAACTTCAACTACAAGACTATCTAGATCATTTTACTTGGGGATAGTTACTTTTCCAAGCATGATGTCATCCAATTGGTCTGCTACATGAACTGTAGTTGGGTCCTTCTTTTTCCTGCCTGATTTCTTAAGGCATGCTTCTTTAATTGCCTTGTCATATATAGGAACATATTTTATGGCTTAGAATAGGGGTATCTGGACACATATATGCTTCAACTGATCTAGAATATCAAAACTAGTTTCCCCCTTGTCTTTTTTTTGTTTGGCAACCTCCAATCTCTGGGGGAATGGTGGTTCTTCTGTTGTTTGCTTGGCTGAACTGGTTTAATATTTTTAGGTGCACAAGGTGGAATGGGATTAGTTAGAGATTCTTCTTGCTCTTCCATAGGAAGCTCGATGATAATGAGGGTGGAAGGAGATGACAAGGTAGCTCCTGAACGTAGACGTATGTCACTTAAACTCACAACATATGCAGGAAATTGATTTGGATCGCCAGAATATACATGTTGTTTTTGTGGTTTGGGCTGGTAACTGAGTAGGTTTAGGTATATATGCACTTGGATTAGTAGGAGAATGCATTATAGCAGGTTGTTGGAGTTGAGAAGATGGTTGCATGTCACTGGTTGTCTGGTTTGGCCATTGCTGGCCACCTCTCCATTGAGATGTTTCTTGCTAGTTTCCTAGAGGTGGTTGCCAAGGTCCTTGAAACTATTGCCAATTCCCCTAAGGTTGTTGCCACTAAGGTGAGGAATTTTGATAATTGGACCAAGCATTTGGAGGGTTACCCCAAGACTGTGGTGGATATCCTCCATAGTTAGATGGACAAGGGGGCTACGACTAGTTACTAGATGAATAAGAATTGAAATATGGCCCAACGAAAGATAATGGATCTGGTGGCATACCTTGTCTTGAATCCCATGACCTTTTCTATGCAACAAAGTAGACTTGCTCTTCCTCAGTCTGAATTGGTTTGAACTCAGGTGGAATCTTCTTGATGTCAATGTTAGCTATCACCTTGTAGTCCTTCTTCTTCTATCTACAATGAGGGCAAGATTTTGTCAGCATTATCTTTGCCTCCTCATGTTTCTTCTTAGCTTGAAGTGTATCTACCTGAGTAGCTAGATTGTTGATTATATCCTGCTTGAAATCTACCAACAAATTAGTAATCTCCATTCTCGAGACTCCACTGGTGGATGACTTACCCATAGAGGATTGGTAGGCTCTTCCTTTCTTTGAAGCTTCCCTAGAATATTTGTGACATAACTTCTTGATATCCTCCCAAGGGACTTGAGTGATATCTTCTCCTGTCATTAGGTCCAAGGAATTAGTGCAACTTTCACTAATTCCTCTTAGGAAAAGAAACTTTTGTGAGTCTTCATTGAGTGTATGATGTGAAGATTTCTACAAGCAAAATATAAACCTTGAAATAAAATCCTCCAAGCTTTCATCTGCCTTTCTCTACATTATGAAAAATGTCACCTCTTCTCATGTCACTATCCCTACAATGCTCATTATATTTTTCAAGGAAATTTGTCTTCATATCTTCCCAAGTCGACACAATTTTTCTGCCAAGGCCCATAAACCATCTCTATGCAACTTCTTTCAAAGTGGTAGGAAATAGCTTAAGTCTATGGGCATCAGTGGTATAGTCATAGCTTCTAGAGTATGTCAAACTCAAACAAGAATGTATCAGGATCTTCTGTGACAAGTCCATAGAACTTAGGAAGGACTGAAGCAAGGATATTCTTGATGTTATCTACTTCATTCTGTTGAGCAATGGGAAAAGGAAAAGTTGGTTGGTTTTTTCTGTTAGGCCTATTTCCATTTGCATCACCCATGCCTACTTGATGAAGTTCCTGAGTGGAGTGTTCTTCAACTGGATTTTGATCTTCAAGGGAAACTTCAGAACTGGTCAAGTCGAGGAATATATCAACAAAGGGGTGTGGCTCTTCTTCTTCTTCATTTTTGGGAAATTTTGGAATCTCTACTAGCTGAAATGGCTTTGGATTATTAGGAAGGAATCTCCCATAAGCATCTCTTATTATTCTATGCATGTAGTATCAACTTAGTATCAACCAACTCACACAAAGAATGGATGGGGAAAAATAGTGGATCATAACTTCTAACACTTAAGAGCAAATTCCAGAAATACTACAATAGAAAAATGATCAATGACTCTAAAGGACTCCCTAGTTTGACACCATCCTCGACAACGGTGCCAAAAATGTCAGCCTCTTACAATGATTTCAATAAATAAGCCTTTACAACCACGATTCAGAGATTGGACATCTAACCTGAATAGCCATTTTAACCATCATGAAGGTACATTTAAATAATCAACCCAGGTATGTGAACTTGAAATGGGTCAGCACAATATGTGCACTAGGAACTTCAAAGTAGTCATCTTCATTCTACAACTAAAAGAGACTAAATATTAAAAGTAAATTGCATGGAAATAAATAAAGTAAATGTAGAACATTACTCAATAATGAAACTCAAATTGAACATGCATGATAAAAATGAAAATCTGAGCAGTAAATAGGAAACTACTCTGCCCGCTTTGGCTGCAGGAACAGTCGGTGTCAGATTCTTAACTATGGACTAAACAAAAGCTAATACTAATCTAACTAAACTAAAGGAACGTATTACTCACCGAGTGGGCCCCCTTGGATGAGTATCCTCTAAAAATAATGCAAACTCATATACTCAACTCAGAATCTCATTTCATTTATTGGAAAGTGTAAAATACAAAAGAGTATGTCTGATTATCAGATTGTACAATAGCTTGGCAATCAACAACCCCTATAAAAGGAGGATCCAACCTTATTTATCAACTAAACAGGGCAGTCAACTCCCACTAACTGAGAGGATGCCATTTAAGGAAAGCAAAGAAGAGAGTGGAAGAGCGGTTAAGCATGCAGGGGAATTCGTTCAGACATGCATGCCCAAATGTGGACTCGACCACTGCAATAACGCCTGCATTGCTCAATATCATTAAAGATCAGCATAAGGCGGTTACATGCAACTGACATAGCAATATCCTTCCCTCGTCCTTAGTTGACCTTCATGTGTTTCCTCTACGTGACCAGCTGGCGGCTGTGTTTCTCAACTTAGCATTCTCAATCATATATGCATGGCAATGTTAGTACACATAATAATTGCATAGCTATAACCACCTTTAAATAACATTCATTAACCACATGCAAGATTAATATAGATAGTCCACATAATATGTTAATATAATTAAAATTGGTAGAAATGTAATCAAACCCAAATGTCTTATGGTTTGAGAGAAACTATATAAAAGTATCAACATGTAATAACAAAGTCCATGGTAACTTCAGCAAATAGACTATAGATTCTACCCATAACTAGACTAAAAAATAGACTCATCATATATTATATAATTTTGTACGTTTATGCTATACTTTGGCTACCTTAAGTGGAGTAGATATGCTTGATGTTTTTTTGAGTGCATATAGGCACAAGTTTTCCCTAATAAAGGTTAATTGGAGACAATCAGTTTGGATAAATATTGTGTGTTAACCTCCCAATACCATTTGATTCAAGTTTTGAGGCATATCTTGTGTATCCCTATGAAATCATGATCCAAATCAATGTCAATTTTAGATTCATGTCTTGTGAATAAACTCATGAACTATGTGCTATCTTTACATATGTGTATTTAACTCTTGATTTTGCTCGTATTTTATAATTTTTGTCTTGAACTATATGTGAATGACTTATATTCTTTAGTTAAAGAGTTAGTGGTTTAAATTGCCTTCATGAAATGGAATTATTCTCTAAATCATAGATTTTTAAAATGTATAAGTTAAAAGATTATTTTAATTGAATGCATTGATCATTTAAAGGAATTTATTATATGCATTTGACTAAAATATTACCAAAATTTCTAAAGGTATATATCTAGTTGACATATCCTTTTATGAAATTAACTTGTTAGTTGTGAAAAAGAGAAAAAGGTATTTTGGGTTTGTAAGGAAATATGGAAGTGTAAAATGAAAAAGGAAGGATATCATTGTTGACTTGTACTTTTACTCTATTTTCCTCTCTTGGTATTTTGGTGTGAGTGCATGCTTATTTTGGAGGCATTTGGCTTGTTATTGCTTAAGGATTGTTAAACTATTAGAGAAGGATCTTGGAAATTTTCCACTTATGTTTATGGGTACAAGGAAGATCTATTCTAACTTTTTTCTAATTGCATTGGAAAAATATATGTATTCCTCCATTTGATTTATTCATATTCTTGTCGATTCATGGTTTTGACCATGCCCATACTAGTTGGTTGGTTGCATATGGTTTCCATTTACTATAAGGTTGTGATTTGAAAAGGAATATTAGAAATGATGGCACATCTATTTTGATTGAGAAATTTTAATTTAGCATCATCACTCTAGAAAATTTTCTTCAACAATTTCTGTGATGCAAAAACAATGTTTTTGTGTTTCATATGATCATAAGGGCATTCTTTAATTTTAGAAATTTTATGTTTTTGAATTTTTGAAGAAAAATGGAGCTTCCATTAATGTTGATGTGAATTTTACTTGAGAAATTATGAAATTTAGAATTCAAGCCAAGTGGATGATTTATATTTTGCATCTTATGAAATGTCTGAATGTTGGAAATACAATTTCCTACTTCTTAGATGTGAGTGTCATGTTTTTTGGCCTTGTTTTCTATGCCTTGATTTTTTGAGTCAATTTGAACTTTTTGTCAAGATTAAATACTAGGACTAGGAGTAGATTGGATTGCTAGTTTCCATTTGGAATTGGACTACTCTCATGCAAAGTGAATGCATGGGGATAAATTTAATGAGAATCAAACAAAAATAATGCATCTAATCAAGAGCTAAACCCAAACCTTGTATCAAATGACTTTGAGAGGATTTTTGTAATTTATTGATGGAAACCATTCAAATCCTTAGGTGATTATATGATTTTTGTTGAGAAACCCATTTATGATGGTGTCATACTTCTCAATAACCCATATGGATTTAAAAATCTTTTCATGATGATACTCTACATCCTACATCTATTAGTTTTCTCCTATGGTTTGTTTGGTCATTATTACCTAATATGTGCTTGATATTGATGGTAGATACTACTATCTCTTATGTGTTATTGGTTGTGATTCCATAACCCTTGTATGTAATTATGGATTTAATTAAAATATGCATGAATCTTGGATGTTTTTATTTCTTAATTTTGTATCATCACGTGTATTATATTACCTAAGTATGTATAATTTCTTGATTGACCATCTATCAATACAAAGGAGTGAGCCTTAGGGTTCCACATGGTTGGGTGGTGTTGAACACCATTAGGGATAACTAGATCTACATATATGCTTGGGACAACATCCAACTCCCATTATTTGATTGTGATTTAGTTAGGCCTTTATTGTGCTATTTATGTGAAATATATAAATAAGGACTTACATATGTTGGGAATATTTTCTTTGATGTCAAGATGGAATTCTTTGTTTGAGATTGTCACATTATTTTCATTGATGTATTGTGCTATTTATGTGAAATATATAAATAAGGACTTACATATGTTGGGAATATTTTCTTTGATGTCAAGATGGAATTCTTTGTTTGAGATTGTCACATTATTTTCATTGATGTCAAAAGAGATGTTATGAATGTCTTCACTGAAAAATGATTGGCCAAAGGCTATACAAGGAAAACTCAATTTAGTTTCTATGTTGATTGACACATAGTATTTATGGCAACAATAGTTTTTATGATAATTTATTATACAAATGTTGTATATAAAGATGGTCGACTCCTCCCATGTTTTAGCACTCAAGAAAAAGGTAGATATATATACAATTAAGCACCTATGTTAAGGATATAATCACCACTTCATATTGGTGTTTCATATGATGGCCGACTATATCCATAATATGTTTTAAATTCCATAAGTATTATAGGTCGACCTCATGAATGCCACCCAATTCCAAGATTAATTATGCTTTATTAATGTGCTAGCCAACCTCCCTCTAATAGTGATTTGAAGGTTTAATTAAAAAATATTTGTTTTATTTATTGGTCGACCTCCTTCAATAAGTCACACCTTTTGGCTATATAAAAGGAGATGATGTGGAAGTAAAATAATAAGTAGAATCATAATGATATATCAATTCAATTAAAAGTAGAGCTAAGAGAATAAAATTATGAAGATTATTTTAGATCTATATTGAAGAATATGTGTAGCCCTTGTATGAAGAATAAATGCAAAGGTATATGAAGAACATGTGAAAATACTTGTGAAGGATTCATTTCATATTTATAGCAAAAATTATGCTTGATTTGGAGCAGGTTTGGGTCATAATTTTGAGCATACCTTGGTACAATCTATACATCATTTTTGAGAAATCATAAAGAGAATTCATTACATGAATTTTATTACAGAATTCGAGTAGAATTATATGGGAATTTTGAGTAGGATAATGAGATATTTATGAGCACATTCATGAGATATTTTAAGACAAAATTTTAAGAACAAACAAACAAAAATTTGGGAACAGATAAAGAGCAGATTTGAAGGAAAATATAAGGAATATATGAAATCAAATTTTTAAAAAGATTTAATTTCAAGAAGACCAAGACTTTTTTGAGTTAGAGGTTGGAGCATATTTTTGGGTTGGAGCCTAGTTTGTGTGGGGGTTGGAGCCTCCAATAGTTTGGATCCTTTCAAATAGAGGTTAGAGTCTCTTGTTGGGTTGGAGCTCAGTTTGTGTGGGGGTGGAAACCTCCAATAGGTTGGAGCCTATATTTTTGTCAAGTGGAGATTGGAGTCTCTAGTAGGTTGGAGCCTACAAGAAGAATAAGATTAATCTATATTATATATAAGCAATATTTTTTGGTGGTTTTCCCTGAAAGGGTTTCCATGTAATCATGTGTTCTCATTGTGTACTTAATTGCTAAATCTTGCATATGTATAGTTGATGTAATCAACTGAGTTTGAAAAGTAAAATATTATTAGATATTGATTCACCTCTTATTAGTATCACTATGTTCTCATCAATTGGTATCGGAGTGGATTCCTTCAAATATAGCCTAACCGCTAAAAGGTAGATCTTAAGAGCGCATATGGGAAAAATAAAAGGAAATAAGAGAAAAGAACATACTAAGCAGAATGTTGATCAACTAGCACCAATACAACCAAATGAAAATGATGTGGTGGCACTTAGAATACACATAGCAATATAAAAGAAAGATGATATCTTTGTAAAAGAATATGACCTTGTGAGTGAAAGAAAATAAAATGTTGAAATAGAAAAATGTGATGAAAAAGTATATACGGAGTTAGAAGAAAAGAAACCATCTAAAAGAGGCAATGTTTAAAGCGTCAAAGGAGATAGAGAATAAAAATCATGAATCAAGTGATACCTCTAGCAATGAATCAAATTGAAAGGAATTAAAAAAAATCCAACATATACAAAGGTAAGTATAAATTTTTTAATTGTGATAAAACTGATTATTGTGTTTTTGAATATATGTAGGTAAAAATTGAAGAGAAAATAAAAGAAGAGAAAGATTCAAGAGAAGAAATAATTTTCATGAAAATGAAAGAAAATGGTGATAAAGATAAGAAGAATGAGGATGATGAAGAAGTGGATCTTGAGGAAGAAATTTATCTTGTGTGTGATGAGATCCATTCACTTAAAAGAAGAAATGTGTGTTTAAATTCAAAAGTTCAAGAAGAAAGTGAATCCAAGATGAAGGCATCACAAGCCCTTGGAGAAGTGAAAAGGATAATTGAAGATCTAAAAGAAAAAATTGAAGAAGTAAAGAGGATCGAGGAAGAAGTAAGACTTGTCAATTGAAGTTAAAAGAAGAAGATTGTGAGATGTATGAGTCTAAAATTAGTTACTCGAGGAAAAATTAAGAGAAAAAAACTACCAAGCCAAATAGGTGTTGATATGTGGAGCCCAATATGACTTGGTGTTTAAATTTTCCCCATATTTTATTAAGGAAATTTTTGTACGTTTGAATTTGAAATTCAGTTATAATAGTTGTAAAAACTACTTGGATAATGAACAATTTTATTGCCATGAATGAATTCAAATAGTCACGATTTGAATGGTCAATAATAAGGGCACCCGAGGATTAGAATAGTCATGTGGAGTTTAGTTTTATTGATGTAGGGCATGTGAAATGTGTGGGAGAAGTTGTAGGTCACAGGATAGTGATAGGCAGTGATTACATAGGTATTGGGTTAGGCGCATGTAGCACTATGTGTGGAAAAATAGAGTAGTGGAAATCGTGTGAAATGATTGTTGCACATTACAGCTATTACTACAGGTTATTGTGAATTGTATTTGTTAGAAGTTGTTTAATAAATGGACTATTGTTTGTGGATGTAGCCCAAGCATAGGGTGAACTATGTTAAAAATTTATTGTCTCAATATTTTTTATGAATTATTCCATTCCTCTATTTTGTGTTTCATTGTATTTAATCAATCTTCATATATTTGGTAATCCATCTCGCTATTTCTTGCATGCAATTCCTAATAAGTGGTTTCAGAGTGAGCTATGTTCGATAGTTTTAGTAGGAAGGTCTCATGGTTGAGTGGGAGTAATTTAAAATGAGGGAAAATTAAAGTTTGACAAATTCAATGGGTAAAACTACCAGTTATTAAAGATGTAGATGAAGGATTATCTCTATCAAAAAGATTTATGGCGATCGTTTCAAGGGAAAGAAAAGAAACCAACATGAATGTCTGATGAGAAATGAGAATTCTAGATAGAAAGGAACTGGGAAGTGTTTGATTGTGTCTATCACCCTTAGTGGCATTCAATATTTTACAAGAAAAGACAACAGATGAGTTGATGTAGACATTGGTGAAATTATATGTAAAGCCTTCAACTTTGAATAAGGTATTCTTAATGAAATATTTTTTTAATATGAAAATGGTAGAAAGTGGATTTGTTATAGATCATTTAAATGAGTTTAATACGGTTACCAATCAATTGACTTCTATAAATGTAAATTTTGATGAAGAAGTTAGATATCTCTTGATATTATGTTCTTTTCCTAAAAATTTGGAATAGGTTAGTTATGGCGATTCATAACTCTATTTCTAGTTCAAATACATTGAAATTTGATGTTGTTGTTGGTGTGATTCTGAGTGAGGAAATTCATAGGAAAAGCACAGGTGGGTAAAAGTAAAAAGTTGTGTCACACTTTTGCCCAACTTATCAACACAACTGAATTTTAGTATTTCTAATTAAAAATCAATTTTGGTCAAACATATGATCTAGTAAGATTCATTCTAGATAAGGTATATATGTCCACAACTTTTCCAACTAAAATTGTTAGATAAATGCATATGTAGGACCACTTTGAAGCCAATTTACCAGAAAAAATAAATTATTTGAAAAAATTGATGTTTTGGCAAATCCTCGTCATGTAAATAACACTTTTGGGTGAGTGCATGGATCTGTTACACAATTTTGGCTCTTAAGATGCCACATTTTTTTTCTAAAATCAGAAAATCTGATTTGCACGAGAAAATAAAGATAGTTACGCTCAAAATTTCAAGATGCTGCAAGAACAAAAGTTGAAGTGCTCTGAGTAAAGTTTCTAAGCTACTATTTTTTTGAAATTAATTAAGATTAAGGGTCTCAAAAAGGGGGGGGGCCAAAACAGGTCCTATTTTTAAAAATAAAAATAAAATATATATATATATATATATAGTAGCATAGCGCCTGAGGGCTCCCCCCTTTTTGATTAACTTTTTTTTAGAATTTCAAAAATCTCGATAGTGAGAAATTAGCTAACACCATGTAGTTTATCATCATTCTTTTGGATAATTTTTTTAATGAATATATAATATTTTATGAATTTTGAAAGTGGACACACCCTGAAAAGATGAAATTTGAGAGTGCTACCCCATAATTTTTTTGAAAACTAATCGAAAATTGATTTTTTTCATCATGTGTAGAATGGAGTCTAGATTCAAAAAACATAATTTGTTTCACGTTTTGATGAATGAGTAAAAATCTATCCTAAAACTAGCACATGCTAGTTTTTGAAAAAAAACGGAGGCATTTACAATAGAAGCCATGGATCAAAACCTTAACTAAATCAAAAAGAAAAAGAATTATATATTTAGATAGCTAAGAGAGAGGTTAACACTATCATGGTTTTTATATAAAATTTCATTGAAAGGCATGCAAAGGAGATGGGGAGAACAAACAAAAAATATGAGAAAATTTGACACCCTTTCAAAAAAATCATGTATTTTTCATGAAATGGTTTTCCAAACCTTTGGGTTAGATGCCCAATGCAAAATCTAACCCATTGGGTTGGTATTTCCCAATGAAACCTATTTGGCACTCACCAAATTTGGCGTGCACCAAATGGGTTGCTTCATTTGGTTAGCGCCAAATTTGGTGCTTGCCAAATGTCATTCATGACTTTTGGAATGCATTTTTCTAAACTCTTTGATTTTTTCTTTCTCTGTTAGGGAAACTACATACATGAAATAATCATTTAAGTATAAGTTGACATTTACATATGGACATTTACTTTCTTATACTTTAAGTTATATTTCATGTATATAGGTAGGATGTTTGAGAGAGGTTTCAGATCTCTAGGAGTTATAAAGAAAATTCTAGTTTTTGGAAGATCTTAAAAATTTCAAATAGTCAAATTTTAGTAATCAGTATGTCAAATTTCAGTAATTAGGAGGTTAAATTTCAGTAATCAGGATTTCAAATTTCATCTTTCTCTCTCTATCTCACTCAATTTCATCTCTTATTCTCTAGATCTCTCTCTCTCTCTCACTATCTCCATCCCTTTATCTGACAATCTTTCCCTTGAGCTCAAGAACTACGTCTCTACATGTCCATCTCTCTCTCCCTCTTTCTCCCCTCTTTCTCTCTCACTCTTCGCTTCCCTCTCTCTCTCTCCTTCCCTCTCTACTCTCTATCTCACCATTTTCTCTCTCCTCCCCTCTCTAGTTCTCTTTATCTCACTTCTCTCTCCTTCCCTCCCTCCCTCTCTAATTTTATATATCTCCCCCTCTCTCCTTCCCTTTCTACTTCTCTCTGTCTCACCTATCTTTCTCCCCCTCTCTCTCCCTCTCTCTTCCTTTCATCCAACTTTTCTCTCTACTTCTCGCTATCTAACCTATCCCTCTATACATATTTCTCTCTCCCCCTCCTTCCCTCTCAATCTCTCCACCTTCCTCCTTACCTCTCTACTTTTCTCTCCATGACACATCTCTATCACCTATCTCACTTATCTCTCCCCTTCCCTCTCTACTCTCTTTCTCTCTATCTCACCTCTCTCTCCCTACCTATCCATCCCTCCTCTCTCTTATCTCTATCACCTCTCTCTCTCTCTCTCTCTCCATCCTTACATCTTCCTCCCTCTCTCCTTCCCTCTATACTTATTTTATCTCCTCCTCCCTCTATCTACCTAGACCTCTCTCTCCATCCCTACCTCTTCCTCCCTCTCTCCTTCCCTTTACACTTCTCGTTATCTCCTCCTCCCTCTATCTACCTAGACCTCTCTTTATTTTTGTCTCACCTCTCTCTCCATCCCTACCTTTCCCTATATCTCTCCTTTCATATCTACTTCTCTCTACCT